>OY735247.1:14422552-14968706 GCA_963457695.1 Neria commutata | reverse complement strand
CTCGTAATCCTCAGATCCTCAGCATAGCCTTCCTGTTTCAGAACTATGCATGCCCCTTCAATTTCGAGGACGCGCAGACGGCTGTTTATTTAAGACTAATGGTAGAATTACTCTAGCGGTAAGGTTAGAAATCGTGTCAGCTGACAAAATCTATCTTACCCGAACACAATGTTCGCTATTACTCTGACCGGATTGAGTAGTAGAAATTTCTGCGTCGATTAGAAAACTACCGCAAAAGTCGTGTCAGCTGTGAAAAGAATGTTGCCACCCAAAAAATTCGTTGAAAATTGAAATAGAATTAGTGCTTTTCCTTTGCAAGAGGTAATATGGCAACACTGATTAAAACAAGCGAATATTTATTGGAAATACAGTCCACCTGCGCTTTCGTTTGCTTTTAATTTGTACACATCGTACATTTTACACAACACTCAACACATTGAGTCAATTATTTCGTCGTTTGAATTAATTTTTCACGATATATTTTGTTTGTGAACTCTGTTGCAGAAAAGTGTTGCCAGTGACCTTCGATTTTAGTTCAACAAAAGAAGTGGATTATTATTGCCGAAATAAGTTAAAAAAAAGTAGTACACAATATAAAGAAGTAACAATTATGATAATTCTGTGCCATAAATTTAATAAAGAATGTAAAATTTCATCTCAGAAGAAAATAAACAGTGTGTTTCTTTTGTGCACAAAACTATACGGCAGCACTAGCAAAAAGAATAGACTGACAGCTGCAATCCGGTTAGCTGTTAGAGTAACTGGGCAAATTGCTATCCTGCACGATTGAATCCGACACCGCTGGACTAATTAGACCATAAGTATGTCCACATAATCTAGCGTTGCTCTCACATTTTAGTTTACCGCTGATATGATGACGCCACTGTTTAAGGTGCTGCACGGCATGACACCAACAAATTGAGGTTGTGCGCAAAAAAGATATTGAAATCGCAGTACAAAGACAACCAGCTCATCTGAATCATATGTCTGCAATCAGCTGTTTGTCTTTCCGAAACTGACTATTACAATCTGAAAAACAATAATATTTACAATTTGAACCATGTGCCTCAAACCTAGTAGAGCCAACTCAAACGTAGTAGAGCCAACTCAAACATATCTGATATCAGCAGGCTTCGGTGAACGTGAATGCATTAATTTTCTGATTCTGTACTCTTAACATACTTCCCATGATACCACAGAGAATGTTATTCTCTTTGTGTTAACAGCGCACTTATTAACATATCAATTAACATATTTGAGATTTTGCATACGTTTATTAAAATACCTATTAACTTAACAGCGTTTTAGTTGCTGCCAAAACCAAAAAATATTCCCAGAAAATGTTTTCACCAAAATTCTATTGTGCTAAGATGAACGTATGTAAATTACAAAATGTATTTTAAGATTCATACCTATTTGCAAACTTTGAATATCAGAGACCATCTGTGATTTTCAATCTATGCAACAATGCTTAAGAAAATCACCTCACGTCCATTTAAGTCCATTTCAATCCAAGTAGGAGGAAAGCAGTGTGTGCACGAGTTGGTAAAGGCTGGCGATCGCAAAACGTCTTTTAATATTTTTAGCTTTATTCATTTCATTATTTATGTACATTCTTCTAAATTGACAAAAATATTAGAACATTTTTTTGTTTTTACGAAAATAAACTCATGAAGCCGCGACTATCAGCATAATGAACAAACCAGCACAACAAATATTGCAAATTGATATGAATTTTTAAATAAATTATTGGAAAATTGATTTATATCCGTAATTATGATTGTTTTGATTTTTTTAATAAATTTTCCTAAAAAAAGAAATAGAGTTCCATTCAATTTCCCAAGAAGTTACCAATAAAAATGCAATACTAGTTAAATATAAGAGAGTAGTGAATCAAAATTGCTGGAAAATATTACAGAAAGGTTCTTGCACAAAGGCATGCATATTTATTAAAAGCTAAAATCCTGAAAAAATTTAAGGGAACTAAAACAACACACATATGCAAAAAGCCTACTCAATGCACGCATATCTAAATGCTCTACAAATGAACGAAAAGCTAGCTGAAGAAAGTGTAATGCACTGTTTCTGCTCTGGCAAAATAAGACAGGTCAAAATTGAGATTCAAACAAGTAATTATTTTGAAAATGTAGGCATCTAATTTATAGTTTGCAAAACACATATGTATTTAGAAATCTATTTTCAAGTCCTTTTTGCTGTTTGCAGTTCATATTTGTATAAAGTGAAATTAAAAAAAAATTGGCATCGATCATTCATACATTTCCATTGCCATTTTCGTTGGCGCTTGAATTTCGATCGCCAACAGAAATCCAGCAGGTAAAGAGCGGGCAATGTTAATTTTGCCTTGTCGCAACGAGTGAAAATGAAGTCCCATTTTTTTACGAAAGCGTTGAAATGCATTCTTCTCCTCTTTCCGCTTACGACCCGTGCATGCAGAGCTGGCCGATTCATCTCTGCTATGTGTTTCTGGCGACGGCGGTTCATTGTTATTGTTCTGCAAGTGCTCAGCTGTCGCAGAGGGCGTGGTAGCAGAATAATTTGCTGTTTGTGGTTGTGTACCAACTTCGTTTTTCCTTGGATGCTGAAGAAGTGGGCGTGGTAACATCAATTCCGCCCATTGCACTTTCATTTGTCTCATCTTTATCTGTTTCCGTTTTCGCTCTCGAATTGTCGGCGGTTTCATGGCTGGAGTTTGAGTCGCTCATCTTAACTGCTTCATGTGATGTGTGCGCCAGAGACACCAACTAAATTGCATGTCACAATCAAATGTAAATAGTAATCCTAGCGCTTCTTCTTCTAAATTGCATGTCACAATCAAATCTATTTCGGGTTTTCTGTGCTGAGCGGGCTCTCTGTATATCTGCGCTCTGCCGCTCACAATACAACCAACGAATGCCATTCGATAAGCAATTTCCGCTCGGCGGCTTCCCACGTTCTCTGCACTCTTTGCGTTCCTCTGTTACTATCCAATTCACAAATCGCCACTTCTCACACATTTGGTTCCAATCCCGGCTAGCAAACAGCGCGAAAACCAAGAAGAACAAGAAAGCCATTTTCCCTAGTATGCAATACACCAACCATCAATTAACTAGTACGTTCCACAGTCCACAGTCCACTTGCATAGCACATGTAACAACCATCTCGTTTTCTGGCCAAAGATAACATTATCTGTGCCTGCTAAGAGGGGAAAATAATTTGTTAACATCGAATGTTAGCTAAATCTTTACATTATCTTTGGTTAACATTCGCATTGAAATAAACATATGTTCCACAAAAAGAGAGGCACATCCAAAGATAATAAACGAGAGGCTGTTAAATTATCTTGCATTTCTGCTAATAACAGTCATACTGAGTACTGTTGCTTCCATACGCCTCTCCCTTATGCGATGTTGTTGCTTTGCGGCGTTCAAAGAGTACCATGGCAAAAGCAGTTAATTATATTTGCCTAACTTTATTTGCGCAGGTGCGTAGCTTTTGATCAATAGATAAAACTTTACTGGCATTTGCAAAAGAGCCACAGCTAGACTTCCCTTCAACCGCTGCTGCCAACATATGTATACTACACGCAGGTGTGCGCTTCAAAGTTCCAAAGTTGCGGCAATCCAGTTAAGCATGTTTACCTCGGCGCGTGAGCGACGCCACCTTCCCTTTTTGTTTTTGCTTTCTGCTTTTTTCTTTGTGTTTTTGTTTTTGCTTTTTGCTTTTTCACTAGATCCGTTTCACTCCATGCGCCGCTCCGCTCCGCTCTATGTTTGAGTAGCGTAGCGTTGAGTGCCGAATTGAGCATGAGTGCGGTAGTCGCCATAACCTGGCCTGGTGTAATTTTATGGTTTCTTGTTGGTGATCCAGCCCGTAAAGTAATTTCCGTGTGTGTAAATTGACGGAAAAATTCACAAAGACAAAATTTCAAGTGTGCTACAACGAAAGCAGAAGAATTTGCTGACGGAAAACCGAAAGAAAACCCGTGTGAATAACGGAAATTGCAATTGTTCGGTGCCGCAGCGTGTACAACCGACAACCGGGTAAAAAGCAGCATTCATATTTGGATGAATGTTGGTGCCGCTGGCGAATGGTGCTCTCGCCGGCAGCGCCACTGTTGTTGCTGTTTTTGTTGTAGTTGCTTTTGTGCGCAGGGCAATGTGTGGCTCTTTTTTGCTACTTTTATTTTTTATTTTTTTGTTTTTGCATTTTGTTTCTTTGTCTACACAGCAGCAACAGCAGCAGCAAGTAACAGTCGGCCTTATTGTCAATAGCGCTCTAAGCACTTCCACGAAAAGCACAATAATTATAATTTTAATACAATATACCACGTACACGCTGGACATCGCAATGAAGTGCAGAAATCAAAAATTTAATTGAACTGAAATTCGCACGAGAAGAAGCTACAAAAGTAATTGAAAACAGCACAACACAAAAAAACACTAAAGGAGAAAGCATAAAAGGCAGAGAAAAAGAACTGAGACAACTGTGAAACAATTTAGTATTTATTAAAGCAAAGGCCAAAACAGATTATATATGAAACTGAGTAGATACAATTAAATGAAAAAAAGAAAAGTAAAAAAATTTGCACAAAAAATAAAAAGATTTCAATAGATCGGTGTGTGTGTGTGTGTGTGTGAGCCGGCCGTCGGTGTGGTTCGCCAAGCTCTGCTGCCGCTTGCCAGAGCGTCTGTCGGCATGGCCCGCTCCTACAACGTGTTTGTACTTCTCAACGCGCATTAACGAAAAATTGTGTTTTCAGTTTTTTCGTTCCTCTTTTTACTGCCATTACTTGATCGCTGCTGCTGCTGCTTTGGCATGTGAGGTCCTCGTCAGCGTTTGTGGCACTGCAATGCTGCAATGAACCAACGTCCTGCGCCGTTGTTGCTCTTTCCATTCACCGCTGCAAACCAACAGACACGACGGCATCATAACAACAACAAAAAACTGCAAGAAAATTTCTAAACACCTCCAATTTGGCTATAAACACACACATTTTTACAATAGTGCAAAAACGGAAAAAAAAAGTGACATGAAGAAAAACGTTTTCAATAAACAATAACCCTAATTATAGTAAGCGTAGGAAAATTAGCATACACACACACACGCTCGCGTACGCACATCTGTAAACATGCACACTCAACGCGCACGCAACTTACGCACTCGCGTTCGCAGCAGCACGTCAACTCGGCTAGACGAGCAAAGCATGTGTGTGTGAATATGTGTGCGGCTGGCTAGAGATCATTAACCCCAAGCACCACACAACAACAACAACAACTACAATCAGCATAGCCGCCGCGTAGGAAGCAGAGGAAGAAGAGCAGCGCCACCTCTTCATATACTGCTGCTCATCGCGGCGCTTACCTGCCGGCCAGCCTATCGCATTAGCTCCTCTCCCAGTTGCCAAGTGGTTATCAGTGCTCCCCTGCTCAGCTGGCCTGGCCCCATCTGTGAAAATATCGCACGAAAATTTTCCCTCAAAGAGCAAATCCCATTGAAGGGACCAACGCGAAGAATATTTCTCCCTCTCTTTTTCTCTCTATCTGCTCCCTTAGACCCCCACCAACCCCCACGTCCACAATTATACATACACATACATCGTAAATTGGGAACATAACCCCACTCAAAGTTGCAATGCTCTTCTTATTTTTGTCCTTTATTCCCATATTTACATTTGGCATCTTTTGGCACTTCTTCGGATTCGTTCTTAAAATTTGGAGCAGCAGCGGGAACACTTGTTCTGTAGTTGGAGTATCGTCCCTCTTTTTATTACTTACTGTGCATTGTGAGTTTTACCTGTTGCTTCAGGCCTTGTGGCTTCACACCTTGAACCTGACATTTGTGAATTGCTGATGCTTGCATGTAAAATCATTGACGGGGCAGCTTGCATATTTCAAGGAAACAGCAATTAAGGAAATAGCGGCAAAAGTAGAAAATTTAATTGAAATCACTTGTGACTATGTAATGTAGTACATACTCTATTTGCCAATACGGTCTCCCAAAAAAATTCGTGGTACGCGTCTGTGCACATGTAGCGACAATGTGTTGCTCTGCCAAGTACATAAGTACATGCCTAATCCTTTTACAAACATTTTCAATAGAAACACTGTTTCCAGATGCATCTATATACCGGACTGCTGTGCCAGTTTTAAAACACTTCTACTGGCAACCCTGTACATTGTAAAAGTTGTGAAAGAAAGGACTCACTTCATGACAACTGTTTGTAAAATTATGGTGGTAAATTATCATAGAAGAAATAAAGAACATCAAACTTCTTAATTGACCAAAACTTACATAAGTATATAAATTTTTTAATCAGAATTTACGGAAGTTATAAAACTTATAAACAATTAACCAAGTATCACACATAAAAGAAAAGACAACGGAACAACGCAAATGTGAAATAGCTTGCTGAAAAAGAAAAATATCACAATTTAACACACAGTATAATAACAATATATTGGCAAACACAAATTTCTACGATAAAATGGCTTCTTCCGCTTCCTATAAACAGGCACAACACATAACAAAAACCTTCGGGGACGGTAATCCCTGTCATTATGAAGAACTCAACGTCATTGGCACAGGTAAAATATGGATAATGGATATATTAATAGAAAAATTCCCTAATCTATCCCTTATATATACATACATATGTATGTATGTAAATAATTAGCACAGGCTTAAATCGGGCTTTCTCACATTAAATTATTTGTGTACTGGGGCAATTCAGGGAATTTCTTACTTACTTATATGGCCACTGCAACCTCTTAGAGATTTCGGCCTCGCGAACCAGGTCTCTCGAGTATGTATATCCCAAAAAAGTTGTAAACGCTTAGATTGGCCAAATGCCTTATTTAAGCTCGAACCATAACACATTTCATGTTGTTGTTGTATCTGCTCTCTTGTTATTATGAAAGTGCTTGACCTATACCAACAAATACTGTGGTGGGAACTTGTGTTATGTAGTGATTGACTCTGCTCCACAGTTTTGTGTAAAAATCCCAAAGGTGCTTTAATTTGAGACCAAGGCATTGTGAATCAGTTTCGGTGTAGGATTGTGCAATTGAGTTTGAGGTTTTGTCACATAAGGTTATGACAGCCGGAGAGCCAGAGCGCTAGACAGTCAATCTAAACACATATGTTCTGCATTTGTGGGAATATTGAATTAAATGAATGCATAAATGTATTGCTCTGCTGCAAATATTCGCAAAGTAATTTTTCATTTAAAAGTCATTGAACGTTATTGAGCGTGTCGAGAAAAGGTGTCGGCCCATTTCAAGGTGCTTAATGGGTAACATGGTTAAACGAACAGTGCGAAGCTAAATATATATGTATGTATGCATGTGTGTGTGTAGGCACCAGTCACTTAAGCAGAACCTTCACCTTGCTTTAGCTCCTTCGTTTTGTTGTTTCGCCACTAGAGCGCCTCTTCGCCCTCCTGCCTTTTTGACTTCGATGAAATTAAACCAGAATTGCCAAAAATATGGTTCGCTTTTTCGCTAAATTTCGTTTTGTTGAAATATTGTTGTTACGCTGTGTTAGTAGCAATTTGTTGTTGCAACTTCTGAGTTTTTGTCATTCTACATTTTTCAACTAGACACCAACACATGAAACATCTTTCTATTTTTGATGAAATCATTATTCGCTTTTCGTTTTGTTTGGTTTTGTTTTTAGTGCTTAAGTAGATATGTATGTACATACATACATACATACTCGTACATACATACATACATACTCGTACATATGTATATCTACATTTTATGCAAGTTCGTTGGAGGAGGTATTACTTTAAAGTTTTCGTTAAAATTACCTGCTCTTATTTCTCCTATTGCTTGCCTTTTTTGCGATTGCCTTTTACTACATTTTGAGCGAAGAAGATTGCAAAAAAGTTAAGTAAAGCAGAGTAAAAAGTATTTTTTGCAAGCGATCGTTCAAATTCGAGCGCCGCAAAAACGTGCGCGGTGTACAGTGGGCGGTTTTAATTTGGACACTCGTTGCTATGCTGCTCGCTGGTTCGCTGCTTTGTCGTCGTCGCCGTAGTCGTCCATTCCACTTGCCCACAGCAGTGCAACTATATTTAAAAAAGATTCACAAATCTGTTCGTGCTCTGTGTGGAATTTCAATGTCGTCTACGGAGTTTATGACTTTCGTTGGGCTGCAGACTGGCAGCGCTCAGGTAAACACGCTTCTGGCTGTGGTTTTGGATTGTGATCGTCTGACGGAATGCCAAACGATGTGAGAAATGCTTGATATCTCTCGTATCTGATAGTGCTCTCTAAATGCGGACATCTTATCTTCGCGCATTGGCGAAAATTTCGTCAGGAGCCGAATGTGAGCTGTGTGCTTGCTACACCTGGCCGCTTCCCATCCCACCGCTTGTCTATCAACCAAACAGAAAACAGCTGATGGCATTTACCTGTTGCTGTTAATTGTTTTTGGCTAAATGTCTTCACACATATATACCTTCGTTTTATAGTTACACACACACATGTGTATAAATACGTTTTTCTTATCGTTTTTGATTTCTCTTGGTTTGTTGCCTTTTATTCACTTTGTGTTCTTTTTTGCTCTATCATTTTCTTCACACTTGCTCATATCATTTTTCGTGTGTGACCTAATTGACAAGCGATTATATTTAAAGTTATCGTAGTAATGTTTGATAATTTGAGGAACAAGGAGGCGCAGGAGTTTAACTCTAATGTTTGTATAAATTTCTCATGGGCAGAGAGTGCTCCGTGACTCCGTGTCACGATTCTGCCGCAATGCTTAACATCGTAAATTAAAGCTTAAATAATAAATTGCACTCTTAAATCAGAAGTGCACTCACTCCCTTTTCACAGCCTTCAAAGGGCAACTTTGCAACAACTTTATAAAGTTGCTAATTCCACTTTTGCCCTACTCCACTGTATACTAATACATAACACCGGCTCTACGCGGCCCCATACAAACACTCAAAGCTACAATGGCGAATCCGCTTAGCCGTGCCCCTCTTCTTATGCATTGAAAGGCCTTTTCTATTTTATAGTACATACTATTTATTATTTTTTTGTTTCTGTTTTTGTTGTTTACATTGACTCGGTCTGCCGTCTACGGCTCCATTTTCCTCGCGCATACTACAATAACGGGAATAACAACAAATTCTCCAACAGCAGCAGCAACAATAAACAGAACAACAAAAAAGCATGTGCTGTGACATTGACCTCTTTTTCGTTGTTGTTGTTGTTGTTGTTGTTGTTGCTGCGGTTTCATTTTCCTTTCATTTAATTATTTTTCACTTACATATGTACATATGTATGTATTTACTTATGTATTTTTTCTGTTTGTTATATTTTGCATGCTTCTTCCTTTTGTCGTGCCGCTGCATAATGTCAACGTCGACGATTCGCCAAACAACAACAACACCGACCAACACAAATTAAAAATAACGTAAACAAAAACGTTCACATCGAATAATTCAATTCGTCAATGGACTGAATCGAACCGACCGGCAATTCTGCTGCTGCTGCTGCTACTCCCGTGCGATGTGGTGGACTTCTGGCTTCACGTAGGCGCCTACGGCACCGTCTACCGTGCGCGAGACAACCTCAGCGGTAACATTGTTGCCATCAAAAAGGTGCGAATACCCTTAACAGATAACGGTGTGCCCATGTCAACGCTGCGTGAGATTTCGCTGCTTAAGCAGTTGAATGCATCTGATCATCCGAATATCGTCAAGTGAGTGTAAAGAACTTACATATGTATATGGAATTATGATTGGATTGATATGCCTTAAACTTGTTTTTGCTTCTGTATTGAACATTTTACGAGTTTTCCATTGCGTTCGTGTTCTGCTTTTGTCATTTGCTTTAACTTGGGCTTTATTGCGTGGTGGTCAGTAATCATTTCTCCGACTCATTGTTTGCGGTTTGTGAATGAAATTACATAACGGGAAATTATCAACACCAAGTACATATTTCTTCATCTCCGTTTGGTTTTCTTGCTTCGACGAACAGAGCCGGCAAATAAGATTAAGAGGCTGAACAATTGCAGCAGTTGCTTTGCGTTGCATTTCGACTCTTGCAGTGTGCGTTTCAGTGATCAGCTCTGCACTACAGGCCAACAGAAACGGCCGTTGCCGATATGCTCCACACCGAAGCCCGCTCGTGCAGCCGAGAAAATAGTGGAGTCGACAACGACGAGTGGGCGATCGGCTGCTTCGCTTGCCGCGTTGTTGTTCCATTTCCTGCTGGCTCTCACTCTCTTGTTGCCACTATCGGTGTGTTCATTTTTATACATATTTGTATCAACGACAGAGTGGGAGCCTCGTCGCTGCTGTATAGGTCGCACGACAGCGAGCCGGGCCAGACAATAGTCACGCAAAATATTGTTCATTCTTAATTCTTGATTTATTTTTGTTTTTTTTTTAATTCTGTTTTAAAAATCACATCAGACGGCAACGCGGCGCCTACCAAACTGATAAGCAGTAAGCAGCTACATACCTATGTACAATATTCGCAATTTGTAGTTGCAGTTTTTATACTTAGGCCGAGCAAACTGGAACTTTTTTGCAGCTTTTTTTAGGTTAGCGCCATCAGCAGCAGCGTTGTAGAGCAAGAGAACAGCTGCTTTTGCTTTGCTGCTCCGCTTCTACCCCACGTCCCACCACTTACAGTGCGCGTTGCTGCTGTTTCATGGAGCAATCAGCTGTGAAATGTGGTTCTCTTTGATAAGAATAGCACCAATATGATACGCCCCATGTCGAGCCAATTATTTGCTGGCACATGGCCGGCAATTGTATATGCGAGCGTAGATATTGTTGTGAAATCGATTAGTCGAGATATTTGCACAAGTGTGCACCCCCTGCAAGCACGTGTCGCTGATTTACAGCCGGCCCTTGCCTCCAGCACGTCTTATTTTCTCTTTCTCCAAGTCTCCACTCCGTAGTGATTGCCGTCTGTTAAGTATAAAAATTCGCAATTAATTTGCGAAAAATTGAGCTTAGCAATTCGAATGTGGAAGCAAAGATAATTCTTTCTCTCGCTCTCTCTCATTCTTTATTTAAGTATGTGCGGGCAACAATGATCATGTTAGATATGTTAGATGATTTAACAGTGAACGATAACATTTACATACTTAGTTAAATGGAATTTTCAATCTTGGCTACGCAAGTTTTAGACAAATTGCATTCCAAATTGCAAGGCATAGAAACGCGTTTAGAAAAATTTAAGAAATGTAAAAGACCAGCAACAGTTTTTGAGCATTCATTTGCGCTTAATAAATAAATAATGAGTAGTTTGTGCAACAGCTCGTGCAACCGAGGCTTGTGCGCTTAGCCTTCCTATTTAAAAAGTTTATGATTGCTGGTAATTGTCATGTGGTTTCGTTTTGCAAATCAGCTGTTTGCCCACCACTCAGCAATTTTCGTTGCGTGTCCGTCCCAAAGATAAAAGAGCAACTTCTTCTCTTTTTATAATTTTTATAACAGTAGCATGTAGTACTCTTTTAAGAGAGTGACTGCGCTATCTCACTCTAGACGCTGTGCTCTTCATTTGTTGTTACTCGCGCTGACTTCCACAGACACTCTGAAGCGTTGTTTGGACTCAATTCGGTTTGAGTGCGATTATAGTGCTCTGAGCGGCCGTTTTATGGCTTCTGGCGCTGTGAATGGTAGCGAGAAAATGCCTTTTGACAGCATATTGCGAAAGCGCTGGTTACAGCAAATTTTCGTTGTCTTTTTGAACCAGCCGGTTTTAACGTTTTCTACCGAACGTAATGAATTTTAATATAACTGAAGAACATAAATTTTTAATAAAGTAATCAAATATTTAATTTCAACTTTAAAGGCTTTTTGAGGTATGCCAATTTCTGGAAAGTGAAACACAATTGAAGGTGTTCTTGGTTTTTGAACACCTGGAACAAGACCTCTCAGATTTAATAGACCGACTACCCAACAAATCCGGCATGCCACCAATAACTATACAGGTACGTTAAAAATACATCTGCTCAATGCTTTTCCATATTTTGTATAATTGTCTATTGCAGCGCCTCTCCCGGGAATTGTTAACTGGTGTCGATTTTTTGCACTCACATCGCATAATCCACCGCGACCTGAAGCCACAAAATTTGCTCATATCCTCGCAGGGACATTTGAAAATCGCCGATTTCGGTTTGGCCAAGACGTACGATTTTGAAATGAGACTGACATCGGTCGTTGTCACACTTTGGTATCGTGCACCGGAAGTCTTGTTGGCACAATCCTACCATAGCTCCGTGGATATTTGGAGCTCAGCTTGCATCATAGCGGAGATGTTTACGCGAAAAGCTCTATTTCCAGGCTCTTCCGAGGCTAATCAGCTGGATCGAATTTTCGAGTGCGTTGCCGCCTATGGTACCAAATGCTGCAAATTACTTATTTATATTTGTTTATTTGCCGGTGTGTGAAACAGGCTAACCGGACGACCCACAGCACAACAATGGCCTAAGACGATTTCACTGTCACGAGAGCACTTTCCACCTCGGCCAACCAAGCAGCCGCGAGAGTTCTGCCCACAGTTGTCCGAATATGCCAACGAGTTATTGAGCGTAAGCTAAGCCATCCTTAAAGTCAAACTTGTACATATGTATGTACATATATGTACTTGCTAATTTCTTTTCGTATTTCCATTTACAGCGCATGCTTTCATACGACTTCCGCTTACGGCCGTCGGCTTTGACCTGTTTAGATCACGAATACTTTCAACAGGAACCGCTTTAATACTGGCCGAAGTTACACGAGCCTGTGTCTGTCTTACACCTCTATGCACCTCCCTCATCCTCTTTTTTCAATTACGACTTGGTTCGCTCATTGAAACGTTTGTGCTATTTTTCGTTGACGATAATTTGCATTCAAACATCTGATATTAACTGTATGTGTAAAGCAAATTGTAACTTGTATGCTCGTACACCTCATCAGTCACCCCTCACTCTGAAATCCTACTCTATGTTGCAGTGCTGCAAGCGTCATACTCTGTACATGCAAACTAGCAATAATGCCAAAATATTCAAACATTTTGGAGTTTTCAATTTTCAACTTCTTTTTAGAACATATAAAACATAAGTACTTCATTGCTAGTAGAAAGCATTTCCCTCTATTTAAAGGAAAAAAATTTATGTGATACGAAAGAGGGGCACTGTACTTTATATCTTTATACTATATCTTACTACACAAATGCGATTGGCAAAATTCTCCACTACTAGTTATATGTTTCTATTATTTTCGTACTCTTCAGTTTCAAAATGCATTTATATTACGTACCTTTAAATCAAACTAAATTGTAAATGTATAGTTATTAAAAGCATAAATATGTTTATGTATGTATGTATGTACATTTGTGAAATGTGTAAATTATAGACATGCAGCGCCTTTTCACTGTATGCTTAGTACTGAAACAATAAAAATCCTTTCGCAAACTGGAAATGGAATTTCAATATTTTCATATTCGAAATGTGCCGTTTTACAAAAATTTTAAAGGTGGAAACCAATTTGACGTTTCGTACGCACTGTGGGACAGTTATGGCCTTATATGTGCCTTATATCCTGCATTGAAAGTGTTAATGGGTTAAAAGTTAAGCTTTGTCACTTTGTGAAAAGTATTGAATAAGGATTTTTCTATGCTCTTCTGCCGAGACTTTGTTTTTGAGTAAAATTTATACTAAGGCTGAAAAATTTGACTAAGGAACTACAGTAGTTCAGTTGATGTGTCTTCGGTCATCGTCAGAGAAGAACGACACCATCTCCCGCGAAGAACTAGCGATTCTCCGAGAATATTCTTTACCATGAGAAATAACTTGTGGGTTCGGTTCCGCTTACTTGTAAAATAAAATGCGAGAAAGCTAGGCCTAAGCCTCGATTACGAGATATTACGCCAATTATATATAAATATTATTGGCAAAATAGGTGTGACCGGTGTGACCTATATATATCAAAAGCGCTAGTGTTTTTTTTTTCTTTTATGTTTTATTTCCTCAACACTAAAAGTTTTGGTTTTGAGAATTCAACAGTTAAATTGCTAAAAAAAAAAATTATTTATTTAAAAGAGAATTACAATTATAAATAATTATAAAACTACGGAAGCAGCACTAGCTACAGGGGCTTTCGGCTTAACCTAAAAAAAAAAATTTTTTTTAAATAAAAAAAATATGCATGTTAATAATACAGAATTCAAAGTGATTCTTTTAAAGTTGGTTTAGGTGTACTACTTATTCGTATTTTTGATTAAAAGTCATAACTTCGAACTACTTTCGAAAAGTAATCATATGTATTAGTTGGTTGATTAACCAATTTGAAAATAAAACATGTATATGTACTTTCAACATTTTTAAGAACTGCCACTTCTTGCCTTTAATGAAAACATTTTATATTTGCAAATGCTGATATGAAATAATTGTATATAATTTTGTATCACCTCATTGCTATTCATCTGCTTTTCAGAAGTGCTCTTACAGTTTTACAAGTTGACAGGCACCTTCAGCGTTTAGGGAAAAGATTAAAATGTCAGCATCTACGAACAAATACAACTTTTAGGTTTTTACTAAAAGCGTTAGTTATTAAACATAACATTTATTCGCATATGGTTCAGAATGTGAGCAAAATGAACCGCTTTACAATTGCATTCGGTTTAGTTTTCTTAGCTATGCCTTACAACAGTGCTTCTACAGTACAGCAATTATCAAAAACTAGAAGGTACATACTTAATAGTAGAAAAATTTTTAGGAAGTTTCGGTTGCACCAGGTTTGTATAGAAAAATAGATGCTCGAATATTCGTAATCGTTTAGGGTCGGCTATTTCTTCAATGTTCGTATTCGCGAAAACACATTTTATAGTATATAAACGTTTCTTAAAAAAAGTATAACGTCTATTATCATAAATCTAACATACTTTAAAATTGGAGAATACATACATGCAATTTTAAAACAAACATTTTACAATTACATATGCTAGAGATGCAAGACTACCTGCTATTTATTAGCTTGTGCGCATTATTAGTTGGGAGTAGCAAAGGGCGGGCTACCAACAGTACAAATGAATTGAGTTTTCAGCTTATACTAACAACAAATTTTTGTAATATAAAACAAAAGATTTAAGAGATTTGAAACTAACGCTCAATATTTGACAGAATTGATTTGATGTACCTAGAATATAATAGAAAAATAAAAGAGACACATTTTCCAAATCACACTGCCTTAATCACTTGGCTGTGATGTGTTTTGTGATAAACTTGTTCTTTGGTTTTTCCCCTTTAATACTATAAAGTTTACGGCCCATTGGGGTACCGCGTACTTATGCACACGTAACTTGAATGCTTAGCTCTGGAATACCAGCTCGCGCTTCTCGTTCAAATATTCATGCAACTTAGATGGTAGGGGCAATTTAGCAATTTCCGAAGGCGTCGCATGGCATTGTATGACGCGCCTGCACAAGTCCTGCAAGTGTGGCATTTTCAAGTAACGACTCAGTGGATACTTGAGTATGACTGGAAAAGGCGGCTGCATTTCATTTGGCACACGTACAAAGCACACAAAATTGTTGTTTGTGCAGCGATAAAGTATATCCTCGATCATCTCCACCACCGACTCATATTGTAGCTCCTCAAAATGCCAATAGTTGTCGTGGTACACGAGACGATAATGCAGAGTAACGTTTAGTATGCGAAAGCTCAGAGTGAACTGACAGCCGCTAGTTTCAGAGTCGCGCACCAAAAAGGAACCTGTCGGCTTATCCGTAAGTTGCCTCTGTGCGTCGCGCCGCGAGATTTCGCCCCAGTACCACACTTGACTGCAGACAATAGGATAATTTTAGTTGAGTTCACTTCAAGAATTTTTCAAATTACCTCAGCATTTCGGAACAGGCATTGTACATTATCCGATTTGGGGACTCGATTTCCAGCCATTTCTTGACTATGAAACGCTTGTAGTCGTGCGTAAATGGCACCATTTCCGATTCCAACTCCTCAATACCAGTGCCATCTGCAGCGGCATCTCCAGCAAAACTGAATCTCAATTGCTCATGGATTGGTTTCATTGATGGCTCGTGAGCCGGTGAATGTGTAAGGAATTCCGCAGAGGCATCGGTTGTGCCGCTAGCACCCCCCACTGCGCCATCAGCTTCGTTGTGATGGCGACGTTGTCGCAATGAGTGAAAATGAAGTCCCATTTTTTTACGAAAGCGTTGAAATGCATTCTTCTCCTCTTTCCGCTTACGACCCGTGCATGCAGAGCTGGCCGATTCATCTCTGCTATGTGTTTCTGGCGACGGCGGTTCATTGTTATTGTTCTGCAAGTGCTCAGCTGTCGCAGAGGGCGTGGTAGCAGAATAATTTGCTGTTTGTGGTTGTGTTTTTTTGCGTCTCGTCAATGAATGAAACCAACTTCGTTTTTCCTTGGATGCTGAAGAAGTGGGCGTGGTAACATCACTTCCGCCCATTGCACTTTCATTTGTCTCATCTTTATCTGTTTCCGTTTTCGCTCTCGTATTGTCGGCGGTTTCATGGCTGGAGTTTGAGTCGCTCATCTTAACTGTTAACTGCTTCATGTGATGTGTGCGCCAGAGACACCAACCAACATACAGCTTTATTTACATCGTTTCTAGAAAGC
This sequence comes from Neria commutata, assembly GCA_963457695.1. NCBI lineage: Eukaryota > Metazoa > Arthropoda > Insecta > Diptera > Micropezidae > Neria > Neria commutata. The sequence goes on along the minus strand of OY735247.1, from coordinate 14,952,094 downwards.
AATGACTTAACCTGTGGTGAGTAATTAAACTAATACCTAGAAAAGATTATTTCCAATTTCACTGATAAAATATATAAATGCACAAAATCTCTTTTATGATAGACATGACCATAGTGTAATAATATCAAGTGTGCCAGATAGATTGTCATACCTTATAATTGCCAAAAAATATTTTTCTTTTCTCCTTCTTCGTTATATGTCTTAACCCATCCGAGACATTAGTACAAAAAAGTTACTCAACATTTTTACGTACCATGCAATTTTTATTTTCAGTAATGAACCAGCACGTGTGTTACATTTTTATAACAAATAGCGTTCATAAACCAATTGATAATATTTTTTTATCCCGTTAAGACCACCTTAACTTCGCATTGCCCGAAAGAAATTTTCTAATACGTCTTGATTTAATCTACTATTCAAGAGGTAGGTCATTCTAAACTTTTCTTTAAGATATTTATATATTAAATTTATGGAGGTATTCGTTATTACCACAAAAGTTGGGCATTTTTATTTTTTTTCTTTTTACTTCAAACGCAAACTCAAACTGAAAACGGGTTAATATTTTTGACAATTATCAGGTATGACAATAGAATGTCATTGCTATCTGGCACACTTGATATTATTACGCTATGGACATGACATTCCTTCAGATATCAGCTGCGTAAACTTGGCTACAGAGCTGCCACTTGCTGGCTGTCATCGATATCCGAAAGGATTCTGATGATCTTTTGTTGTCTGAAATTAATGTACCTTAAACAAATAAATAATTGGTTTATAAACATTAACTGCTTAAACTATTTATATGTATATAGATATATATAAAACCTGCAGTTCATATTTTATTCAATTAAAATTAGTTGCCGCTGGCAGCATTGTACACCTTACCACCAAGATGCCACAAAAACAAAAATCATACTTTTATTTTAAAATATAAACACTCTTTTCGGGAAAAGGCCCCAGGACGAAAGAAATGTTTTAAAAAATGTGTGCAAATCTTATTCGCTTGTTGCTCTTGATTTGAATGTAATGTGTTCGGCATTGGAATATTCTAATAGCTGGTAACATTGCAACTTTACCGGTATGTTTCCATCTGTCTATTTTGTTTTATTTGCGAAACAAGCAGACGGTAAAAATGCAAAAGTTTGCTGCGAAGATTGATTTGTCCATTTTCTTTGATGATGAACGTAGAAATGTTCTTATCCTGGTGGATCCAAGCTGGGAAAATGTAGAAAAATTGCAAAAACGCGTTGAAGAAATATTCGAGGTGCAAAGCTTGCGTTTTCTCACCAACGAAGGATATTTTTTGCCACCCCAAGAATCAATAGAAGTAGTAAAGTTCGCAAATGTACTGAAGTAAGTATAGTATTAGATTAATACAGATTGTTATGATGAAGTATTTCTTGTATGTATTTTGCACAAAAAGGGCTTTCATACCGACAGAAGTGTTGGTGGAGAAGAAACGAAAAAAATTGAATAAAATATCAAGAGCTCAAGAAGGAATAGCAGAGATCGATAATGGACCACCCGGACTACCGCAGCATACGTCACTGACACAGAAAAAGCGTAAGCTGTGTTCGCTTCTAAATGGCAACGACTTCGCCAGCTCCACACCCAATCTCGCGAAACGTACAAGGAGTGTTTTTGCATGTGAACCTATTGCAGAGCGAGAGCCAAAGACCAGCAACAAATCCAGTGAGATCAGCAGCACAAATGAACAACTGGGCACAATTAATAAGAAAAAGGCAACCGAAAAGCAGGAAATGACGCCAAAACTGGTAGAGGAGCACTGTAAACAGAAAAAGAGAAAGCGCTCACAAAAACAGAAAGGCAAGGTAGTTGCCGAAAATTTAGAAAATATCTCCGTGGTGCATTTGGAAGATAGTCTGGGTAAGCATTAAATTAGCCCTTATTAATTAATGTAATATTCTATTCTACTTTTCAGCTGGACAAGCCGCTTTACCAACTTGTTCCCCTTCTACCTCCTTGAGTAAAAGTAAATGCTTGCAAACGGAACGCAAAACTCTGAACTCGTCTCAATTATATGATAGCCAGAACAAAACACACATTTATTATAGTAATTCAGAAGAAATGTCCACGAAAACAATCACAGCAAACGATCGAACGCAGGAGGCCAGTGTAGAGGAAGTGCCTAAAACTAAAGTGATTTTTTGTTGCACATTATCACAAGTTAATATGAATAAACCTCGCATTTTTACTCTTACTCCGAAACACAAACCCAAGGAATCTATTCAAATACAGGAAATTATATTGATAAAGCCAAGAAGCCAAGAAGCTAATGTCACAGAAACGCAAACGGAGGCAGTGATTGTAACAGGCAACGAAGATCTTAAAAAATGTGCAGATGCAGTGATATCAGTACAAATGAAAATGGTACCGAATGTATCTGCAGTACAAGAAGAAGAGGAGGGGAAATGTCAAGAGGAAAAGCAATCTGTCTGCAATGACTCTAGCATAATAGCCGTAGACTCCATTGAACTATACAGTGAACATGCATCGGACACAGATACCGACACCGAAGAATCAAGTGTTATTGACTTAAATGAAACTGAGGAAACAGAAGGTTGATCTATACTAAATTCAATCTTGTGGTTATATAAAATGTAAAATTTTCTTATTATTGCAGTAGCCACTCATGATAACAGAAGCCGGACAATATTAAATGATACTGAAAAGAAAGAACTTGATACAGGTGGAGAGCTAACAGTTAAGAAGATTTTACCCTTTTGCTCTGTGTTGGACAAACTGCCTGACATTGGTGATATTGTCGTATTTAAAGTACTTTTTAACTACTTATATTTTATTAATTGAGGTAAGTGAAGTCTTGATTCAATCTGCCTTTTCAGATGTTTTGTTTGAATAGCGCATGTGCGCCCGATATTTCACGTTTTATTGCCGGCCGATGTGAGCACACCAACAAACGCACCAAAAACATTAAACTCTACATAATTGGTAATTGATAGCAGTATTTACAGCGGTTTCATTTTGTGTAAATATCACATGTAATTTTTGCAGATGGCCAAGATGATATTGGTCGCCTACCAGCAAAATTCGCCTGCAATCTCGACGATTCCACCGAAACAAAATATATTAATATAAAGTTTTCGGAGATGATTGATGCAAAAGTGTTTAAAATGTCATAAATGTTTGCAATGTTATTTACAAAATTGTATCTGTTTCTGATGCTTTAATATTCTTTTAAATGTTTGAGTCGTTGAGCACATTTGTTTCGTCATATATAACACTGTTTCATATTAAATCAAAATAAAACGTTTTGCATTATTTTTCAAACAAACCTCTGCTTAGAACTTTATTACATAAACACTTAAATTATGTATAATTAAAAAATATATTGGTAGTTACTTGTTGAATTCGCTTGTACTATGCAGTGAAGTTCACTTCTTATACTTTTCAATAGCTTCGAACAATTCATCGGCCTCTTCGCCTGTTTTTACGCGCAATAACATCGACGTAGGCTTGTCCACATCGGGCGTAGGCAAGCAGATCAGCATGACATTGTTCTTGCCCATACGCTTAGTGGGCAAAGCAGAGTTGAGTATCAAATTTGCCAAAATATTGCCCAAGTTGGTGTCGGCACGCACCAGCAGTTGCGTCTTCTCCGTATCTTTGACGGGCTTCAAGTACAAAGTGCCGACACCACGTTCTACGAAATTTCCATCTTTTTTTATGTATAATTTACACTTTTTTGAGTAAATTGCATCTTCCTCAACGACCTGCAGGCAAAATTTGTAAAAAGTATGTTTTATGTGATGATGATATTGGGGGCATACCTGTTTAAATTCCACTTTTGGTGGCTTGTCCTCTTCATCTTCCTCCTCGGTGTTTACTGTTTTTGCTGCTGGTGCCGACGGTGGTTGAATATTTGCAAATGTAAATGGCGCGGCACCAGCTTTAAAACTAAATGCGGTGGTTTTCTTGTCATCCGCACTGTCGGCTGTGGAAGAGGCTTTTCCAAAGCTAAAGCCTGAAGTTGTGGATGCAGTAGCAACACTCAATCCTGCTTTGTCTTCCGATTTTAAGCCGAAACTAAATCCGTTAGATTTTTGTGCTTCAATTGGGGCAGTAGGCTTCGAAATACCACCGAAAATGCTCGTTGTTTTGTTGTTTGTCGATAGAGTGGTACCGCTGGTTGTGGTAGTAGCGGTGGGGCTGGCGAAAAGAGAAGATGAACTGCCAAAAGAAAAATTCGGAGGTGTGACTGCAGCAGCCGTGCTTATTGTTGTAGGAGCCATTGGGGAAGTGGAGAATTTAAATGTACTCAAAGTATTTGTGGTGCCGGTCTTGCTCTCGTCATTGACAGTCTTATTGGGTACTGTTGTAACACTGACGCATTCATCTTTCTGAATCTCGTTTAAATACTTTTCGTAATCCTTGAAGATTGGCGATAATATGCAGAGTTGATTTTTGTCCACGTGCGTCTTAATCCAATCGCTCACAGCCTGATTTAAGCCCTTTAGTTTCGCGTAGTAAATATCCGACTTGCCGGGAGATTTCTCCGGCTCTTTGTGGGCTTTGTTGAAGTCGGATTCCTCTTCCACTTCTTTCACTTTTGTAGTATTTTTAGTGCTGGTTGTGGAGCCAAAAGAAAATGTTGGTGTGGCGACTGCACTTGCGCCACTGCCGCTGCTGTTAGCCGCATTTACGGATGGTATTTTCGAAAGAAACGAGAAGGGCGACGCTGCGCCAACAGTGCTGCCGCTGTCTGCAGTTGGCGCCGCCGCTTTACCAAAGCCTGCAAAAACGAAAGCTTGCATATTTTTAACACACGGTTTCCAAAGAAGGTACTCACCAGAAAATCCACTAAAAACACTCTTGTTTGTGGAACTGGGGCCTTCCGACGCATCACCTATTTTACGGCGTGCCTTTTTGATCACACGATTTTTTAATTCATCCTTGGATGCTACCTGAAACGTGCCAGCTTCTTCTGGCTTTTCCTCCTGATCCCAATTATCGTGATTCAAGTCAGTGGTGGCCTGACGTTTTCCTGCAGCCATTGTTACACTTTTTCTGTGTTATAAAATGTTTAAAACTTCTGCAAATTCTTCCGCTCCCACTCTGCCCCGTGAAAATCTTGAGTGCTGCCACTTTCCATAAATTCTCCCCTTGACCGTTTTCCAAGAAGGAAACCGTCAGTTTCTGCAATATGCAGTAAATATTAACGCAAAGTTGTGCACTTTTTGGCGCAAATATTTCAAGCGCATATAATTTGTTATTAAAGTAATGTCATGCACATCTTTTTGCTTATTTATTATGTCAAATGTGGTCACTACAAATGCATAACTAAAGATATGTGTATTTAATATTTTTATTATCAATAAAGATTTAACTTTGGAATTCCTTTTGGTTTTATTTGGATGGAAATGTAAGGGCAGAAGTTGACAACTGTAACATTTTGTGCAGTTTTATTAATCTAAAAGATTTACATTCATTATGCTTTGCAAATTGCACAATAATCGTTAATTTTCACATATCATATACATAAAAGGCAAGCGTCACCCTCCGTGCCCCATATCTACTGTAATTGCTCGAAATATTTTTATTTCAAACTTTTCAAACTTTCAAAAATAAATGATCAAGAAAACGGAAAATTAGTTTTGGAAAAATGGCTCCAAAAAGAAAGAGCCCAGGGCAGAGAGGGGGGGGTCTCGGCTGCGCAGAGAAAATACCGAGCTGGAACGCGTTGTTGTTAGTTTCGCAACGTTTTGTTTTTTTCGCAACCGCTTTGCCTCTATTTATTGGAAATTTTACAAAACTGTTTAAAAATCCATTTCATTTCCACATTTTCCTTGCCCGTCTGGTCGTTGCCTACGTAATGCAGATGAAATGACGTAACGAAAAATGCGAAAATCCCAAAATTATAACGGCAAAATTTTTGCATACAAAAATGGGCAAAAAACGCGTGCAAAAAACTACGTAAGGCGGGGGATTACGTCTTCGCCGAAATGCGTCGCAAATTGCCGGGATGCGTTTCGCTACATTCCGTAACCCTTAATCTACTACGTAGAGCAGAAAAATCCTGAAATTTTCCGGATTGCGGCGAAAATTGCGATTTTTCCTTTTTCGTTACGTTAGAAAAACCGCGCGATTTTAATTGAATTTTCTTGCTGCACTGTATTTGAATTACATTTGTTGCGCACGAAAATATGCTAGGGAAATAATAAAAAAACAGAAAAATTTGAAGACGTCTATTGCAAACGGGCGGCTGAGGTCTCTTGTTTTTCAACTTAACCATTGCCTCCACTCTAGGCATGGGTAATGGCGCAATTTTTGGTGCGCTGAAGCTAGCGCAGTGAAGTGTATCAGCGCAATGCGTTAACTCAATTGCGCCATGATACCCAAAATGATACAGCGCCATGGCATGGGTAATAGCGCAAATTGTGCGTTGATACATTGAAGCCAGCGCAGTGCGTTAACTCAATTGCGCCATGATACCCAAAATGATACAGCGCCATGACATGGGTAATAGCGCAAATTTTTGTGCGCTGATACACTGAAGCCAGCGCAAGTGTATCAGTACGTGTTTGTAGTGTTGTGCATAAGTGTTTTTACAATTGAATTGTTTAATAAAAAGATTATTTATAATGTACATATATACAAATTATGGCCCGGTTTGTTATATTATTTGTTTGGGAATGTAAAGAAGACCTAAATATGTTTGTAGAACATAATTAACATACATAATATTGCAAAATAAAATTGGTTCATTTGCGCTTTGAGTTACCAATTCGTCAATGCAACACCAGAGTCTATATTTAGTCTCTGCCAACACTGCGCTGAATTCAGACCGGCGTGTTTGTTGTTGCTTCTCGACAACAGAGGGAGTCTTAGCACAATAACGCAGCGCTGCGCTACCCATCGTTGGGCGCTCGCAACACTGTATCAACTGAATTTGCGCCGAGTTATTGCGCTACTGCGCCACAGTGTTGCCAAATAGTGTATCAGCGCAATGGCGCATTTCAGTGCGCTAGCGCAATAACTCAACGCAGCGCTGCGTTACCCATCCCTACTCCACTCCCCTTGTTTTTCAACTTTACCATTGCATCTTGTTTTTCAACTTAACCATTGCCTCATTGCCTCCACTCCCCTTGTTTTTCAACTTTACCATTGCTGATTTTTTTCTAAAAAATTACAAATATATTTTTGAAATTCAATATTTTCAATTTTATAAAGGAAAATAAAAAAAGTATGCGTGCATTTGCATTGCCAATCAAAAGAGAAAGAAGATTAAAGGAAGCTTTGCAAAAATATATTTTGGTGAACGATTGCAGTTTTTCGCACTGAAAAAACTACTGTTCCCCATATTAGTACATACTGTTCCCCATATTAGTACATACTATTTACTTATTTAGGTTGATACATGTGCTAAAAGCTAAGTTACAACAGGAACCAAAATTGGTATTTGGTTGTTGCAGTTGGGTTTTTTCTTCCACACAACATTACCGACAATGTTTCAACCAGGTTATTGAGAGGTTATGTACTAAAAGCTAAGTTACAACAGGAACCAAAATTGGTATTTGGTTGTTGCAGTTGGTAAGTTCTTGTTTTCTTCCACACAACAACACAACATTACCGACAATGTTATCAACCAGGTTATTGCGAGGTTGATACATGTGCTAAAAGCTAAGTTACAACAGGAACCAAAATTGATATTTTCTTGTTTTCTTCCACACAACATTACCGGCATGCATCTTGCGTTATTGAGAGGTACGGGGCGTGTTTTTCATTAACTGTTAGTCGGTAATTTTGCAAATGGCCAAAAGACAAGGGTCCAGGATTGCATTGCATTGGGATAAACGCAGAATTGGCTTTTGCCTAAGCTATTAAATTAAGTAATGACACAAACCCATGTTGACCTAGCTACTTGTCCCTCTCTTCCGTTTCAAATTGCTCCGCACAAAACACCAAAATTGCGGTATTTAGTGTGGACACCTTATTCCTGAAAAATATATATAAATAATGCATTAAGCAAATAATAGTAAATTTTGTGAAAACTTACCAATCTTCATTTAACGACATTTTGCTTTGATTTGCATCAGCTGTTAGCTGTCAAAATTACTTGGCCACTACTGTTTTGGAATAAAGTTTAGCTGGCAGCTGCACTAATAAGAGAATATTGTGATAAGAAATATAAAAAGAAATCACTACAGATCTTCGATAGAATTGAATAACGCAAGATGAATGCCGGTAATGTTGTGTGGAAGAAAACAAGAAAATATCAATTTTGGTTCCTGTTGTAACTTAGCTTTTAGCACATGTATCAACCTAAATGTAAAAATTGGTACAATAATGCTAATTTTACAAAGTAAATAGTATGTACTAATATGGGGAACAGTATATACTAATATGGGGAACAGTAGTTTTTTCAGTGCGGAAAACTGCAACCGTTCACCGCCAATTTGCATCTTCGCAGCAAAAAAGTCCCAAAAAAGCAACTCTGTCTACTACGTTCCATATTTTGCAGTTTCTTTTGTGTTCGGTGGTGGTTTTTTCTCGCAGTAGTGAATCAATCGCGCACGTCTTTTTTCCAATTAAGATGCAAATTTCGTTACTCGCGTTTCTAAATCAATAAAAAGCAATTAAGTAAATTTGTTACAATGAAAATATGTTTAGTGAACGTGTAGTGTAATGGCTGTAAGTGATGAGACGCGGTTTAAATTGGAAATTGCGTGTCGACGTTTGCAAAAGTTGGAAGATTATGGCGAAGAACAACAAAATCAAACCAGAGAATTGAAGGTCGAAAATTTAAGCCATGCATAAAGTCTGGAAAAAAGGAAACCTTTTCACCCGATAAGATTTACAACTAATTGTAAAGGAACTGAAAATATGTGCTATGAGTGTAAAATAGCATATTAGAATAGATAAGAAAATGGGTAGTGCTGCTCGTATTTCTCTATTCCATTATCAATTGCGCAGACAGGATGAAACAGCAAGCAGAAAAGGGCCAGAATCAGTAACGAAAAAGAAATTGAAATAATAGAAGTGCAGTGCGAAATTAAGATCACCTAAAATGACAAGCGTTGGAGAAATGCTCAAAAATAAACACATGCATTGAAGCAGTACTGTAAAACTGTGTAATATTACAAACAAACAGAAAAGCAGTCGAGTGCGTAGCAATTTTTCTGCCTGCTGCCTGCCCCGCCCCTGCGCCAGCCTGCTGTGTTAGATGCGCCTGGCCTTTGTTGTTCTACAGTCACCGTCGTCCTGTCGTCTTCTATCAAAATCACAGCAGCTGCTCCAGTTTCCTCTTCCTCTCTATTTTCTACATCTTTGTTTTTGGTGTTAGTTTGGCTCTCGCGCGATAATTTCTTGCCGTCGCCAACAGAGCAATAACAACTAGCACAACAACCGCTTAAGATGCCGCCTGCACTTATTCCCATTGCGGAGTTCGTTGAAGAAACTCGGGATGACTACAATTCGCCAACCACATCAACATTTGCAACCCGCATGCCCGACTGCCGACATACGATATCGGTGCTGGAAGAGGTAAGATAGTTCTGAAAGTATAACTAAGCAAGCTTCTTTCAATGCATATATAGCCGTGCATCGAGAACTCGTGACAATATGTAAAATGAAAACACAAATCCACAACAACCCACCCTCGAATTTCAGTGGCTATGTTCCACGCCTCGGCTGATCGACTGTTACTTATATGTATATGAAAACATAATCATTATATCTGAAGCAGTCTTAGGAACATGTAATAAAAGACCAAACCTTCGACATTTTTGAAATTGAGCTTCCCTGCCCGGAACTCGGCCGTAGTGTACATCCCGCAGATATGGGACATATACATACCTCACCTACACATCTCGCATTTGAAAATAGGAATATGTATGTACATAATCACTTTGGCTCAGCGCCAAATAAAGTGGTTGCGCTCGCCAGCTGCACATACGAAAATTGTGAATCGTTGCGCGCATTTTTGTTTCTGTACTTGCACTTCTTCTTCACCCCAATCAGTATGTACGTCTGCGTCGACGTTTGGCTGGGTGCTAGCAAGGTGGTTCGTACGAAAATAAGTTCTTGTTTTCGTTAGATGTCTTCATTTGCAAATTTTGTGCTAAATTGAAAAGTTTGAAGGAGGACAAATTTTTAGTTTAAAAATTCTGGCAATGATGGGATTCAAATAACATGTTGTATGTACAGGGCTGTCTAGATAAATACAGGCAATGCATGCTGAGGAATTTAATCATTCAAATCAAGAAATTAATGAAAATATTGGAATGAAAGTTTCACATTTAATAATCCAGGAGATTGTATATGTATTGTATTTGGGGTAGTGGGGTGCATTGCAATGAGTTTTACAATGATTTATGACGTTCAAAAATAAAAAACGCCTACATTGTTCAGATTTATAAATATAAGCAGCCCTGTCTATGCATGTTTATTCTATAGCCGTTTGAGTGGGATTGAAAACCTTCATAAATGCAAAGATTACTTTCGAAGAAATGCCCATTAGTCGCGAGAGATAATGCCGCACAAATAAACAATACGCTCAAAAATAGCATTTGAAAAAATTATAGGGAAAAATTGTTTAGTATTTCTAATAGAGGTTTTAAGTCATAAGTACTGTAAGTTACTATTACTTTTTATAAAAGTGTGAAATGTTTGTAATTTTTCAAGAACAATATATTCTACATATCAAATTATAGAAATTTTTTAACATTATTTGTTTTTTAAGGGGTTCCGTACCTCAAAAAAACGGACTCATAAAATCACCCATGCGATCGTCTGTTAAAATACTATAGAAATGTGACAAGAATGAACTGCTTGTAAAATTTTTAAAAATATTTACATAGGTACTACCGTTGTATAGTTCTTATGCTCAGACAATGTTTTACAAAGTTTGGGTATGTTACCCTGAATTGAAGTCTTGAATGCTTTTATTATTTCATTCTCCTTTTATTCGAAAAATACGAGCAAAAGTCCCACTAGAATTTCATATGAGCCGGCTGAAGGGAATTGTTAAGGAAATGCTAAGTTTTGCTAAGGCTATATTATAGAAGGCTATACTATATAAGGCTAATTATAGAACCAATTGAATTATATACATTTGTCGAAATATCTTTGTTTGGATAAAAATTCAGGTTTGCAAATAGTTTTGTGCAACGTTTTTGCGAGTGAGTATTAATAAAAAACAACATACATACATACATTTGTATTTAAAAGTGACGGTATTAATGCAAAACAAATTCGGCTTTAAAATTATTTCGTTACAGGTGGGTTTTCAGAATTTAAGACTACAATTATTTCGAAATCAATTAATTTCCAATAATGTATGATCAAAAATTGTTATTCAATCAGAAATTGTATGGAAAGACCTAAGCATTCTCTATTTATGGTATTACAAGACTGACTTTCCTTAAGGTGACGAAAATGTGTACATTTACGTTTTTTCGTACAGCTCGTGAGCGCGTATTATACGTACATATGTATACTTCTGCACGGCTTGCCTTTTAACAATTTAAAAATAAAAATTCTAAATATAAAATTGACTGCATTCGAGTGCAGAAGTGACGTATTCATCTGGTATGACGAACGTGCTTGTTAAATAGCTCTTTTCCTTCTCTGTAGTCTTCTCGTGGAAATATGCTGGTGTGTTGTAGATTTTAATTGCGTCACCACTATACAGATATTATAATTTATTGAACATGAAAATAAACCCAGCGATAAAGATAGTAAATGCCTTTCACGTATGCGGATTCCTGAAAATTTAACCCTAAATGCGACGCGTTCTATGTCACACGTACATATATACAATGGGTAAAATTTTCTTGTGAATCTATAATAATGCGATTTTGTTGTTGAAAAGGAGTTTTTTGGGAAATTACCTACTAATAATATAGGGGTAGGGGTATAGGAGATCAAAGTTGAATTTCAAATATCGACGGCTACTTTCAAGATGTATGCATGGCTGATTCCAATAAATTTATATTTTGTTAAAATTTCGTGCAGATTTGTCCACCCAATCCAAAGTTATGAAGACAAGTTTACTTGCTCGCCGGCAATATTGCGTTATAATAAATCCTTAAATTAATTCCTCTTCTGGAATATTAAACTTTCAGGCTTGGCCTACTCTTGAGCGGAGCCGTTGATATGTACAGAGCTATCCATTTTGAGATTAAGTACTTATTGATATAAATAAAATTTTTTTATTAAATTGTTAACCCTTCCTTATGTGTCCCCTACACGGTCGATAATACTGTCACTATGTGACGTCGCCGTGGCTCAGTGGATTAATGCTCGGTTAGCAAAGTGCAACCATCAAGGATGCAGCTTTTCAGTGCAACTCATTCTTGTGATTAACCTGAGCTAAAAGTTGCCACATTAGCAGACCCGAATACAATCGCTTTTAAGTGTGTGCAGCACGAACACCGCCGTATGCTCCACGAAAGAAGTCATCAACTTCTATATGTTAATCCAAACACACATTAAGGGTCAAAGGTGTCATTAGGAGCGTTACGAAGAGTCATCAACAAAATGAAATATTTATTCGCCCATAAGAGCCAATTCGTTCTTGTGTGTGATTGTGTATGCAAATACCATTTATGCAAAATATTCCTATATTCAACCCACGCTCGTCGTTTTAAGTAAACAGATTTTAGCTGTTTTGGCATTTTTATCCGTGATACAAACGGCCAAAGCGTACACTGAGCTAACTTTGCATGAAAAGAAGCATAAGAAATCAATTAATCACTTTAAACTTCATTGACGTTGAGGTATACTTACCCAAAAATTAATAATGATTTTGTGAACTGTTTAAATTGGCAACTAATAAATGGCATTGGTCTAAATTTTGTTACTGAACGCAATTAGACGTCTATTTTTTATAAGCTTTATTGTTCAGTGTACTCACACTTTTTGTCCGTAGTGTGGCTGACTTTCCGTATTTATTTGTTTACATTATATAAATTACACTAACAAATATTGCCGGCCGGCATTTTCAGCTGATAGGGATTTTTTAAAAGATCTTATATTTGTAACAGTTGCTCCTGCTTATAGTTTAAAAAAATTGTAGTGTGTTTTTTGAAAAGAGCGTGTAGATTGAACTAAAGACCAATGTTTCTAGCAGCGACGAACAGAGACGTAATATACCGGAATATGAGTTGGACAGATAGAATTATACATATTTATAACAAAAGAAATCAAAAAGGATAATTCAATGCTAATCATTAAGAATATCTCTTCAGTATCATCTGAATATTCGACAGGAACCGAAATTACAGCCGCTGAAGCCTAAGCACCGTATCGAACTTTAAGCCGCAGCCGAATTTACAGCAAAATATTTGCAAATTTTTAAATATCTCGGGAACTGCTCTACTCTGTTGTTTCATGTTTCATATTGGAATTAAGCGATATCATATATAAAATGACCAAAAAATGTGAAGGATAGCAGATTTTTAAAAATTTGTAAACTAATGTTATTCGATGGCTCTTTAGCGTCTTGATTAAGTGCAATTTACAAACATCGATTTCCTTTTTCTAAAGTAGAGAAAATTTACATCGTCGAACAAGTATTAAGCAGTTGATTTTCAATCAAAATAAAATTGTGATTTCAAAAATTTTTCAAGAGTATTTACGATCACAACTATGTATTGCCAAAAATTTTAATGTAAATTAAAAGCTGCTCAATTCCCGTTCGGCTACGGCTTCGAGCTTCCTATTGTCGCGATGAACTGGAATTTTCGGAATAAATTGAATGCAAACCAAAGAGCATAAATTCGCATTGTATTACATGTGCTATTTTCTTTTGCAAGCGATAAGAAATCGGCAAAAAATATATATTCAAAACAGTTTTAACTACTACACATACAAGATGAACGCATCGATTTGTATGTTTGTTTACATCAAAGCATCATTTCTCAATCGATTTACAATTAATTTACTTCTAGCAATAACCTATATTTTTGGTTTCCATATTTGCCTTAAGGCAGGGAGATTGTCTTGGCTGAGTGCAAATATTTATACTTCATTGCATATGCTTTACTGGCCTATAGTAACAGAGTACGTTTTGTACACTATGTTTGGCTTCCAAAGTACACTCTTATCTTTGCTTAACTCGAATACGCCCCGATAAGTGAAAAGTAGTTTGCTTGTTTGCGTTATACTCTTATTGTGGCAATGAATGACGAATAATTTTTAAAAATGTAGAGAAGAGACTTTTCGTGTATGTGCAATGTAATTTAAACAAAAGAAATCTAAACTGTACTGGTACATATATAAATAAATCAGCAATTCAAATAAAAATCAACAATTGTGTATTGACATCCGGCCCACATATGGATGAGCATGTACATATGTTTGGGTATGTGTATGTGTGTGCAGCGCACACCGAAAGTTGTAACAGGCAACAGCAGTCAAGCAGACACTTGAAGTGCGGTGCTCACGGTGCTGGCATGCCTCGGATCGGATTGGTGCATCGTTAAACCCTGCCTCCCGCCGCAAAAGAAGTTCTTCGATGCATACGCAAACAATTAAACGAGCCTCTTAATTTGTTACAGAACATTTTTGCACGCTATACTCGAGGCGGTTAACTAGTTACTGTACAGCTTATGTCGGGAGATTATCGGGTAAAATTTGTGATAGTGTTATTTCCATCGGTTTGCCAAGATGATTGGATCTCCAAAAAAATTTTTAATTTATATGAAATTGTATCCAGATAACTGGAAGTACTTGGTTACACGGGCAGTCGCGCCAAATATATTTATACAAATCTCGTAAACTGCGCTAGGACGAGTTTGTCTTTACCACGGTAAAGAATACTCTTGGTCAGTTGGAACTTCGTCGCGCAGTATGGTACTCAAATCTCATCTCAAATCTGCAGTCGGTTTTAATTAAGCTGTCGCCACAAATCAGGCTTCAAGTTGAAATTTTCGTCGCATTTCAAAAGTTATTTCATATGAACGAGCGGCTTAAGTTTGAAGAAATGTTTAGACCTTTTTTAAAATAGACTAATTTTCTGAGATCGGAAGGTATCGAAACATATCTTTGCGTATTTAGACTAAGATATGTGTTTCCTAAAACTTAAAAGAAGAATTATGAAACATATTTTCACATTTTAAATGTTTCTCCTGAAATTCTTAAATTTTCAGTTTTATTGTTTTCCAAAATACTTAATTTAGAAACAATGCACAATTTTTAGCTTAATGAATATGTAGAAAAAATAGAAACCTAGTATCCTTGATAAATAATAAACATGAAACTGTAACTTTCGGCAGGTTCTTGCTAAATGCTTGTTTATTTAGATGTATTTACTGAACAGACTCAATAACTTCTATCGCACGTTCCACCATTTTAGTGAAATGTTTTTCGATTTTGAGCTGCTCATGCATTCACATTTTTTTTTCCCCAAGATATTTTGGATTTATCTTTATTGGAGTATTTCTTTTAAAAGGCGGCTGGTTATGCCGTTTTTAGAGGTGCTTCTTCTCAACTAAACAGATCGATGTTACTTGAAAGTCTCACTTCTTGATCGGTCGTATATATAACGATTTTTTACAAAATTTATCAACAAAAAAAATCGTGTTTAATGCACTTCAAAAACCCTTTTTTTACTGCCTATAACAAAACAATGAACAGCTGGAAATAGTTTCTTCATGCGGGAACGATCGGTCGGCACACACTCTTCATCAGAGCTACATATTAAGTAAATGGTTGTAGAGTGCAATAACAAACCATGGAGTTTTACTGAGCCGCACTTGAGTTTCTTGTTATCTTTATGCTTTACATGTTACTTGAAGCTGATTTCTTTTTTTATGAAGTTGTTGTTATTATAATCGTGTTGCTCTTGTTGTTTTTGTATATTATTGTATTTCTCTTATTAAATAGGTTATTAAGTTTAATACTGAGACGACCTTGTGTCGCATTTGGATAGGTTCGTGTGTACGCGCGCGATATGATGTGGAAATGGAAATGAAAACTGTGGAAGTGTGCTCGGTCGGATTGCATGCGGTGTCTATAAAATGCACAGTGCACACACACAGCGCTTATTTATTTATAAACGCATGCACATTTTGGTTATATCATGCAAATATGCAAATACTAAATAGTTAGGCGTGTCAGCAATGTGGCGCCGCTTTTACCTATTTTTTGCTGGTTAAAAAGAAATGCGTATCTAATTTATACGATGTCCACTATGCCAAATATTTGAAAATTCTATCGATAATTTTATGGTAAATATGTTTGAGTACTCTCACCATAGGAGATATTTCTTTTTAACCAGTGCTCTTTGGGGCCTTAACCTTATCAGCGGTTTTGGCGAAATTTATCGGAGCGATTTGTGAGTCAATGTAACTCAGAGCTAAACGCCATATTCGTCATGCCTCGTCACTCACTTGCCAAACAGAAAAGGATTTAAAAGTAATACAATTCAGTCATAGTTGCACGATAGAAGGAATAGCTTCATACGAGTCAACATCGACAAGGACTTGGGAGCTTGCCTTGATGCCAAGCTCAGATTTAATCACCATTCCAAACTTGGTTTCCTCAAGCGTAACAAAAGAAACTTTTTAAATCCACTAACTTTTATTCACTTCAAAAAGTATTTTCGCTAGCCTAATTAGATCAGCACTGGAGTATGCGGGCAGATTATGGTATCCCGGTATCGCTGCTCACCCAATAGTTTCGAAATAATTTAAAAGCGCTTCGGCGAATAAAGTCTTTTGATTCAATGCCGTCGTAAAACCTGCTATGCACAATTTTAAGCTTACGGAGTCCCTATAAAAATGAAAATCCCATAGCATCCTCTTCATACAAAATATTTATGATAATAGAATCGATTCGCCTGAAGGCTTTTGCTTCTGCCGTTCTATTCACCCCACAGAGCATTGCGGGAGAAATTAAAATTGTACAACCAAACTCCAAAAACTATAAACTCATACGACAACAATTAGCCGATTCATAAGTTCACCTTTCTTTAATTTAAATATCGTAGATATTGATGTAAGCTTAAATGAGAAAATCTTTTATAAAACTTGTAGGCGAGATCATTAGCTCCTTAGACTAACTTAGACTGTATGTCTAAGTTTATTCTGAAAGCACATAGCCCAGTAGATTTAAACTTAGTAATGAAACAAATATCATTTTTTACTTAAGTTTGTCCAAAATATTAATTACAAACGAAATTTCTCTGCCCTGTTTTCAGCGACTCGAGTTGGACCGAGAAGGGTTGACTAAACTCAAGAAAGCTGTGAAGGCCATACATAACTCCGGAAATAGTAGGTTCCCAACAATATCACAGATGTAATTACCTCTTTACTTTTCTCTTGCCCATTCGCTCTCGTCATTTCCGCAGCACATGTCGACAATGAAATGTTTCTGGTGAGCGCCTTGGAAAGGTGGGGAAGTAAAGTGATTGACCAGGATGAGCCCGACATAGGTGCGGCTTTTTTGAAATTCTCCGTCGTAACAAAGGAACTGAGCGCGCTGATGAAGACCCTGGTAAGTGTCAGAGCTCAGTCCAGTTGCGTTCAACGAACTAGTAAATTTTTTTTCGTTCTGCAGATGCAAAACATCAACAACATCATCATGTTCCCCGTCGACTCGATGTTAAAGAGTGAGCTACGCGGTGTAAAGGGCGACATGAAACGGCCCTTCGATAAGGCAGCCAAGGATTATGAGGCGAAATTTATTAAAATCGAAAAGGAAAAGAAGGCACAAGCCAAAGAAGCCGGCATGGTACGAACCGAAATTGATGCGGCTGTGGTAGCGGACGAAATGGAAAAGGAGCGGCGCATGTATCAATTGCAAACGTGTGAGGTATGAACATAATGGCAGGCTCTACCGTGCACTGAAAGCCAAAAACAGATTTCACATAGATTGTATTGCATTTGCAGTATCTGCTGAAATATAAGGAAATTAAAACAAAAACAGGCATTGAACTGCTGCAGCACTTCATCGAGTACTATCATGCGCTGAATAAGTAAGTGGGCCGGCGTGCTTTGCATACGTAATAAATTATTATTAGTTTTAATGGATTTTGTTTTGTATGTCTTGCTTTCGATCCGTCAGCTACTTTAAGGATGGTCTGCAAACAATCGAACATTTTGGCACCTACATCAGTGATCTGAGCGAAAAACTGCAGCTGATCAAGCAGAAGCAGGATGAGGATCGTCGCAGCTTGCTGGATTTGCGAACAGTACTACGCAGCACACCTGATTTCGAGCGTGTGGAGAATGTGCCGACGGAGAAGGGCGGCGGCACCGGCTACTCCCTGCACCAGCTGCAGGGCGATAAGCATCACGGAGTGACGCGATCGGGACATTTGCTGAAGAAGAGCGAGGGGAAAGTGCGTCGCGTTTGGCAGAAACGCCGCTGCCGTGTAACCAGTGACGGCTTCCTCGACATATGCCATGCCGACGAGACGAAACCACCGACGCGTGTGAATCTGCTAACGTGCCAGATAAAACCAGTGCCCGATGACAAGAGAGGCTTCGACTTAATCAGTTGTAAGTGTAAATATGAGCACACGATTGCTTAGTTTCCTCACTTAATGGCTTTGCTCCTCGTTGGACAGACAATCGTCCATATCACTTTCAGGCCGAGGATGAGGTTGATCAAAAAGCCTGGATGGCTGTACTGGTCAATTGCAAGGAGAAAGCATTGACTAAAGCATTCCAGCATGCAAACCCACAAATGAGTCCTAGCTTAATGGAGCTTCAAAAGACTGTAATCAGGTGCGTTAATACTGAGCTTTAAAAATTAAAATAATTCTTAAATCATACTTTTTATTTCTACACTCAGGTACGTCCAAATGCTACCGGGCAACGACCATTGCTGCGA
The DNA here is from genome assembly GCA_963457695.1 of Neria commutata. Classification (NCBI taxonomy): domain Eukaryota; kingdom Metazoa; phylum Arthropoda; class Insecta; order Diptera; family Micropezidae; genus Neria; species Neria commutata. Next base: position 14,933,275 of record OY735247.1, on the reverse strand, counting down.
TTGTGGCTCGCGCAACGATGTCACCTGGATCAGCCTGAATTTCGGGGTGCTTGTCTGCATACAGTGTTCAGGGGTGCATCGCGACTTGGGCGTGCATCATTCGCGCATACAAAGTCTCACACTTGATAATTTAACTACGGCAAATCTGCTGATTGCACGAGCCATGGGTAATAATACGCTTAACGAGATCATGGAGGCGACTTTAGGAAAGGGCAAACTGACGCCGGAAAGTACAATGTAAGGTTATTTTGTGCAAAATTAAATTTCCCTTCATGAATGATTTTTTTTAATGCAACAGGGAAGAACGCTACGATTTTATACGCGCCAAATACGTTGCAAAACGATATGTAATGCGTACATGTGCGGACGAGAACGATTTGCGTTGTGATCTCGAACAGGCCATTGTGAATGCAGACATCAGTCAACTGCTGCAAGTGTGGGCAGAGGGCGCCGATCTCACTTGCTGTCTGCCTTCGTCCGATGCGGGCGAGACAGCACTGCATTTGGCCGTGCTTCGCGAAATGGGCTCCACGCTGCACATTGTCGACTTTCTAATACAGAACATGCCACCAAAGGGTCTCAATAAGGCGACAAATCCTCCGGGCATCTTGGATGTGACCGGCAAGAATACGGCACTCCATCTGTGCACATTGCACGATCGGCGCGAATGCATGAAGCTACTTTTGCGCTCCGGCTCTGACTATGAGCTGCGCAATTCGCAAAACAAGACACCCCTTGATATTGCCAAAGAAATGGGACACAATGCCTGCAAAGAGCTGGTAAGCATCGGCGATGGAAATCTTATATGTAGTTTTGTATATTACATATTTCTTATTCGCTTTGATTTCCTGCAGATCGAATGTGCCATAAGACGTGAGAAGAGCGCCTTTGATCACATCAACACCGATTGGAATTTGCCAAATGAAGATGGTTCAACAGATTTTTCCGATGACGATACTGTTATCGATGAGAGGGTGAGTGGCGCATATACATACATATGTATATTTCATATTGAAGCTATTTCAATGCTTTTATTTCTTCATTGTAGAAATCACGTTCTCGACCGCCCAGTTTTGCAGGCGGCGACTCGCCGATATTGCGCTCACGTTCCTCGACATGTGATTCCATACAAAGTGGTTCTAGTCCGATTGCTAATTGCCCCACACGACAATTCACACAACCTCCCGGCGTGCCCACTTACAATCAGTCGGCGGGCACTTCACCGAAGCAACACATCTCGATGGGCCAGTATCTTAGTGGTAGTGGTGGTGGTACTGGAGGTGGGGGCGGAGGAGTAAGTGGTGGTGCTTCTAGTCCCAGCTCAGCATCCAGCCAGAGTGGCCGAACTGCTCGCTGTGGTGTGGGCACTGAACTGGCACCTCACATCGCCGGAGCGCGCAAATCGACCTCAACTGGTAAGCCTCATAATAACCAATAATATGTCTAATTGCAATTACATTTACCACTTGCAGCAAATATGAATTCGCTGAAGAAGCGCACCGCACCAGCGCCGCCGCCGGGCTCGGCATCCACTTCAAATGTACCGGCTTACGGCACCCTGCCACACCCCCCAAGACATTCACAGAATTACGACGCAAATGATATACGAATAATTAATCACAAGAACCAATCGATGGACCTAGCCGCCTATGGCACACTGCCGCATTTGCGTTCGGTGGACAGTAGTCCACGCATCGGCAGCACCACGGGATCGCACGGTTATTACGAACGATTTGACAAGTCGTTCTCACAGGACCCTGGTGGTATAAGTGGCATAGCGCCGCCCACAATGACAACGTTTGGCCACAAGCGTTCTCCCAGTGGTGAGTCGCTGAATCGTAATATCCATTTGGCCGGTGCAAAACTCGTGCTGCCTCCAGCTGGCGAAATACCGACGTTGAAGCATGTGGATAAATCGGCGCTGACGCGTCCTAAAATGCCACCGCCTGGACCGCCACCAGGTAAATGTACATTATTAACGTTAGGTACGTACAAATCAATGCTTAAATTGTATGTTTGTTGTTGCATTTTTGCATTCATAGAGCGCGAAGTTTCGAATGGACAATCAAATGAGAGCATATGCTCCATGGATGAAGAGCCAATTGCGCCACCGAGAAAGGTGAGAAACAAGCTAAAAATGCAAACGATGTTCAATTTCTTTAGTCGGAGACACAGTTTTATTTTAATAATTTTCTTCAAGTACGCCTGCATTAAATAGATAGTGTTGGAATAGGGCGAGGGTCTAGAATACAATGTCTTATTTTCAATTTATTTTTCAACATTTCTGAAGTAATATTTTGTTATGTTAATGGTTTTTGAAAATGTTAAATTACAGCGCCAGATTTCCAAACTATTAAAACAAACGCAGCCAAGTGAAGAAACGGTAAAGATATAAAAACAAAATGATTGACATGGTTCTTGTGAATTGTTGTTGTTACCACGCCTACTGATAAATAACATCGCCGTCCTCTGAATCTAACAAGAATATGGGCGAATGCTGCTTTTTGAAAATGTACCTGCGTACCGTGCCATGCCATGTTGCTTTTGTCTTGTACTTCAGTTAGGAAATGCTGTTTTCTAAATATCTAATACATTGCTCGCTTCGCTCGTTTGTTTGAAGAAGCTTAATTATGTGCAAGATTCATTGTGTGTAGATGTGTATGTATTTCATTTTCTTGACTTTTCAGCTTTTGAATCAATCGGTGAATTTTTCCGAATATGAATGGAATACGGATATGGACTCTTCTGGTGGTGGCTTAGATCATTCAGCCGAATCGAATATTTCGTCGAGTGACAATGATCGCATTAATTCGTCACCAGACAATCAATTAGTGAAGGCCGTGGGCAACAATTCAGTGGTCAAATTCAATTTTGTAAGTTCAGAATTCAAATAGTTACTGACTAAGTTGTAGTTGTGGCACTAAAGTGACCGTTTTTGCTTTTAGAATGGACATCGTCGCTGTCGCGCACTATACGACTGTGCTGCCGACAACGATGACGAATTAGAATTTAAGGAGGGTGAGATTTTAATTGTACTCAACGAACGAACCGATGATGAGAACTGGATGGAGGGCATAATCGAAGGTGATCCCACACGGCACGGCATGTTTCCCGTCAGTTTTGTGCATATGCTGCCCGATTAAATGCCTCTATTTATATTTCCGGCATGTGCATATGCACTTTGGTTTTAAAGATCTATTTATAAATGTATGTATTGTGTTGTTACGGCACGGTTTTATTGTAATTTACACCTATTCACTTTATGATTTAAGCACTTTGATTAGAAAACGCACATTTTGTGCATATATTGTGAACGCGTTTGTAATTTATCCTCCCTGCATCGTCTTTCGCAATTGTTTTATTATAATATCAAACGTAATTGAAAATGTACCTACTACATTTCTTCCATATACCGCTATTGCTTGTAAAATAAGTATTAAACATGGTTTAATTGTAAATGAGAGTGTTTCCTAAAGATTTTCGCAATTTGTATCACAAACAGAAATCGTATAATGTCTATTTGTATAATTTATTATTTCCTTATTGTATTTATATAGCACATATGTATGTATGTGCGGGAACTGTATTAATTAAAGCTCTATATCACAACTGAAAGTATTATTTGCTTGATTAAGAACGTCGCAAAAGATGATGAAAACAGGAGAATATAAATACTTGTTAAATTAATATACAATAAACCAGCGAAGGCTTTAGTCAGACTGCAAATCTATTAATAGTAAATGCATAAATGAACTTGCAAGTATATTATGCTGCCATACAGGAGAAGCAGGAACCAAGCTGACATGTTCGCTTTAAAATAAAATTTTATCTTACACTTACACTCGAAGTAGCATAACCAAAAAAGTACTTCTTGTAATTCTCCTAATATAGTAGAAGAGTAAAATGACATGAAGAAGGTTTGTTCAAACAAAAATATCACGTTTATATGAATAAATAACAAAGTTACATATTTTCTTGTTAAGACTAGACATTGTTGAAGAAGAGGAGTGAAGGTTATATGTATATGTGTACATTTAAAAATACACTATAATGAACAAAATCCAAAAACAATAATCCTCTGTACCTACATACTATATCTAGAAATACTTGATTAGCAATGATTCATTACTCGTATTTATTATACTCACTACAGTATAGTTTTCCTTTTAAAATCAAATCTTTTTTTATACTCTAATATTTATAATTTGCATATATAAATATACTTACTTTTATAAATACATACATATGCTTACATATATGTACATATATACGCTCGCTGTGCTAAATATTGTCAAGTCAATTTCATTTCTGTCCTTGTAATTATCAGAGTTGTTAATCAGTGAAATTGTAATTCATTTTGTATAATAATCATGTGCGACTTCAAATAAATTAATAATTCATTTTTCTTATTTCAGTTGAAGTCCTTAAGCATTCGTGTCAGTTCTTTTTTTATTTTTTCTTAATTTCGGATATTTCGGTTATTTTAAAGACTTAATGAATTTATTGAATGATGTTCAATGAATTTACAAAGTAACGAAATTATGCATTTATTTAAATTTAAAAAAGAAGCTAAAATGCATATTTGCTCGTTTAAAATAAATGAATCAATTACAAAAATGCATTCATTACTTGAAAACGAGTAATAGAAATTAAATGAAATTACTGTGACATGTACTCATTTCAGTATTGAACCGAACTATCACTACTTTGAACTAAAACTAAGATTTAGTGATTTGCTTTTTCTACCATTAAAAATAATTTCTCATAAGACGTTATTGCATCTTGTGTGTAACGTTTGTAATAATATGCACGCAAAATGTATACGCTTACACTCAAACTTGTTTCTTTATTTCAAACAAAAGGAATAATAAAGATTATGTATCGATCTGGACGCAAATGTAGCGAAGAACGAACAAAATTTTATGTATTGTAATATGCCAATACTATATTATTTAATTTAATTATTTATGACATGTATGTATGTATGTATATGCTAATATCAATAAAAGAGATTCACATAACTACAATATACATAAAGCTCGGCTTTTTCTCGGAAACTTAACGGTAACAATACTGTTGAAATCTTATAGAGTTTTTAAACAAGGAAATATTTTTCATTTTAAATGAATAATTTTGCTTGTTATCGCGTCAATTGTATGATTGTATGATTTGATTTCATAATTTCGCAGTGTTGATATAAAAGCAACCATTTCTATTAGAACATACTATTCCTCTTATTAATACATACTATTTCCCTATTTCCAGTATTAGTACCATTCCGTTGTAAAACCACTTGCGTTATCAGTACCAATTTCTACATTTAGGTTGTTACATGTGCTTAAAGTTAAAGTTGCAACAGGACAGGAACCAAAATATATACATATATAACCAACAAGTTTTTTAAATTCCTTGTTTCACGAATTTATAATGTAATTTGCTTGTCAAATTTACTATTTATTTACACAAATAAATTTATTTCAATTTATTTAATAAATTTCAACAATGTTATCTAAGTGCACCTTGGTTTATTTTTTGGTATTTGGTTGTTGGAGTTGGTAGTTTTCTTACATTCCACATTGCCGACATTGAATGTTTAGCAATGTTATCAACCAAGTTATTGTTTGTATTTTGTTGTTGGAGTTGGTAGTTTCAATACCACATTGCCGACATGTTTTCGGTAATTTTGCAAATGGCCAAATGGTAAATGTTTTAAACTGAATTCTTTTTTTAAACTGTGTAATTTTCGATTGCAGCAAAATTCAAAAAGGGAATTTTTAAGCCGAATAAATTGTACGAAATGTTCCTCCCACAATTGCGCACCACCTTGAATGCCGCTGGACGCAGAAATATATCCAAACATTATCGAAATTCCAAATACTTTAAGCTTCAAACCATGTCAAAAATTTTACCCCAAAAATTTTGGGAAGTTAATCAACAACTAAAAAATAGTTTAGGGTCTGATTACGTCAAGGTCTGTTCGTGTATCGAAAATTATTTGTTTATTTAATTTGAAAACTTTTTAATACATTGTTTGTTTCTACGCAGCCGTAATGATAATGGTCTAATTAGTCCAGCGGTGTCGAATTCAATCGTGCCGGATAGCAATTTGCCCAGTTACTCTAACAGCTAAACGGATTGCAGCTGTCAGTCTATTCTTTTTGTTAGTGCTGCCGTATAGTTTTGTGCACAAAAGAAACACACTGTTTATTTTCTTCTGAGATGAAATTTTACATTCTTTATTAAATTTATGGCACTGAATTATCATAATTGTTACATCTCTATATTGTGTACTACTTTTTTAACTTATTTCGGCAATAATAATCCACTTCTTTTGTTGAACTAAAATCGAAGGTCACTGGCAACACTTTTCTGCAAAGAGTTCACAAACAAAATATATCGTGAAAAATGAATTCAAACGACGAAATAATTGACTCAATGTGCTTAGTGTTGTGTAAAATGTACGATGTGTACAAATTTAAAGCAAACGAAAGCGCAGGTGGACTATATTTCCAATAAATATTCGCTTGTTTTGACCAGTGTTGCCGTTTAAATTCTTGCATAGGAAAAGCATTATTGCTATTTCATTTTCAAGTGAATTTTTTGGGTGGCAACATTCTTTTCACAGCTGACACGACTTTTGCAGTAGTTTTCTAATCGACGCAGAAATTTCTACTACTCAATCCGGTCAGAGTAATAGCGAACATTGTGTTCGGGTAAGATAGATTGCGTCAGCTGACACGATTTCTAACCTTACCGCTAGAGTAATTCTACCATAAGTTTTCTTCCAGCAATATGCATATGTACATTTTAGTGGTTTTGGCCGGGGACGGAGATTGGATTGTCATCTTCATAAACAATTATTTTGCAATCCTTTGTCTTTCTATTTTATTCACGGACAAAATAGTTTCTTTTTGCAAATAGATTAATACAGACTTTTTCAAACATGAATTTGCCCTTTTGGCGCTCTCATCGATCTTGAATCATGAAATGAATATTTCGCTTTACACTAGGATACGTAGCAGTGCACGCACGTGAAAATCGCCAATCCAAAGTTTCAACGCATTTCCAAGTAATCTAAACGGAAATTTTGCTGGTATACAACTCTGTTTTTTTGCCTCCTGGTTTCTACGAATGTCAGAGGAGAAAATTTTGCAAAATTTTGTAGCAGCAGCAGAGCATCAGGAAATCAGGAAGGTGGTCCACGACTGTTTTTGTTAAAGTTAAGGCGACTTAAGTCTATAAATACGTTAAAATACAAAGAGCAGCAACGTGCAAAAGTTACCAAACGAAACCGCATATCGCAGCTCAAATTTTCGAAGGGTAAGTGAGGAGTGAGGAAACAAATGCTGCTATCTTGCTTAACTTTCAGATAGATAGTAGATAGCCTTACTATTATTGTAAGTTTAATTTTACAGAGTATAAGACTCTACGCAGTTAAACCGTACCCGTACCAGCCGTCGGTAGCAGGAGTAGCGGCGACGGCGGCAGAAGAGCAGAAGTAGTTGCTTTGCTCCATTGGTCGTTTCGGACGGCAGCTGGCCAAGCAGCAAACTATGAGCGCCTCTAAAAAATACAAGCCTATGGAAACAGCTGAACTACAACAACAGGACACGGAGAACGCATTCAACGGCCGCATAAAAAAACCAGATCATTTTTACAGTCCCTCCACTTCATCGGGCCGCACCAACGTCAGCGTATTCGGACAAAACATGAATTCGTCACAATCGCAGCTGCGCATCAATACAGCAAATGCAGGGTCGGGTGCACCAAACGGAGAACGACGTGCGAATTTCTCGATGCTGGACGGTGCACACATCGGCAGTGAGCAGCACCGCTCGGTGACAACTACCTCAGCGCATTTCAATAAAGTTGGCAGCAATAATGCGACCAAGCCGGGCGACGTTAAGAAAATTGTTATTAAAAACTTCAAGGGTAAGTAATAAAGTTTAGAAAGCATGAACACAATTGTTGGTTCATGACCATAATGTGAAACACCATTGCAGTGCTGATAACTGATCTCTTTTATTTTCTGTTTTTACTTTGAGTACCAATGTTAACACAAGTCCTTATATTCATATGCGTTCCAGCTAAACCAACACTGCCGGAAAACTATTCAGAGAAAACATGTGAGAAACTACAAGAAGCTGTAGTCGCCATACAGCTCTCGAGACCGATCAAATATTCTCTGGAAGAACTCTACCAGGCTGTGGAGAATATGTGCAGTCATAAAATGGCCCCACAACTTTACGCCAAACTGATAGAGCTTACCGAGGCACACGTGAAACGAAATGTGGACACTTTCATCGGCGGCAGCATGGATAAATTAGTAAGAAGTTGGAGACATAATTTGATTTACCATTAACTATGTACATATGCTTTGTCTTGTAGGTTTTTCTAACGAAAATGGATTCTTGGTGGCTATCGTTTTGTGATCAAATGATTATGATTCGTAGCATATTTCTGTACTTGGATCGCACTTATGTGCTTCAGAATCCGACTGTATACTCTATATGGTAATCAAAAAACAATTGAACAGTTGAAATTTTCACTTCATTTGGAATTTATGTTTTGCAGGGACATGGGACTGGATCTTTTTCGTACTCATATAGCTCTTAACAGTCTGGTGCAAAAGCGCACCGTCGAGGGAATACTCATGCTAATCGAGAAAGAGCGAAACGGTGATGCCGTTGATCGGGCTTTGCTCAAGAGCCTGGTGCGCATGTTGTGTGTTTTACAAATATACAACAGTGCATTCGAGGATAAATTCCTCGTTTCCACCAAGCAGCTGTATCAGGCCGAGGGGCAACGCAAAATGCAAGAGCTCGACGTTCCCGAGTACTTGAAGCATGTAGATAAGCGCCTGGCCGAGGAAAATGAACGTTTGTTGCACTATTTAGATTCGAATACTAAGTAAGCTTTACACAATTAATCACTCATAAAATTAATTCAACAACAATTTGGTTGCAGATATCTTCTCATTTACACTGTGGAGAAAGAGTTACTTGCCGAACACTTAATACAAATTCTGCAAAAAGGCTTACATGCACTTTTAGAGGAGAATAGACTGAAGGATTTAACACTGTTGTATAGTTTGTTGAGTCGTGTTAAAAACGGCGTCACAGAGTTGTGTAGCAACTTCAATGGATTTATCAAGGTATTACTTCTAGTTTCATAATTTCTGCCTCCACCTACCATAATATTATGTCTATATGCCTCTATACTAAAACGAAACTAGAAAGAGGGACGTAATATTGTTATCGATCCCGAAAAAGATAAAAGCATGGTGCAGGATCTTTTGGATTTTAAGGATAAAATGGATGTAATTGTGCGCACCTGCTTTGAGAATGTTGAGAAATTTCGGAATTCGTTACGTGAGGCCTTTGGGTTCTTCATCAATCAACGCGCCAACAAACCTGCTGAACTGATAGGTAAATGCTTTAGTTTTGTCTCCCTTAAGGGAAACACACCCATTAGTTAAAATCTTGGATTTTGTGTCAAAATTGCCTATTTGCTATTGTAGCTAAATATGTGGACATGAAATTACGGGCTGGTAATAAGGAAGCGACCGAGGAGGAACTTGAACAGATACTTGACAAAATAATGGTACTCTTTCGCTTTATACACGGCAAGGACGTCTTTGTGGCATTCTATAAGAAGGTAAATGGCAATATGAAAGTTGCGCTGCTCGTTTTGGCGATAAAAAAGGTTCCAGGACTCGTTTAGGCAACAAAAAATTTACATATTTCTTTACAAGTAATACACGAGTGTATTTATATGGTACATATTTGCTCAAACATAGGATTTGTCGAAACGCTTGCTGATTGGCAAATCAGCCTCAGTGGATGCCGAGAAGAGTATGTTAACGAAATTGAAACAAGAATGCGGTGGCGGTTTTACCTCAAAGCTGGAGGGCATGTTCAAGGACATGGAATTAAGCCGCGACATTAACATAGCATTCAAACAATACGTAGCAAACATGGATCGAGAGATCACAAATATCGACTTGACCATGAACATCTTAACTATGGGTTACTGGCCGACGTACCCATTAACGGAAGTAACAATGCCACCGGAATTGGTGCGATTGCAGTTAGTCTTCAATAAGTTCTATTTGGCGAAGCGCAGTGGTCGGAAGTTACAGTGGCAACCGACGTTAGGTAATTGTGTTTTGAAGTCGCGATTCGATGCGGTGAGTATTAGTGCCATTTTTATATTAGTTTTCTTTTATTAATAATGTTCATGTATGTACCTCGGTTTTGCAGGGTCCAAAAGAGCTGATGGTTTCATTGTTTCAAGGACTTGTGCTTCTGCTCTTCAACGATAAAGATACATTGACCTTTAATGAAATTTTTACTGCTACAAATATTGAGGCACGTCTCTTTTTTGTCCCTTAAATACTTTTCTTAAATTGTAACAAAATTCCATTTAAATGCTCTTAGGATGGCGAATTGCGAAGAACACTGCAATCGTTGGCATGTGGGCGCGCTCGCGTCATCACTAAAACACCCAAAGGCAGGGAGGTTGAAACTAACGATGAGTTTCATTACAACAATGATTTTACCAATAAACTGTTTCGTATCAAGATTAACCAGATACAAATGAAGGAGACGGTTAGTAGTACCACATTGTAATATTTTTGTTATTCTTGCTTTAATATTAGCTTTTCATTCTCTATACACATAGACGGAGGAACAAAAGGCAACGGAGGAGCGTGTATTCCAAGATCGACAGTATCAAATCGACGCAGCCATTGTGCGAATTATGAAAATGCGCAAAACACTAAGCCACAACTTGCTCATTGGGGAGCTTTTCAATCAACTTACTTTTCCTGTCAAGGTTAATATACATATTTCCATATTTATTCGAATATGTGTATGTGCGTATGCCGCTTTTATACTTGAAAATGTATTTCTGTTTCTCATATGTTTCAGCCTGCTGATCTTAAGAAACGCATCGAATCTCTTATCGACCGGGACTATATGGAAAGAGATAAGGATAACCAGAACCAATACAATTATGTTGCTTAAGCAAACATAAATTAGCATACAACTTAAACAATAAATAACAATTCAAGCGACTTGTTTCGGTGCAATTCGTCACGATTCGCAACTGGCATACTACACTCAAGTAAAAACCACTTTAATATGTATTTGAATTTTAATTTAAAATGTTGAGTTCTTCGAACTAACTTCGATTTATTTTTATGTCTATGAATTTGTGAAAAGCGAAAAATCACCTCATTGCGTTGTGGATTGAGAGTAAACGGAAGATTCAAAAACATTGAAGATCGTTATTGATTTGTATTGTTTGTCTTTAGTTTGAAACATATTACATCGTTCAGTAGTCAATAGCAAAAAAATTGCATTACGAAAGCGTTTAATTTTTACGGAAGGGGTTTGTTTTGAACTAAAATAATTCTGCATATGCTTCTTTGGAAAAGTATGCTTATAGAGTTATAGAGGGTCTACGAGCATACGTGAATCCGATTTAAAATATTCAAAGAATGCAATATATTTTCCTAATTAAAAGATGGCCATTAAGGCTAACTGCAAATGTGAAGCAAGATAAATGAGATGAAGGACGAGGAATGTCGACATGGTTCGCGCTTACAACTTTTATCTATCATTTTTATTCTAAATAGTGTAATCGTTCTACATAAACAATTATTATAAAATACTTTAAATATGAATGTAATTTTAATAAAAATGCAAATATGCGTAATAAATTGATTGATGTTTAATTTGTGCAAGAGGTATGGTTGGGATTGGTGAGTGTTGGTTATTTTTGTTAATATTTCAGCTGGCAACTCTCCCGTTCAGTTTAAACCAGGGTAGGAAATTCCCGTACTTTCGTACTGATTTGGGTACGTTTTTATTTTTTTGGGTACGCGTTTTATTTCCCAGAGTAAATCTATGCACCGTGAGTAATATAATTTCTCTGGTAGTAAAAAGCGTAGTATATACTCCCTTCTACGAAACGGCTAAGTAAAAAGTTTTAAAGCTTAACTAAAAAGTTCTAAAGGTTAAATTAAAAATAGTACTATCGGTAAAATTACGCTTTTTTTAGCAACTCTGCACTGTCGACTCATAGCTGCCAGTGGGGTCGAAAATTGAGCAGAATCTTGAGTAAATATCATTTATTGGGCAACATCGCCAACTGCGCCACCGGTAGAGTAATAGAGACGCACAGTCTGTCTCGTCCGGTTTCGATATACGTCAAACTTCAAACGCAAACATAAATTTATGTAGATTTTATTTGATTTCTTTTTTTCAAAACCATATTTTAGAAAGGAAATGAATTTAAAATTATAGCTCATGGAATATAAATATAAATAAATAAATAAAAAATGTTTTTGAAACAAAATTCTGATATTCGTTCTTGCAGAAAGTATTCCTCTTCGGATTCGGTCTAAAATCGATTTTCGATCGCTTTTTACTTGAAATATTTCTCCATCGCTTTTTCAGCAGCGCGCTTCATGTTTTCCGATATTAGGTGCAGGCTTTCACTCTCCAAGGACGTGCTGAAGGATTAGCGAGTTAAACTCATTCTCGGGAATGCCCAGAATCTCACCATTCAAAGACTCTATAAAGGAAATGGCACAGCACTGTGGAATAGAAACCATTACAAATGGTTATGGTTCAAAACAATGGTCCGTTTTTATCGACTGCCAAGTTCGTAGAGTAGTAACCACCGTCACCGCTCATTACACGCGAAGCATTGGTCATATTGCTGTGCAGTCGCACTGGATTCGCTTTCAGCACCACGAATATCAGCGCTGATAGAAATTCATCTGCGCTGGCTGGACCGCCCACCAAAAGTTTCAGTAGCTTGAATATACATATGTCGGCAGCAGCGAACCATACACTCGAGTTTCTCCTGAGGCGAGTAATAGGAATCTATTCCAACCAACTCTGGAAACAAAAAAGGAAAATTAAAGCCATTATCCAACTTAGTTGACGTATTCGTTTCTGTACCTTTACGTCATTTTCTTCGTCGCCCGAGAAATAGAGGCTGAAACAAAGAGAAGGCAAGTGGGTTGGTTTATGGGTAGCAACTCGAGAAATAAAATAATAAAGACAGCAAAAACATCATACATAATTGCTCCTCATGTTTGTGCTTCTTACTCTGCTTGTGTGCGCTGGATTGCAGGATTTTTTGGAACACGGCCGGCACTTTTGCTTAATGTGCCGGCATCGTTTGAGTTGCTTCAACAACTCCACGGCAGCGTGGGATCAATCTTGGCCGAAAGTGCTGCGTGCGTTTTGTGGCGGGCGCACGTTTTTATTTTTATGCAATTCCGATATCTCATGCTCAGGTCGGCGGCCGCGCTGTGGCTGTGGTTGTACAGCCTTTCGCGCTAGTTGCTTGATCTACCACCCATATTCGCCGCGATGCCGCGCCGTGCTTGCAACACCGGTCCGCGAAACGCTGGGAACGCTCGAGTCAGGTTGGCTGCGCCGCGGAATGCTGCTGATCTGCTGATGAATAACGAAATACGGCAGCTGGCAGCTGTGAAGAGCGAAATGCGAAGGGGCTGACCGCGAACTGGTCAATTCTAATGTCCTGTATCGCAATGTCAGGATGAATTGATGTGTTTTCAGCATAAGTTTTAGTTTTACTTATAAGTAATTTCTATAATTTTGCCACTATAAATCACATAACATAAATAAACACCACAACACAATCTGTCAATCTGTTCCGTTCGGCTTTATAGTTGCAAGAAATTGCAAGTAGGCGGAGACTGCCTACAATTGCAACTAGTCCGTGACTAGTTGTATGTCGGAGGAGCTTCCTAAGGATGGCTGGTGTGGCCGGATTGAAGCTTTGAAGTCAATATTTGTTTCATTTGCTCAATGATCAATTAAATGAGAATAAAAATTAAAACATTTCGAGGGTTGGAACTCACGACCCACTGGATGCAAGCGAAGGGTTCTACCAACTGAGCTACGGAATGGATAAATTTTTGGTTGCTAAATTGAAACTTATATACAAATTTGCTAATTTAAATGAGAATAAAAATTAAAACATTTCGATGATTCGAAGTCACGAGCCACTGGATGCAAGCGCAGGGTTCTACCAACTGAGCTACGAAATGGATAAGTTTTTGGTTGCTAAAGTGAAACTTAAAAAAAGAAAAATGTAAAAAGCTCACCAATTGGAATTGCCCCACAGAAGAGTTTTTTTTTTGCAAATAACTCTTTACAAAATTGTTTTCGCAGACAAATTTTCTGTGGGTAGCGAAATCGGATGCGAATCCCAACCGCTCCAGCCAAATCTCTCGTCTGCTCTCCTCTTTCGGGAAGCCGAATATTCTGCAGTCTTGAGAGCACACATTCGAGCACACACAACACTTCCTCTTCCAGCTAATTTTTGGACCACTCATTTTTGCTTTTTTGAATGTTTTTCACAATGTTTTCAACAATTAAAAAAATAGCCAACTAGCGCGCACAAATATTTTCGCAATTGTAGGCCATTTCCAAATTTTCCCATAAATTAACAGTACATTTTGAAAATAACGGCCGCAAGGTGGCTCTTTGGTTGATAACATTGCTACTATACTTACATGTAATGTAGGCAATGCGGTACCAGCCAAACTACCAACTACCCCTGCAAAACCAACAGCTCTTTGGTTGATAACATTGCTAATGTCGTGGGCATCATCATGGACATCAGAACATCATATCTCATCATAAATGAAAGAACAAATAATGCGGCCATAATTCTGCAGTACGTTTTCCGGAACAGTTAGGTATATAACTCCATGTGCTGTCGGTTTCGACAGCCCCCTGTGCCATTTCTGACTCTCGTGCAGCAGCACCAACAATTTATTATTTTAGTGTTATTATTTTAAGCATATTCTAGAAAATCACATAGATTAAAGAAATGTTTTTGAGTCAAATATAATTTATATATAAAAATTAACGACTATTGTGCAATTTGCAAAGCATAATGAATGTAAATCTTTTAGATTAATAAAACTGCACAAAATGTTACAGTTGTCAACTTCTACCTTTACATTTCCATTCAATTAAAACCAAAAGGAAGTTTTAAAGTTAAATCTTTATTGATAAAAATATTAAATACACATATCTTTAGTTATGCATTTGTAGTGACCACATATGACATTACAAATCGGCAAAAAGGTGTGCATGACATTACTTTAATAACAAATTATAAGCGCTTGAAATAATTGCGCCAAAAAGAGCACAACTTTGCGTTAATATTTACTGCATATTTCACAATTTTCGCATAAAATAAAAGACACACACACAAAATATAGATATATAACTTCACTTCCCCGGAATTTCATCGCATGACACTTTCGGAGTGTTTAATTATTCGAAAACGTACAATTTCGTACCCGATAGAAAAATTTTGGCTGCCGCGCACGAGATTTTGTTCTTGCATGAAACACCAGTTGTTTCTGTTTAGCATATGAATAATCATGCCTCCAAACATCTTATCTCTTTTCCTCTCACGTGAACATGGTACCCATTTACAATTTTGACAAATTCCTGCCAGCAAAGAAGAATGTGGGAAAGTGGAATGAATGAAAGTTCAGGGTTGTATTGAGGGTGAAAAAACTGTTCTATTAACTTAAACATGAATAATGGGTAGAAAATTTTATTATTTATAAATAAAATAAATTAGATTATTGACAATGTTTGAAAATGTTGTAATTTTGTGGTAGTTTCGTGTAGGTTATAATAAGTAAGGGACAACTTTTTTTTTTGCTCACCGAAGGAGGGAAGCACTGACCCGTAAGAAGTTTTTATGCTCAGGGACCTTTTTTTTTTTTGCTCATCGATTCGAACTGGAAGACGGGGAGATTACGATTTCTGTGGCCCCTTAATCAACCTCGACGACATGTCGGATAGCGACGATGAACAGGAGTAGCGGAACTACACACACACACATGCAAACAAACAAACACACACACAGCGGAGAGGGTTTTGAGTCGTACAAATGTGGGAGTGACGCCCCACAGATCCTAATCTCTGCTATCAGACACACACTCTCACACACACACAAAACGGCCAAGGAATACCGATGCAGACAACCTCCACGTGGTGTATTCTGGGCAACGCAAATGGTCTGTAGCCAAAATACTGAATTCAACGATGAAGAACTTCAAAGCGTCGTAACTCCGAAACTAAAGCCTCGTTCACATTCGACTTTCCTCGCTTTGCTTGACAGTTCGAGATTCAACAACAAAGCGTGAAAAGTATAAGGCTTGCTACAATGAACGCTTTAACTTTGGATTTTACTGATATAATTTAAGTAGTAGTAGTTATGCTACTAAAGTTTTAAATTCGCGAGTGTCTTAATTGAAAACGCAAACGCACGAGAAAATGAAACCAACTGGAAGCGCACGAGAAAATGAAAAATATCACAAAAAATTTCAACAACTGATTGTCAAAGCGCAAAAAAGTTGAGAGTTGCCCAACATTTTGCTTCGCATTGCTTCGCTTCGCTTTTCTCGCGTCTCAACTTTTTTGTGCTTTGACAATCAGTTGTTGAAATTCTTTGTGATATTTTTCATTTTCTCGTGCGCTTCCAGTTGGTTTCATTTTCTAGTGCGTTTGCGTTTTCAATTAAGACACTCGCGAATTTCAAACTTTAGTAGCATAACTACTACTACTTAAATTATATCAGTAAAATCCAAAGTTAAAGCGTTCATTGTAGCAAGCCTTATACTTTTCACGCTTTGTTGTTGAATCTCGAACTGTCAAGCAAAGCGAGGAAAGTCGAATGTGAACGAGGCTTAAGGCTCTAATCGAAAAAAGTTATTCTTGTTTTTCGTTTTCTTTTCGTCCATATACCATTATCCAACATTTTTTTTTTGCCCATCGATTCGAACTGGAAGACGAACTTATCCTATCCTAAAAAATTTTTATTTTCAAGGTACGAAATTTATGGAAAAGGTACGTTTTTTAAAAAAATGGGGTACGTTTTTATTTTGGCCCAGTCCAACTCTGGTTTAAACCTAACCTGATATAGATAGTAGCGGGTGCTGAAAATTGTCTCGAGTCAAATAGCAGGGCCTCACACTAAACTCTTGCAATGGAGGATGGCATAAATCTTTTTCACCAATTCGTGGCACTGCACAAGCCTCAGTTGGAATCTTCCTGTGTGCCCCAACACTTTTGGATGTCTCTGCACAAAAAACTTTCAGCAGAAACTTTTGACGCTGGTGAGGCTTTTCAGTTGATGCTCATTGAATACGACGACGACGAGGATCAGGGCGGCGCAACCGAAGATATTGAAACGCGGCCGGTTTTTACGTTGTCCGTAGCGCGAAAGCGTGGAATAAATGCCAGAGACACAGAAGCCATTTTCCTCGTAGACCATGGATGGACTTTTCGCATGAGCATTGCGCGCCAACAACTGCTACAGCACGAGCAGTTGACCGACAGGCTATGTGCTATTACTGGCGTCGACCTGGAGGATACAGAGCGCGTGGATAAAATTTTGCGCCGTATGTGGAAGTACTGCCAAGCCTACTCAATCGCAAGTGATAGTCTATCGGCTGAAGAGCGTATGCCCATATGGTATGTGATGGACGAAGTGGGCTCCGCGGTGAATCATGCTGATGAGCCCAATTTCCGACTAGTGCCCTTTCTCTACCTTAACACACAGGTCACTTACAGTTTACTGTTCCCAGTGCGGGACTGCAGTTATGGTGATCAAGTTACTCGTGACTTTGTAGAACAAGTGGCTAAAGATGCGCCCGAGCGCTCCGTATTGCTGTTACCCTGGCGTACAGTGGATTTGCGGGCTGAGAATTTCGTGCAAATAGAACCAGATTTATCGTATTTTTCATCTGGCCATGTACCAGAAACGTATCCGCAGTTAGGAGAAGCATACACACCTCAAGTAAACTGCAATGATCCTTTAAAAGTATACGCCGAGTATGATGTTGTGCGTCAGAATCTAACTGCTGCATGCTTCCAGCTGGTAGAGCAAGAGGCAAATGCGGATGTACTTTGGCTAACACAGCACTTCAAAAACTTCGCTGAATTAAACCACGACACACCCAACAAATTTGTGAACCAGTTTCCCTTCGAGTTCGTTATCACGATTAAGGATCTGCTCAGTATAACGTGTCGCCGCTCGGCCAAGGAACACAATAACCCAAAAACGCTTGAAACATATCCGCGTTGGCTGCCGACTACGTACAACTTGAAAACGGAACTGTTGGAGTTTGCCTCTTATTATCAGCATCGTACTGCCAAAGGTCTCGATAATCACTGGATTGTGAAGCCGTGGAATCTGGCTCGCGGACTAGACACGCATATCACAGATAGCATCACGCAAATCGTGCGCCTTCCAAGCACAGGTCCAAAGATTGTCCAAAAATATATTGAACGGCCGGTGCTGTTCCATCGCGCCGAGTTAGATGCCAAGGTGGGTAGTGTTTTACATTGGAATGCAAGGCAGTTTCGATTTGCACTTCACTCCGCATCACTTTACAGGTAAAATTCGACGTACGTTATGTTATTCTGCTGAAATCGGTGCAGCCTCTGGAGGCATATGTGCACCGCAAATTCTTCTTGCGATTTGCAAATCGACCATTCTCCTTGGATCACTTTGATGACTACGAGAAACATTTCACAGTAATGAACTATCAGGAGGAAGCCGAACTACATCACATCAAGTGCGACGACTTTCTACAATATTGGCAGCAGCAGTATCCCATTCACAAATGGTCAAGTGTGGAGGATGACATCTGCGGCATGCTGCATGAGTTACTCACATGTGCCACAAAGCGCGCACCGCCATGTGGCATCCCGCCGTGTCCACAATCGCGCGCTCTTTATGCCGCTGATATAATGTTGGAATGGGCTGGTGAACTTAGTAAAAATGAAGGTAGTCGCATACAGCCGAAACTTTTGGAGGTAAACTGGACACCGGATTGCAAACGCGCTTGCGAATACTATCCCGAATTTTTCAATGACATCTTTAAGCTGTTATTCCTAAACGAGTCGCGCGATGAGAGCTTCCGACTATTAGAAGCAAGCGGAACGAGCATAACGGAGTGAAGATTTTACACAGAGTTTGTGTAGAAATAAAAATAGTAGATGCTGCTTAAAATGCATTCACCAAACACTAACTCACGGACATAGTAGTCCATATGCGAAAAATTATTATATGAGGAGTTTTCACATTATTTTGTAAACTTTATTTATGTTAAAATGTACAAACTATCATAAACATTACGCTTAAACTACTTTGTACAGTTTTTAATAACTACATCGTGCATTAAATTATAATTTTTTTTATTATTGAATGACAATGAGGAAACATAAAAATAGTTTTCAAATATAAAATAAAAATAAAAAACAAATTGCAGACAGAAAAATGCCAAACATCAAGAGTACGAATATCTCTAACCGAGCAGTGGAAATTCATTATTGTGATCAAATCAGAGTTTAACCTGCTGCTAAGGTCAATGGTTTGTGTGTGAGTGAAATGATGTAATGAAGTGTGTTTTCGTCTTAAAATGTATATTTTAGATAATTTTTTTTCGCATTAAAAGAGAAATGGCACTGATGAGTTAATAAATAGTTATGTGCGAAAAAAGAAGTAGTAAAAAGGTCTCAATGCCTATATATAAGCAAACAAAGAATTGGTCGATTATGTAAGGCAATTTTGCTTAAGGCACAAAATTACTTATTAAATGAAAATGATGAAAAAGCACAGAAATTACTCAAAAGCCGCAGTTTCCGTAGTGTAAATACGTAAATATTACACAACTATGTACTTATATGTACGCGTTTGTTTCTCACAGTAATGTAAGCTACTATCCAACAGCTTAAACTTAGGGCTACATCAATGCAATAACTTCTTATTGCGCTAAACAATTCAACTACTTTCAAATAGTTTGCTTTTCATTTTACTTAACGAACCTTCTTATATAACTTAGCATTAAATTACTTTCGTGCTTTACTGTCTATTTATAATTCTAGAATTGCATTTTCAACTTGAGGGCATCCAAGTGGATTTAAATGAACTTATGAGTAGTTGTGGAGTTGTGGGTTTAGATTTACAATTAAACACAAACTTCATCGTACTCAAAACCTATTTTCTCGTCTGCGGAAGCTAACTTATGTATAGTCTTTTTGATACGTAAAATGGGCAAACGCACATTGGGATTTTGATGCCAGCACTCCTTCATCAGTTTCGACATACCGGCAAGAAGCTGAGGAAGAGATGCAATAAATTAAGACCCAAACAGTATAGGCAATTGTCATAATTACAGGATCTGAGCTCCAATGATTTGGTATAGAGGGCCTGTAATTGTCGACGCACACCACTTTGCGCATATCCTCAAAGCTTGGATCTGACGGCACCATGTCGTAATAGGGCACTTTGTATTCCTCAGTAAAGCCCACAGTTCGACGACACACCTCCCACAGAACCAAACCAAACGCATATATGTCGGTGCGGCGCAAATCTTCAAAACAATGCATATTAATGCTGGAAAAACAAAGAGTGATTAGTAGGCATATGGGTAGTAAATAGGGTACAAAAGGAAAACAGACCTCTCATCCAAAACTTCTGGAGCCATGTAGCGCTTAGTCCCGACTTTTGGGTTATTACCTATATCCAATTTGCCATTGACGTGCGAATGAGTGACGGCCAGACCGAAATCGGCAATAACGCACGTGCCGTTCGGTTTAACAAGTATATTCTTTGATTTCAGATCACGATGTGCCATGGCCGGTTTGCCCTATTTAAAACAAGAAGAACAAGATTTTAGGTTTCGGAAGGCAAATTTCTATTTGCGATTTTTACCTCTGTACCGAATATTTCCGTATGCAAGTGCACGAGACCATTGGCAATTGACAGGCAAATAAGGACCACGTCACTGCGACTGAGCGTATTGCGATTCAGATGATCAAACAACGAGCCGTGTGGATAATAGTGTGTGAGCAGCCAGAGTTGAGTGCAAGAGTTGCGCGACGTCATATCAGAACCAATGTAACCGAGAATGTTCTCGTGGCGCAGCAAAACCGTGCTGAAATGTAAAGAAAAACATTGAGATTAAGCACACTGCGCGTCTGAACTAGCAAGCAATGGCAGAGTGTAACTACCTGTAAATTTCAGTTTCTCGCTTCCAAGACTCCTCGTCACGACTGAAAAATATTTTTACAGCAATACTCTCGCCGTGCCACTGACCGCGCCAAACTTCACCATATTTGCCGCGTCCAATACACTCCAGTAATGTCACCTGCTTTGCCAAAGTGCGCTGCACTAGCAGTGGCAACCCACTGCCGGACCCTGAGGTCACCGAATGCTGTAAATACTCCTGCAAAAAATCATTAACCCATGAGTCTACATAATATTATGCAGACAACAGAAATGCATTTACTCTGAGCGTGCTGTCCCCAGCGCTGGTGGCGCGCAACAATTCGTCGTGGGCATAACAAGAATCGCGATCCTGTTTAATGCGTGTTGCAGCCAAGCGCTTTTGATGACTGCGGCGTATAAAGAAGACGACGACAAATGCTAACAAGGAAATCACCAAAATGGGGCCGCATATAGCGAAGGACATTTTGGCTAAGTTGCTGCTATCGGCGCTCAACCGTGTCACTTCATCTACAATGTAATACAGAAGAAAATGTATCAATTAACGATTTTTACCCACACTCTCTACACACCATCAACAATTGGCGGCAGCTCCGGGAAATCACCATCATTGCAGTAGTCACCAGAACAGCATACCACATTTATGTGGACCGCTGCGTGTCGCTTGCGTGGACCTAAACTGTTGATGCTGTTCTGATTGCAAATCAACGGCAGCTGTTCCGGCGAAGTGGTGCAACCACGTGAGACCAACTCCTCGCCGAAGGCGTTGCGTGTACGTGACTTCCAGCACTGTATGGAAGATATGATTATTTGGTCAGACCCTCAAATAAAACCAGAGGTATCCTATCCTACCTGTATGGCATTCTGGCACATGTGGGCATGTTGTGTGGCATTCCTGCAGGGTGTTTCACAGGAGAAACATTTATACCTAGTAAAAGTCAAGTTTATCCATTAAATACACTTATATAAATCATTAAAATACAAAGCAAATTATACAGCGTGCAACAAAGCCACTACTATGATTTCTGCTCTTTGGACCAGTTTATAGTATTAACAAATGGTTTTAAGAAAAACTAAAACACACATTGCAAATTAGAAATGACAGCAAGACACATATTAAGAACATCACCAGCAGCCACAGCCGCTGCAGCAAATCAACAAAAGGAGTAAAATGGTACTGGACTTGGACTGGACTGCAGTAACTATTTTTACCTTCTTCGCATACGACGCTTAGATTTTGTGTGCCTCCTTTTGCAGTTTTGTTTGATTTGATTATTGTAGCGCACAAGGGGGAATAGGGGGAATAGTTTTATTTTTAGATGATAAAAGTTAAGTAATTTACGTGATAGCATAGCTATAGTTAAGCGACATTTATATCCTGCAATGCTTTAGAACTGTTTGCCTATTTTTACCAATAATATGTCTTTCAACTTTACTTGTAAGTTCTGAGGCATTGCAGAACATTCCTTGGCATATCTATGCACATGTATCCATGTACTTCATGTGCATCTGAAATGTACTGTATAATTTGGATTTACATAAGTACCTCGGATGTGTTTGTATAGAGTTCTGCGGCACGGAGGGGAATTGAAACTCTTTTCCATTTGTGTGTGGTGGCACTTCTAGATCCATGTTGTCCTGATTTTCATCCAGCAGTCGTGCGTTTATTTCTGCTGTAAATATAAATACAAATATATATGTACATATAAATGCTAGCACAGAAGTACATACAAATCATTCAGATCTACAAAATAAACTGCACACGAAAAACTGATTTTCTCGATTCCAAGATTTTACACCTTTTCAAGAGAAAACTTAAGGTAAACCACCAATAAATTATCAATTTAAGACAGCTCGCTTTTTGTTTTTCTTTTTGTAATCTTTTTGTAGTTGTTCAATTCTAAACGCGTCGTTTAATTATAGAGCTGCTGCTAGAACGAAAAGGTTCGCCAGCGCCGCGAGAGCCAAGCTTGTTTATTTCGCATTAAAAAACGCATTTCACTTAATCAAAACAGTTACACCTTTTTATTAGTATTTTTACAAACCTTTTGCATTTTGTAATGGAAATACGAAAAGGGTCACAAAGGCGGTGCACAAGGCAAAATCGCAAAGATTCATTGCAAGTCAACTTTTATTTGTGATTTTTAATGGATTTTTTCACTATTATCCCGTTTGCACTTTCTTTCTATTCTGTATTTTTCTTTTGACAGATAAAATATTGTTGAAACGGGCGAAACGTAATACGAAGTACTGGGTACCAACTAGCCAACTACCATATACATATGTACCAACTACCATTGTGTACCAACTAGCCGACCACCACTTCCCAAAAACCAAAAAATACAGCTTTGAAATAAATTTATTTGTATAAATGCTACCAAGCAAGTTACATTATATAATCATATAATATTCGTCGTAATAAGGAATTATAAAAATATGCAGCTCTTGCACTTTTGGTCCCTGTCACAGCATAGGTAACAATCTAACAACCGGTCGCGGTACTAACAATGACTCGTACTAAGTTACTAAATTGGTACTAACAATGGAACAACCAAAACTAGTACTAATTTTCTTTTGTACTAATAATGAAACCAATGCTTGTGTCATTTTCGAATTTCGAATATCCCCTAACAGCTGATTACGAAACACAAGCCTCCAGCTTTACAGCTGTCATCGATAATAATAAACAGTGAAAATGTTTAAAATTTGTAGGAAACAATCGAGGAATTTTCTGTTAAAAAAATGGCATAAAACTGTTTCAACTTGGTCCCCGCTAGCCACGGCATTCAATTCGCCGCCATACAAACGAATAAACTTCACGCGCACGGAGGCCGTAACTATTCGCTGCGGATTGTTTCTTCTGATAAAAGTGTACATTAAATCATTGAATTGCAGGGATTGTTTCGCATGCCTGAGCTTCGTTCCTTCGAGGGATTCTATTTATTACGTGACAATGTGGCCAATAAATCGAATGAGTTAATTCAGGAGGCGATATCTGGAAATCGCAGCAGGAAGATGGTACATTTTACACAAAAATTCAATTCAAATTACTTCAGTCTAATATAACGTTGATCAATTGATCAAGGTTGAAGTATTCGATGAGCTGTCGGATTCTCTTTGTAAAGTAGCTGACTTGGCCGAATTCATACGTATCGCCCACCCGCAAAGTAAATATTCACAGGCAGCAGAAGACGCTTGTATTGCTATCAGTGGGATTGTGGAGAGGTTAGCATTATAAGATCGCGTTAATAGCTTTATATCTTATAATAATATTATAATACCTGTTCAATTAACAGCTTGAACACCCATAAACCTCTTTATTTGGCACTCAGCAATGTGGTAGAGAGTGGCGACTACTTACCTACCACAGATGTAGATAAGCACGTTGCGAAATTGTTTCTCTTCGATTTTCTGCAGTCGGGAATACATTTGGCCGAGGAAGAGAGGCAGCGTGTGGTGCGACTCAACGACTACATTCTACAGCTGGGCCAAAGATTTATGAACGGCGCCGCGCAACCGACTGCCTTTAAGCGCTCGGCGGTAGCAGAGTCTTTGAGGAATTAGTAAGTTGACATAGCGCATTGTAAATTAATATTTACTGCAATGCTTAAGCTTTTCTTATAATACATAGCTTTCCCTCCGAGGGGGACAATATACTTATATCTGGCCTCTATACAAACTCCAAGAACACACAAGCGCGCGAAGCTGCTTACCGTCTCTTTCTACATCCATCTGATAGCCAGGAACAATTACTGGCCGATCTACTGAAGTGCCGCTATCACTTGGCCCGCTCCTGTGGCTTTGAGACGTACGCTCATCGTGCGTTGAACGCTAGCACCGTGGAGCACCCGAAAATGGTACGCGAGTTCATCGACGAACTAACGGAAGAGTTGCGCCCCCGTGCCGAAGAAGATTTTCGCATAATGGAGCAAATGAAGGTGACAACTCCCGAATAAAGTATTAGTTTTATATCTTTTGATTACGTGCGATCCTTGCAGCGCCGAGATAGTGGGAATTCGCAGGCCCTACTCGCGGCGTGGGACACGCCGTATTTCACAACGCAAATGAAGCGAAAATCACTGAATGCTAGCGCCAATGAATTTCTCCCATATTTTTCGCTTGGCGGTTGCATGGAAGGTTTAGACAATCTTATGCGCTCGCTCTATGGCATTTCTTTGACTAACACCGACATGGAACCCGGAGAAAGCTGGCACAACGATATCTACAAGTTATCAGTCATCCATGAAACGGAGGGTCTATTGGGTTATATATACTGCGACTTCTTCGAGCGCATTGGCAAGCCGAATCAGGACTGCCACTTCACCATACAGGGTGGTAGACGCCTGCCGGATGGCTACCAGCAACCCATAGTCGTAGTCATGCTGAACCTGTCGCAGCCTCGATGGACAGGGCCCACACTGCTGACGCCATCCCGCGTTGACAATCTCTTCCACGAAATGGGTCATGCCATGCACTCAATGCTGGCGCGCACAGAGTACCAACACGTAACAGGCACGCGCTGCAGCACCGACTTTGCGGAGGTGCCTTCCGTGCTGATGGAGTACTTTGCTAGTGATCCACGCGTGCTTCGCACATTTGCGCGACACTTTCAAACTCACGAGCCCATGTCAGAAGATATGTTGCAGCGTCTATGTGCCTCTAAAAACTTGTTTTCAGCTAGTGAAACGCAGCTGCAGGTAAATACATATTTTCACTTAACATCAGACTCTCAATTGCACGATTGTGGTATTCACAGGTTTTTTATTCTGCACTTGACCAAGTATATCACGGAGATTTGGAAAAGCACGGGAAGACTACAACAGAAACACTAAAGGAAGTGCAAAAACAGTACTACAGTCTACCCTACGTGGAAAACACAGTAAGCAGATTATGGCGTTGTGTTCTCATTAAAAATAACACCTAGAAATGCATGATTTTTTAAGGCTTGGCAGCTGCGTTTCTCCCACCTTGTCGGTTATGGTGCGAAATACTACTCATATCTCATTTCAAAGACTATTGCATCTTGGATTTGGCAAACGTACTTCGAGAAGAATCCTTTCAATCGTGAATCAGGCGAAAAGTATCGTCGGGACATGCTCGCGCACGGTGGAGGTGTGCCTAGTAGAAAGCTGGTTGCGAAATTTCTGCAACGTGATGTAACACCACAGGTCCTCTCACAGAGTCTCATCAATGAAATTGATGTGAATAATGAGAAAATCAAGGATATGGCAAAAATTGCCCTGTCCGGCAAGAAGTGAATAGCAGCATACAACAAGATGAACTGAACTCGGTCAACTTACTGTAATTACAAATTGTTAGCTTTTTCGAAGGATTCTGCAGCTTTCTTGTTTCCGGTTGCAGTGTTATTGAAAAATTTATGTGTGGGTCCATTTTATAAGCTTTTTATTTATTTTCACATTTATAAATTACTTAACAATTTGTTCATTGGATTAAACGCAACCATTGAATCGTGTACTGTCTAGCATTTATACTTAGTGGTAAGAAATTGTTGCAGAGGCCATTTTTTTATTGACGGGCATATGATTCAGTGAGCCGCAATCGCAGGCATTATTTCCACGCCAGCAAATTCTTTAGCTATGCGTATTCCAAGCAGAAAGAGCCCAAAACTTTTTACAACCGACCTGTAACAAACGATGCAAAATTTTTGGTTATGTTGTTGGTCCAATCCAAAATTTAAAACTGTATTTAGTTTAATTTACCACTGGAATTCATTGTTGTATATGCTTTTAAGTACAGTGACTGGATTAACGTGTTTCTGTACCATTTTTTCAGTTCTTAGGTATATTTTCACCAAAGAAAATATTTCTCGAGCAGTTTCGTAAATTGGTCGAAAGTAGGCTTGTGTCGTTCGCGAACTAAAGATCTAAAAGATCTGGTTCTCATATCTGAACTAGCTCTATGGGTCGTTCAGTTGGATGACCTAGATGAACTAAAGCTAAATTTACAAATGTTCTATTACTAAAATATTTTTCGATAATGTTTTTTTTTCTTAATTTTACGTAAACGTAAAACTTTGGCCGTTGACTTGAATATGTAAAACATATTGCAGCTGTCAATCCTTTGCATATTTAATTTTTTGCTAATGCTGCCGTATAGTTTCGTGAAGAAAAAGAGCACGCTGATCATTTTGGTAGTATTAATATACAGCTGTTTTTGGGTTGAAGAGCAAGCACTTTTCTGCAACAAAGCTATAGCTGACATGTTTTTCAAGCTCCGTTACGCTTACGTACAAATTCGTTTAAAGTAAACGCATGTATAGAGCTCGGGTATAATAGGTTGTGTCAGCTGAAAACGGAAAAATATGTTACGGCTACACTAACTGAGCCTTAAATTGTGACTAGTAGACCCCGCTTAACTGACCAGACAAAATCGAACGATCTTGGTAGTGCAGTTAAAATTTTTTCTAAAACAAATAGAATAATTTTAACGAACTAGTGAACTAGAAAATAACTAGTTCTAAAAGGTGTCCTAATCCCAACTGAACTAATCGCTCAAGTGAACTAAACGGCACAACTTTAGTCGAAAGTAGTGATGGACATCAGGGTTGAAGGGTAAAAAATACGAACGTACCGGATTTTAGTGAAAGCGTACAGCTCGTAAATAAAACGTACTCCAAAATAAGGTGTTAAATATAAAGATAAAGTTATTCAGCCAAGAAAATTTGTTTTTGTGTATAAAGGTAAG
Organism: Neria commutata; assembly: GCA_963457695.1. Classification (NCBI taxonomy): domain Eukaryota; kingdom Metazoa; phylum Arthropoda; class Insecta; order Diptera; family Micropezidae; genus Neria; species Neria commutata. The sequence goes on along the minus strand of OY735247.1, from coordinate 14,905,477 downwards.
GTACCTCTTTGAATTACAATATAAGTGCAATGAGTGGAAGCTCTATGTACGTGAACAGAAGTTTAAATTTAAAAACCGGCAACAATCATAGCGGTTCGGTGTTCACGCTACTTGCGACATTTTGACACTCCGCTTTGAAATCGCTCATAGCTTTTACACGAGGCGACACGCGACAGGCTACTCCTCATTATAATCATAGGCGAATAAAGCAAAACGTCAAAGTGTCCTACCAAAATGCTGCCGGAGCGACTTTGCCTATCCCCTGCCGTTTCTCCCCTCTTTCCAACATTTTTGCATGTCGCAAGCGACATGTTGCCTTGTGTAAAAGCAGATAAAGGTAATTGAAAGAGTACGCCCAATGAAATATTTTATGAGATAAACTTTATGACAGCGAAAAGTGCTGATATGCAACAAGCTTTAGAAAATAGGTTACTTGACCCTCCACGTAAAACTTTTTATTTCATTGTAGTTTATAATATTTTATGCACGTGGAGACGTGGAAAAATAACTGAGTGTGTGGTTATGTGAAGACGCCGTTTCGAATTTATTTTAATAACTGCAACTCTGCACAATTCGAATTGACATTTATTTTCAATTGGTGGCAACATAGCCCTCAATTAGTGTTGTTCCGATACCGCCTAATTTTTGAACGGTTGCACTTTTTCGTAAAGAAAACATATTGTATATACTATTTTCCTTAATAGTACCATTCCGTTGTATAACCATTTGCGTTATAAGTATCAATTTTTATATTTTAGTTGTTACATGTGCTAAAAGTTAAGTTACAACAGGCAACAGGTACCAACAAGTTTTTTAAATCCCTTGTTCCACGAATTTATATGATTATATAATGTAATTTGTTTGTCAAATTTATTATTTATTTATAGGGTGTTTTTTTACAAATAAATTTATTTCAATTTATTTAAATTTCAACAATAGCAGGGTTTAGACGGTCCTACATGTCGTCCAACATGGCTTGACGGCAATAATAACTGTAAATGCAACGCTCCGTATACACGGTCCCACATGTCGTACAACATCACTTTCTTCAAATTGGCAATCGAGACGCACGCATACAGCCAAAGCCTTTTTGCCGACGGCAAATGAGACTTGAAAAAGAATGGGCGTTCTCAGCTCTCGTCGATAGCATTCGACTCAATTACTTTTTTTAAACGCGCTACGTACATTTTATTTTGTGCGTTTCTATTTTTATAAACTCTGCCATTAATTTTCCAAGTTTCAGGAAAATTATTTAATTTATCTCTTTTATGCATCTTTTGTGCATAGCATTCATTTTCATAGTGATGCAAAATGAAATGCTATAGCATTAATATTTTAAAGCCATTTTTATTCATTTAATTTTATACATCCTTAAGGTTTTCTAATTAACGTATATTTCAAAGTAAGAATCAACTGCAGGCTGCAGCTCAATGAAATTCTTACTGTCCGTGATCATGTTAACAGCACGGACAATTTCTCAAAGTGCCAAAATGCACTAGGCTTGACCAACATGTGTTTACACAGGTTGGATGGTATGACAAGCGAGCAGAAATATCAAAAAATGTTGAAAACCATCCCACATGTGTGACAAGCGGTTGTTTCTTGCGTATACACGATCCAACATCGCGGATTGTCTTATTGTCCTACATGTTGGACGACATGTAGGACCGTCTATACCCCGCTAATGTTATCAACGGTGAATTTCTGTTTATCTCTTTCTAGAAGAAGAAGCTGGAATTTGTCCTGGTTTTTAGCAACCAATCAAAGTGTTGTTGCGCTTGGGTTTGAGGCTAACCAATCAAATTTGGAGATTTTGCGCTTAGCTTTTAGCAACAAAAACAATGCAACAGCTGATTGCTACAGATGAATGCGAAAATACTGTTACTGTTTACATTTCAAAATGAGTCAAATATCATTTTTATATGAAAATTAACGATTGTTGTGCAATTTGAAAAGCATATTGAATGTAAATCTTTTAGATTAATAAAACTGCACAAAATGTTACAGTTGTCAACTTCTGCCCTTACATTTCCATCCAAATAAAACCAAAAGCAATTTCAAAGTTAAATTTTTATTGATAAAAATATTAAATACACATATCTTTAATTATGCATTTGTAGTGACCACATTTGACATTATAAATAAACCAAAAACTGTGCACAACATTATTTTAATAACAAATTATATGCGCTTGAAATAATTGCGCCAAAAAGAGCACAGCTTTGCGTTAATATTTACTGCATATTGCAGAATTTTCACACAAAATAAAAGGCACACACATAAAATATAGATATATAACTTCACTTCCCCGGAATTTGATGGCATGACACTTTCCGAGTGTTTAATTATGTTAAAACGTACCATTTCGTACCCGATAGAAAAATTTTGGCTACCGCGCACCATAGTGTAATAATATCAAGTGAACCAGATAGCAATGACATTCTATTCTCGTACCCTATAGCTTGTCAGTTGCGTTGTCAAAAATATTAACCCGTTTTCAGTTTGTGTTTTGAGTTTGCGTTTGCGTTTGAAGAAAATAGTAAAAAGAAAAAAATATCAATGCCGAACTCTTGCTATTTGTGCAAAAGCACTTACGATGCAGCGGTGCCGATGTTTTCGCTGCCAAAGGATGAAGATTTGCGACGAAAGTGGTTAAGAGTATGCAATACCACTTTTTCATCCTCAGCGCGTGTTTGCGCTAACCATTTTGAGGAGAAGGAGATATTAGGCAGTAAGAAAAGGCGATTGGGACCATTAGCGGTTCCCTCAAAACAATTGCTGGTTATTAATACTTTCATTACTGAAAATAAAAATTGCATGGTAAAAATGTTGAGTAGCTTTTTTGTACTAATGTCTCGGATGGGTTAAGACATATAACGAAGAAGGAGAAAAGAAAAATCAAAAAATTTTTTGACAAGCTAGGGTACTTCAAGCTATCTGGTTCACTTGATATTATTACACTATGCCGCGCACGAGATTTTGTTCCTGCATGAAACACTAGTTGTTTCTGTTTAGCCTATGAATAGTCATGCCTCCAAACATCTTTCTCTCACGTGAACATGGTACCCATAGTGTAATAAATATCAAGTGAACCAGATAGATTGTCATACCTTACAATTGTCAAAAAATATTTTGATTTTCTCTTCTCCTTCTTCGTTATATGTCTTAACCCATCCGAGACATTAGTACAAAAAAGTTACTCAACATTTTTACGTACCAAGCAATTTTTATTTTCTGTAATGAAAGTATTAATAACCGTACGTGTGTTACATTTTTTATAACCGCAAATGGTCCCAATCGGCTTTTCTTACTGCCTAAGATCTCCTTCTCCTCCTAACGCTGAGGAAGAAAAGGTGATATTGCAGGCTCTTGACCATTTTCGTCGCAAATCTTCATCGTTAGGCACAGAAAACATCGGCATCTCTTCATCGTAAGTGCCTTTGCACAAATAACAACAGTTGGGCATTTTTCTTTTTTTCTTTTTACTTTTTTCTTCAAACGCAAACTCAAACTCAAACTGAAAACGGGTTAGTATTTTTGACAATTATCAGGTATGACAATAGAATGTCATTGCTATCTGGTTCACTTGATATTTATTACACTATGATGGTACCCATTTGCAAATGGAAAAGTGGAATGAATGAAAGTGCAGGGTTGTATTGAGGGGGAAAAAACTTTGCTAGTATCTTAATAATGAATAATGGGCAGAAAAAATTATCCAGTGGCAATGGTTTAAAATGTTGTCATTTGGTTCTTGTTGCGTGTAGCCTATAACTAGTAAGGGACCAATTTTTTATTTTGCTTGCAACACTCATCTCCCTAAGAGGTTTGTATTCTCAGGGAGGACCTTTTTGTTTTTTTATGCTCATCCAACCGAACTCGGAGACAAACTCTTCCCCATCCTAAAAAAATTTTATTCTCTAGGTACGAAATTTATGGAAAAGGTACGTTTTTTTTAGAATGGGATACGTTTTTATTTTGGCCCAGTTCAACCCTGATGTCGCAGTTTTGTATGTTTTTTCGTGCTGTAAAATGAGTGAATTGCGATTGTTTTTATTCTAAAATTCAAACAAACAATAACATATTTGTGTGAAATTTGTATAATCGGCAGTTAACCCACAAAAAAGAAACCAATTGCAATAATCGCTGGAAAAATTCAAGGTAAATGCAAAAACACGAATCTAAAGAGTTAGCACGGAAGCCAAAGAAAGTGTAAAAGGTGGTAGAAAGAAAAACTTGAAAACGAGAAGTTATTAGTAGCACCTTATATGAAAATTAAACCACAAGCACGGAGTAACGGAGTAGCTCAGGTAGTAACTCTTATCCAAGATTCAATGTGTTGTGTTCCTTTCGTATTCTTGTGCATGCATCAATCTGGAAATGATTGATTTTACCATATTATGTCTTCGTTTATCAGCGTTCTGGCCTTGCTACGAGCCCACATTCACTAGTCCAAATTATGATGATTCATTTATTTTCGGCTCTTACTATTCTCCCATTGCATTTGTGGAAAATATGTATTATATTACGGTTGCGACATGATACGGGCGGGTGGTACCTTTTCCCCTTAACTTTTCTATTTTCCTATGACTGTGCCAAATGTACTTAACAAGTTTTATCACTTTCTTTTGCATATATTATACTATTTTTTTTAATAATTTGTGTGTATGTATGTATGTTCGCGCTGGTATACACTACAATACATGGCAAGATAAAAGGTTAAAGCAAACGAGCATTTCTTGAATTCAACTAATAGTAGATCTATTGTTTTTGCTGTCTACTGACCAACTGTCGCTCGCTGTCCTAGTGAGAGCTGGCCTCGATGTGGAGACCAAATTACTAACATTATTTCAATTCCCAATTTCCTTAGAGCTTTTAGTTGCTTCGGTATTGTAATCCAATGATTTACACATAATGATGACAGCATGCATTGATTTTGATTACATATGTAAATGCTTTATAAAAAATTTTGTTTTGGTCTGGATGGCACACACGCCACTCATGACCCACTATAATTATCTCGGTAGTTTGAAATGTGCATTCCATTCTGTGTGCGATGTTTAATTCTAATAGGATCGGTTTTAATGAATTGTCATGATTACAATTTCTCAGATTTATGCTATGCATAAATATATTTACCTACGTTGCTTAAAGTTGTACATATTTAATTGTCAAATTGTACAATTTACCTTTAATAACCCATTGATTGTTTATTCTTATTGTTAGTTTAAAACAGTCAATTGCTATAATGCTTATTGTGTCGAAATATGTGGGCGTCAATGCTTGAAGTGGCATGACGTCATACATACAGTGAAATAGTGCATACGGAGAGTATGCGTCTAATCTAATATAAACAATTTTGTATTTCATCTCTCAATTTCCTGTTCAATTTCATTAGCTTATCGTTATTTTCCCGTAAACTTACAGTATTATTATATTAATTTTCATATTTTATAAGCTTTATATTAACTTCACTTCTGTCAGCGGTATGTCAGTATGTCAGCGGTATGTCGTCAAATCTAGTAATCAATTTTTCACCCATTCCCGACTACCTAGAGATCTGAAACTTTGTATACATGCGTAAACAGGAGCACAATACATGAATCAATAAATTTTATGGGCGTAGGATAAGGGGCGTGGCACTTTTTTATCAACTCCAGATTTGTGTATAACTTTAGAACTACACATCACACATCAATGAAACTCGGTAAGAACTTACTACATCTCAGCTGAAGGCCATTGCTGCTATAGCTGTTTTTACTTTAAAAAAAAAAACTTACTACATATCCATACCCTTCTACTGGGAAAATAAGACGGGCGGTGGACAAGTGGGCGTGGCACCGCCCATACAAACAAAATCGTTTATATAGAATAGCTTTGGAACTAAAGGAGCATGAAATTCCGTATACAGGCCCCTCTTGGATGCTTCGTCCCACTGGTAAAATTTTATGGGCGTAGGAAAGGGGGCGTGGCACTTTTCAAGCAACTACACACTTGGGCTTCAGTTTATAATTATAGGTACACCACACATCAATGAAAAACGATAGGAACTTACTCGCCGCGCCTTGCAAGCAAAACAACAACAACTCATCGCGCCACAAATATGCCACGAATATTAGGGTCGATCACAGCCGTATTATTTGTTAAATTGAGGATATGACATATGACGATAGGAAACACTGTTAATACCCTAAATATTGTGTACTGCTCTGCAAGTTTTAAATTCTTTTTGCGAAAAATTTCAGAGCTCTAAAATTGAATTTATGGAAGACTAAAAAGTAGAAAATAAAATTATATAAAAAAAAACTTTTTAAAAATAAGCTTTAATTTATTTAATGTACTAAAAAGTAGAAAATAAATTGTTTCCAAGTCACCTGTATCTTACTATTAATAAAAGCTTGTTCGCTCAATATCCATATTCACACTTATCTTTCATTACTAGAATCTATTTGCAAATCATAATTTAAATAAAATATTGTGGTAACTGGTTGACAAATATTGAACACATGAGAGCCCCAAGCTTTTATGGATAGTAAGTTACTGGTGACTTCGAAACAATTTATTTTCTACTTTTTAGTACATTAAATAAATTAAAGCTTATTTTTGAAAAGTTTTTTTTTATATAATTTTTTTAAACATTAAATGAAAGAGGTGAAGTATTTTCACATAGGCTTCACGGGCCTGGAGTAGATCTTGAAAAAAAAACTGTGCTCATTTATGCAAAAAACATAAATTAAATATCACTAGTTCTCTGGTGTTAAATTAATGTATATTAAGATGCTTTTTAGAATAGTCGACTATATGGTAGGTGCTTTACACCATCTTTCTATATATGGAAACTCGATATCTCTGGAAGCGGACCAGGCCCATATTTATGAAATTGACATAGAAATCTGATGGGAATACATATACCAACGAAATACATGCTCGTATTAACAATTTTGTGTTCCTGTTGGGGAATCCTATTCTAATAAATGTCCATGTTAGCATAAGCTGATGTCAGTACAATTATCAAAATATATCATCTTGGCGTTAATATAGTAAAAATGCTTATTTGAAAATATACTTTGTAGGGGAGATGGACGTGTCGGTTATGACTGTGTATAAAGATGCTCCCATGTGCTTGGACAGATGGGCTAATAGAAATGAATACACCAAGCGATTCGGTTTAAATAGTTTCGGTTTATCCAGTCATTGTATTCAAAGTTTTAATTTTTTTATTTTGACGTTTGATGGCAAGGCAGGTGCCTTGAAATGCTAGGGTTTTCCTCCACTCCTTTCCGACCTTCACCGGCTGACTCTGGTAGAAAAAAGAAACATTTTCGGTGGACGTTTCAAATCGCTTACTTCCAGCAGTAAAGTACTAAGTAAAAATAGTAGTGTAATATAAAATAATTATTAAGTAAAAAAAAATTTTTAATATTCAACGTTTTTAAAATGGACTAAAAAGTATAAAATAAGTTTTCATTGCCATAAACAGATTTCTGAACCAATATAGATGGTCCTGGTAATGTTTGATTTTGATTTTTCAATTGATATGGAAATACTAGTAAGATTTAAAACTAAAAACGTTGGGCGCAAAATAATAGCAAAGAGTAGCTGCAGTTGAGAAAACAGTTTATATCATTTGCAGGCCAATATTATTGTACTTTAGTATAATCAGTATAAAAATCACCCATTATCAGGACCATCTATATTGGTTCAGAAATCTGTTTATGGCAATGAAAAATTATTATATACTTTTTAGTCCATTTTAAAAACGTTGAATATTAAAAATTTTTTTTTACTTAATAATTATTTTCTGATTTTTAGTCTTGTGTGTGTAAAATTTTTCAAGTAATTTCAAACATTTTGATGAGATTATAACAGATATATAATTATTATTTTTCTTAATCCTTCACTTCTCAATTTTTTTTGCTGTCAAGCTATTTTTGTTACGTGGTTCGAAGAAACTGTTACTATTGCACTATTTATAAAATTATTTATTTTTTGTTGTGTTTCTTACTTCTTCACTTCACTGTTTTTTTTTAACTGTAAAATTTTTTACTGTTGAAAGGGTTAAATGGTTTTAAAACGGGGCCAATAAAAAGAGTGATCGTTTTTTAAATTATGGGTTGGTAGGTAGTTTTTTTAAATTGTTTTATTTATTTTTTATAGCAGGCCAATTAAAAGGAACGAATGTATGTATCAATATACCAGAGTTGGAGCGTGGTGGGTTTGAATGTGTTGAGTTTGGATGTGGTGAGTTTGGGCGTGGTGAATTCGAGTGTGGTGAGTTACATCATACCACATATGACAGGAATGTATGAAACGACTATTAACACCTCAATACCAAATTTGATATTGATATTGCTGTAAAATTAGCCGAGATAAAGCATTCCTTAAGTTGGAGTTGTATAGGCGGGGCCACGCCCCATTGTCCAACGCCAACCACATTTAGGAAAAATGTTGGAAACGAATATATGTATCAATATACCAAAATTCGTTAACATTGCTTATACAAGTGCCGAGATAAAAAGTATTTCATTATTTGTGGGCGGTACCACGCCCACACAGAGAAAATTTTGATATAATGCATTGTCATCCAGTTCTGAGCTATGTTGAAAATTTCAAGTCTCTAGCTTATCGGGAAGTTACTTTAAAATTAATTCCAAGATTTGTACGGGACATACAAACAAACAAATAAACAAACAAACAAACAGACAAGAAAGCGACCTAATAAAAACGTTTTAAAAAAGGAACCCACAAATTGAGATTCAAAACGCTATTTTTTTTAGATTTATAAGTATTTATATGTTATTATATGTTATAATGTAATGGGCACAACAGCCCATGTACCCGAGGTTTAGGCCTAGCTTTCTTGTATGTATTATCTTGTATGTGCTCGTTCTACGTAAGCAAAAGGTAACGAGACCTACATATGTATTTATTCTACCCACTCATAAGTAGGCCATAAATGTGATAGATTGTGGATGCATTGAACTATCTGACAAAGTGCAGAATTATTTGCTTTGTGTACGCGCCCGATTTTTGTAATTTGAATCTTTAATTCAAATGCATTGGCGCTTTGACGTATCGGCGTATTGGCTTTATGAGTGGGACTTAGAAAGACAAATGTATTTGTTTAGATTATACAGAAGAGATACAAATTTGAAAGAGTGAAGCTTTTCCAGAACCATGTTACTTTGCGATCCAACAATTATTGCTTTTTGTTGCAACTATTCCGCTTATATCTTATTAGATTTCCTATGGATTACAAGAAATACTCCAAACATTCAACTTTAAACAAAAACTAAACGTTTGCAGGCCAGTCAGTTATTTTCATTCCCTTGTTCAAGCGGTGTAAATTCTGGAAAGTAGAAGTAAAAGTTTAGTAAAGATTTGGAAGCTCTCATTCGAAAAATCAGGGCGATCTCTTTAAAAAAAATGTTGTTTCAACTATCGCTTTTCCAGTTAAAGTTTGTACAAGTATTTTTTCATATGTATTTTAAGCAATGTAATAACATGCATCTGGATGCATGTTGGAAATATGAAGGGGCCGTTTGTGTACAAATTTTCATGCCATTCCAGCTTCATAGAAATAGGGCTGTTACTTTCGAGCTGGACTTCGCCATTTTATTGTTTGACCTATTTGCATACCACATTTTAAAAATTTTTGACTAAGCTGATTTTTTCAAAATTTTGTCTCATGCAGTGCCATTGATTTGGACGGTGTCTTAGGTGCACATTGCGTTAAAAATTTTTAAGCGAATTCGAGAAGAATATAGAATCATATTTTTCTTTCTTTTCTCGTATCTTCCGTGGTATATAATAAGTTTCTTTGCTATCGGATATCAACGTTTTTTAAGTTTTGCAAAGAGTACCAATTAAAGAAGAATTTGAACATTTGCAAAATAATCTCAGTATTACATTTATACATTTTTGTTGCAAGGTTTCGCACTCATAACCTGGGTCCACACCATGTCTGACATATTTTTCGGTGAACTCGAGGTCGATTGCAATTCGCTGCCGAACAAAACGCTGTTTTTCTCGACGGCCTACAATGGCATTCCGGAAACATTAATGCTCAATGTGATTTCGTGGCTCTTGTTGATCGTGCTCTTCACCACATTGCGGCACCAGGCGGGCGACTACGGTCGCTTGGCATTGGTTAACAGCAATGGCAGTAAGAAGCGCTGGATAGAGGTGTTCTATGCGCCCAGCATCAGTGTCGGGGACCGCTTCACCGCGCAGACATCGCTGCCGCAAGCAACGAGTAGCCACAATGCCGATGAGCCACGTGGTAGCATAGCGTCGAGCACCGGTGACAGCACACCACTTTCCCCCATACATTATGACCACGGCATATTCGCGTGGATTAAGATAACGTGGAAGCTACGCAAAGAACAAATCTTACTGCACACCGGACCCGATGCCGTGCACTATTTGTCTTTTCAGCAGCACTTGATGGTGGTTATGGCTATTATCACTGTAGTCTCCTTAACCGTGATTCTGCCGGTAAACTTTCTCAATGGTCATGAGGATAATCCGTACGATGTGCACACGTTCGCACGCACCACCATGGCTAACCTGCCTCCCGAGTCAGCCTGGCAGTGGGTGCACGTATTTGTGACTATCGCCTATGTACCGCTAGTTGTGCTGATCATGCGCCGCTCATCCGGTCGCAACGCCTTCAAGAAGGCTGCCACCCGCACCATAATGATATCAAACATTGCGCGCAGTGATCGCAACAAGACGGTCATACGCAACTACATACAGGAACTGTTTCCGGACGTCACTATTGAGGATGTGCAGATCGCCTACAATATTTCGAAGCTGTATGTGCGCAATGCAGAGTTTGACCGTGTGTTGGACGCACGTCTACATTGTGAACAGCATCGCGACCGGGACGCTCTACAGGTAATTTGTACATTAGCATCTTTAATTTCACCTTCTTTTCAACTGCTTAATTTTGTGTAGGTGAAGACAGGGACGTGTTCGTGCAAAAAGGAGAACGCCTACGAGTACTATCAGCGCGAGGAACGCAAGCTGTCCGGAGACGTAGCCCGGCTGCGAGCGGCCGCTTTGAATGAGCCACTTGGCACCGGCTTCCTTACCGTATCCACTGTTTTGGAAGCTCAGAATATAGTCAGCCATTTCACACCGGGCACTTACCGACAGTGGCACCTTGAATTTGCACCGTCACCAGACGATCTCTTTTGGGAGAACTTGAATGTTAGCAAAAGTCACTGGTACCTCAAGTGGATCTCTGTGAATTTGATACTCTTCGTGGTGCTCTTTTTTCTCACGACACCGGCTATTGTGGTTAATCTTCTCAATAGTGTAGCGTTGGCCAATGGCAATGCGATCTCACCTCTTGTCTCGGAATTCTTGCCTGTCATCATGCTCTGGACGCTGTCCGCTCTCATGCCGGTTATAACCGCCTACTCGGACAAATCAATGGGGCACTATACGCGGTCGGTTCAAAACTATTCGATAATGACTAAATGTTTCGGCTATCTCCTCCTCATGATCCTGATTTTACCTTCGATGGGACTTACATCGGCGCAGGCCTTGTTAGAATGGTCCTTCAGCAATGAAACTAGCCGTTGGCAGTGCATTTTTCTACCGGACCGTGGCTCTTTCTACGTAAATTATATCATCACAGCCGCTTTTATAGGTAGTGCGTTGGAGTTGCTGCGTTTTCCGGAGCTCATTGTATACGTATGGGAATTGTGTACGGCAAAATCGAAGGCCGAAACATCGTACATACGAAAATCTATTCTAATCGAGTTCCCATTTGGCACGCATTATGCATGGACCGTGCTGGTATTCAGCATTTCAGTCGTCTACAGTGTCTTTTGTCCGCTGATTATGCCCTTTGCTATGGTATATATCTGTCTCAAGCACTTTGTGGATCGGCACAATCTGTACTTTGCATATGGACCATCGAACATGATATCACGCAATGGTGGCAAGATTCACTCGACCGCCGTTACAATGACTAAGTACTCTGTTGTAATGCTGCTGTTGGTGATGGCAATGATATCTTTCGCACGCGGCGCTGGAATGGCACGTGCAATAATTCTTATAGTGGCTCTGGCGCTGACGCTTACGCTCTTTACATTTATGTCTCCAATTAAGAGATGCACTTCTGTACGTCGCCCCAGCATTGTCGACATGGCTGGTCCAGCACCAATTTACGTTCCCGATGTGCTAAAGCCGCGTTCTAACGCTTCTGTTACGACCGCCCCCCAAGCTACAGGCAATGGTGTCCATAGTCCCAGTGGCTACGGTGGCTATGGCTCAGATAGCGTATCCGATTTTGATATGAGTTCGCAGTGCAGCGTCAATAGTGTTGATGCTTAAGTTTTCCTCGCTTTTATTTTATATTTTTTAAATAAAATTGCAGTGTATCGTATTTTCATTTCAAGATTATTAGTCGGTTCGCTTTGGTATTATTTTTGCGTTAATTCAATTCTTTTGAATGCAAAGTTCTGCAAAATTCTGTTGAAGATCTTTTTTATTTGTGAAATGATATTTATAGTTATTACAACATTGTATAAAGTCTAATTTAAGCAACTTCAATTCTTTTGTATGATAATGTGATAATTCCCTCGGACGTTATATTTTTAATTTTTTAACATTAAGTTGAAAGAAACTTGTAAATATGTATTTGTGCAATTTAATGTTGCCGTATCTACAAAGACAAAGGAATAAAATGTATGCAATTTAATATTTTTATGAATAGCCATTACTTAAACTAAACAAAAATTACGTTTCTGATTTGCACATAGTAAATAATATTTTCTTCATCGATGAGTAGTAAGAACATGGACTGGCTCTGGACGTGGACGTGATCTTCTACGCAAACACAATTTTCTTGAATAAACAAACGCTCAGGGGATGCCTCTTCCTCTTTCCATGTACATACATACATATATAAAGTAGTTGTTGGTTTGAAAAGGGTCATTGGTTAGTGGGATTGGTACGAGCTTTTTGTTGTTATCAAGAGTTTGTTATTGTTTTTAAAGGGTACATAAGTAATAAGTAACTCCGAAAAGTAGTACGAAGCAAGTTTCCATTCCTTGCATAATCTTCTCGTCAATCAAATTCTTGTTTTCTTATATACATATTTAGCAGTTTGCGGACGGAAATATTTCGGTGATAATATTTCTTTCTTTGCTTTGGCTCTCGCCCACGACTAATATTTCCAGTACGAGAAAGTCTAGTCGTCTCGTATTCGAGATTCAGGGAAAATATAAGTATACTGAGACTCTAAAAACGGTTCAGTCGATTAGAATATGGTTCTGGATTCTGCTGTAAAAAAGTAATAGTTGTTTAACAGTTTCGCGAAAACTCTTGTTTCTTGATTAATTTTGAACGGCTGGAAAATTCTTTTCTTTTTCGTTCCGATCATTCCGTATAATCCGTTTTGTTTTATCTTGGAACGTTCGGAACGCGCTCTCTCGATTCTAGCTTAGAAGGAGGAATAAAAAGAATATCTGGAGGAATCACAATGTCGACGAAAAAAAGCAGTCGGAATTATTTTGTTTGTACATACATATTTTGTATAAAATCTGTTTCTGTGTTTATTCTCTATAATCAAATTTTCTTCTGAACCACGCTGTAGTTTTAAATCGATGGTAGCTAACTGAATGCAGGCACAAAAACAGCTGCTAAAGAATTAGAATGTAAAAGAAAAGGGAGAAAAGAATGGACAACGTTAGATAAACTAAACAAGGCAGGGTAAAGTGACTATATATTTACAAGTGAAAATAAGAACTTGAATGTCATTATCGCTAATTGCTTGAAATAGGCGACTCAACGCATTGAAATTGTGAAATTATATTTTCCTTATTATTGTTGTAGAGTGACAGAACCTAAGCAAGTGTGTAATTGAAAATCAAAATTTGCAGTTATATATTTTCTTGTTCCAAAAAAATAATAATTCTCAAATTCAGGAAACTTTTCGCTTGAAATACACAACGAAATAAAAAAAGGCGAATAAGAAAAGAATTCATATAAATAGGAAGAAGGAGACGCAAACCTAAAGATGACACTGCTGGCGGAGCGTTGTCAGACAATGGACGTTGAGGTAAAGTTTAAAGTTCGTCATTCGTCATTTCAATTAAAAATCTCAGTTGCACAATTTTCATTTAATCCGTAAAAAAATTGTGAAATCTGATAAATAGATTCGTAGAGTATTTCGTTCGGTAATTATGTGTCGTTTGGGTGGTTGCCTTGTTTACCTTAATCCTCTTATATAAATCAAGTTATAAGGTTAAGTGTTAAGTGCCTTACCGTGCTACTCTTGCTTTTGCATTTTCCACTGGTTCTCGGTCAACAAGGTGTAGGGGTGGGCGGGGGGTCGACCCTAAGGCATTATCATTTCCGCGAGTCCACGAGCACTTTATTTTGTTTTCGAATATATGTACATACATGTGTTGCGAATAGGAAATTGCAACCGCAAAAGCGAAAGAGTGTATAAATCTTCGAATCGAATGGCAATAATATACATATCTATATAGTATATAATGAAATGTATGTAGGTTTCTGAAATTTGTAAGTAAAAAGTCTGTTGGGATGAAATTCTATTTCTTTTCTAGCTGAAAGTCCTGGCAGCTATGGCTCTATTAATGTAGAGTAAAAATTAATTTTTATTCTTCAAATAAATAATAATAATAATATTTCTTTTCTTTTTACATATCTAAACCAAGTACGGACTTAAAAAAGTGAATTTGTTAGCATTACCAATTACGATTTGTCATGCTGATATGTCAATAAAATAAGTAGTTATTTTTGGTCTCGTTTACCCGTCGTTTTGTTACAATGCGATAACTAACTGCCGTTACCAATTACATATTAAACTCCAAATTGATTGTATTCTAACCTCTCGTTTTTTACTTTTCATTAAGAGTAAACACCTAACAAGGTCTTATCTTTCAGGAGCATAAGGACACTAGTTTTTGGCTCTGGAAATGGTTATCTAACTGGACTTCAAGTTCTCCCATCATGTTGCGCGCTGTCGAAAAGAGAATTCTTTCGTTTCTAAAAACACCCTATCGTGGTTTTTTCGTGGACATTGGGCCGGCTATTGGCGAAGCCGATAAAATATGGACCGTCAGCTTGAATACTGAATCAAAAGAAGTGCCTTTGGTCATGTTGCACGGTTTGGGCGCAGGCGTTGCGTTGTGGGTCATGAATTTAGATGCGACGGCCAGGGATCGACCTGTATATGCTATGGATACTTTAGGCTTTGGACGTAGTTCCCGACCAAATTTCTCTACTGATGCACTTGTTTGCGAAAAGCAGTTCGTGAAGTCAGTGGAAGAGTGGCGCCGTGAAATGAATATCAGCAGCATGATTCTACTGGGGCATTCAATGGGGGGTTTTATTGCTTCCAGCTATGCGCTGAATTATCCAGATCGCGTTAAGCACCTTATACTTGCCGATCCGTGGGGTTTCCCGGAGAAACCCGTCGATCCCAATAGCACCAAACAAATTCCGCTCTGGGTGAGAGCAATTGCATACGCGTTGACTCCACTTAATCCGCTGTGGGCGTTGCGTGCAGCCGGTCCATTCGGACAATGGGTGGTGCAGAAGACTCGGCCTGACATAACTCGAAAATTTGCCAACGCCGTCGAGGAAGACAACAACCTGTTGCCCCAATATATACATCAGTGTAATGCACAAACGCCAGCCGGCGAGTCTGCCTTTCATACCATGATGGAGTCTTTCGGCTGGGCCAAGTATCCAATGGTCCTGCGAATTAAGGACGTACGTCAGGATATACCAATTACATTTATTTACGGCTCACGCTCCTGGATTGATTCGTCGTCCGGTGAGAAAATAAAAGCGCAACGTGGTGGCTCAAAAGTGGACATAAAAATCGTTTCCGGTGCCGGTCATCACGTCTACGCCGACAAGCCGGACGTCTTTAATCGTTATGTGAATGAAACCTGTGATTTATACAAGTTGCGCTATCCGACGCCAGTAATACGTGAAGCCACTGAATCTGACGAGGAGCACGATATCAACCTGCTGCTACCGCAGCATGAGCTGCACGAGCAGGAGCAACAGTGGCAGCAAGAGCAACAGCGTCAGCAGGAACAGTTACGCCAACAGGAGCAGCAGCGCCAGCAAGAGCAACAGCGCCAACAAGAACAACAACGACAACAAGAGCAGCACCGTCAACAAGAGCAACAACGCCAGCAAGAGCAACAGCGTCAACAGGAACAAAAACGCCAGCAGGAGCAACAATATCAGCAGGAACAACAACGCCAGCAGGAGCAACAACGCCTAAAAGAGCAGCATCGTGATAAAGAACAACAACGCCAACAAGAGCAGCAGCGCCTGTTTGAGCAACACCCCCAACAAGAACAGCAGCAGGGGACTGCAGAAGAACCATCTGCGGAACTAAAGCGCTAAGTAGGCAGCACCATCTTAAGCAGGGGGCTTGTTGCTGCTACATGGCTCCTGTTTCCGTATCTTCTTGTCTATTCTTTTCACCTATAATTCGTATTAACTTTTAGTTACACATTAGTATTAATTTTGAAAGCAACCTAAAGGCTGGGCGAAAATATACATAATTAGGTCAAGCTCCTTCTAACCATATACATACATAGTTTAACGTTCAAATATTTAGGTAATACGAAAATGGCTTTTACCAAAAACAAAACGAAATAAAAGCAATCGGCTACTAGCTGAAAATGGTTACAAGTTCACTTTTTATTTGATTATTATTTATGTACATATGTATAAATAAGATGGCCGTGTTGCTAAAACTTTAATTGTTAATTGTGAAATAAAATCTACAATTCACGCCCGCGTCACATATGTATGTATACATACATATGTATATGGCGATTAGAGGCAGCCTTTCGGTACAAAGGTCTTTTACGGCACCAACAACATTTATTACGTTCGTATATATTGATTTTTGCGCTTTGATATATATTCTTGCTGTCAGTTTATCAGCGCTTGATAATTTTCTTCTCTACCTAACTTCTATATTTCGGATCTTTACAAATTACAGCCTAAAGATATGTGAATATTTACAGTACAGTATTACTTTGGTATTTTTGTTATTTCTTATACATATTGTTCTTCTTTCCTTATTTAGTCCCAATAAGCAATATTAAATCAAGTTTGTGTCCGCGCCTTCGTTCGCATATAAATAAAACAAAAATATGTGGATTGTACCAAATTTTTTTTATAAGGTTTTTGACATACAAATTTTTAGGCTTTTACCTAACCTACCTGGAACAATTTACGTATAATTGATCATAAGAGGTCTATACTAAGGTAAATCCTCGTATTTTTTTAGATAACATGTTCGGGCGTTGGAGTCACTTGTGGGCGTAAGAGGAACATTTTGTGGGATTCTTGCCTATAAAAGGAATGCAGATACTTGGGAATAATGTGGCGGCTCTATTTGAATCATACGAGGATTCTACTCGGCACTATTAAAATAATGCGCTTGTAATTTGGTGCCTTTTGTGGTATTTAACGGTACTTTTGGACATGGCTTCTAAGAGCTCCTTGTTCAACTCACGTGTTTAAATTTCATTGCGAATTAACGAAAATTGATAGAGCAAAGCATTCTAGAACAGAATTGTAGCAATAGCCTCAAACTCTTTGACTATATCCATATTTATAACAACTTTTTTCGCACATTAATATTTTGGTTCCGATCAATCGTGTTAAAACAGGATCAGGTGTATCACAGATTTGCAAATACTAATAAATCGAGGCTTTCCAGGATTGATGTCGTCGATGTCTATAAAATAGTTATTTTCAAACGTTTCAATTTTTTTAAATTCTGAAAAACACATTTTAACACTTAATTATTAATTTCCATTGGTTTGAAAGTTAATATTCAATCAAAATGAAATCAATTCTATTTTAGACTTAATAGCTCAGAGCTCCATTCCGACTCGTATTACTGCTTTCCTCAATTCCGAATAGTATTTTGAAAAATGCGAATGGTTTGGAGCGATGGGCAAATGTGTATAACCTACCAAATGAGCGATCGAGAGTATTCACGGAGGCTTCCATTTTCTGCTAAAAATACAAAAATTAAGTAAAACAGCCCGCGTAACCCTGGCTTTGGTCGCATCAACTTGTTTGTGCTATTCTATTTTAGCGAAAGTTTATGGGACCAACAATTTATTCTATAGCCGTATCCGAACGAGATTGAGAAGCTTTATTTTCATGGCAAGGAATATGTACTCCCGAAAGGTTACTTTCTTTGAAAAAAATTCTCTTTTTTCAGATGATATGAGTTCGCTGAGTTTTGAACCAGCTACCCCTCGCAATGTGGAACAATTGTCTGAGGAATGTTTGAGTAGCTGCATCAAGCCTTAAACAGCGTATTATAAATACGCAAAAGAGCAAGTTAATTAATCTTAAAACGTCAAGCTGATAAGGATTGCAAATAAACTCCACACTTTCAAAGCCAATTAGTCGGTGGTTAACACCTCTACTCTTCTTATCGGAGTATTTTCAATAAAAATGTAAGAAATCGAGAGCGCTTGCAATCAGGGTACCAGAACTTGATCAACAAACAGTCGATAAACCAATAAATTTAAATATATTTATTATAACCATTCACCTAAACTGTTGAATAAAATATTTTTGAAGTCTTTTAAATAGTCATTTCAAACGATATTCCACATTAATCAAAAAATCAGAAAATAAAATTCTGAAGAAAGCCAAATCACGAATATTGAACAAATCCATGATCTTTTGACTGTTGAAATAAGGTAACAGATCCACGGATGCAAAAGTACATCTTATAGGGGCTCGGTTTTTTACTTTTGTTGTACGGAATCCTAAAGATGAAATCGGTGCTAATCCATTCAAAAGTTTAGCTTCTCTTGTCGCACCGATAGCTAAATGTACGCCGCATTGAAAAACTATAGCATTTATGTATTTATGTTGCTTATATTTTAATGAAGTTATTATCAAGTCTTTTTAACAGTTGGTACGTAATTTCTTTGGGAAAACAAATGATTAGAAAATTACATAAACTTAAACCAATTTATCAAATTTCAATTAAAAGAAATTATTTTGAAAGCGAGTTGAACTACGGTGCGATCATCTATTATTTAGCATTAGCAAAGCCCACACGATCATTGCCCATATCAAACTCTGTGTAGAACTTTCCAATGAAGACATCGCCCAAAATCCACAGCGGTCCATTTGGTGGTGGTATATCAATGCCCATGAAACCAGACAAGCAAATTGTTTTGCCCATTTGGGCTACGCGTAGAATGTAGTCTTTGCCCTCCAGCTCAAAAGTTTTTCCACCGAGTACGAATGAAATGACAGGCAATTTCGGTATCATATCGCAGGAGACCACGTACTGACCACCAATGATGGGCGTGCCGCCGATTGCCTCATTAATGGAGGTGGCCTCACTATGCGGTGCGGCTATGAGAGAGGTGCCTGTATCAGCAATTATCTGACAACCACCCGTGCACAGCTGCAAATCGCCCATAGAGGCAGAGTCCATTTTTATTTGCCAATATGCCTTGCGGGTAACCGGTAGGTAGGTGAAATCTCCGGTATAGTGGTTAGGATCTGAGCCGCCAAATATTATTTCACCGCCTTCCGGAGCGGCAGGATCCCGGTTCAGATAGAATGAAAAAATAGGCGCCGAAATTAAACCCTGCTCGTACATTGAATAGAAGGGTGGTTTTACACCATCAACTGAAATGGAGCCATAGCCCAAGCCAAGAATGCCATCGAATTTAGCAGCAACAAAGACCAGACCCGGTTCACTCAGTGCCTCCGCAAATGTTTGATCTTTGATATTGAGGCCACCTATGTTTACAATGTCGGTGGACAAATATCCAGAGAGACTTCCAGAACCATAGTGTATGGCAAACTCCGTGCCGTTCTTCGCATATGTTTTAGATTTAGTGGCGTCATATTTGTTATGCATTAAGCAAGCTATATTGGTCAAATGACACTTCTTTGAGGGCACCCACAGGTTGGAAGAGCCCGTGTCGAAGACAACCTTAAAATTCTGTGGAGGCGATCCAATCGAAATCGGGCCATAGTATTGTGCATCCAGGTAATTGGACAACGGTTCTGGCACTGCATCACCGGCGTATTTCAAGCGCAGCTGATGGAGCTCCGTGCCCACATCCGCAAAATGGCGACGAGCAGACTGGAAGCGTTGCAAAGGAACCCTAATAAATTCGCCGAAGCTATATTCCAAAACTGCACAGCAAATGGCTAGTAACAGTAGTTTTTTCATCATTTTCAGCCTGTGAACCAGTATTGAAAAAATCGAATTAAGTTACTTAGTATATTCTTTTGTTCGTTTGCGGCTCCTCGCTTACTCACTCTTCTGGAAACCCCTATATTTTTAAATCGTCTTATATCTGGAACGCTCGGAAAACGACTGATTTTGTTTTGCGATGTAAATGGGAAAAATGACTAAGCATTGGATCTGCCGGCTTCACAATAAAAATCGTTAACATACTAAAGTTGCCACTTAAATTTCGCGGGATTTTCTTGATTTTCCCTGAAGGCTAATAATTCGCATGTGTTTTTTATTTTATAAAAAATTTGATAATATTTTGTCTCTCTCTCTGGGGGTACTTGACATAATGACTACTCTAATGAATTCCATAAATAGAATTTAAATAATTTTGTCTTATCAACAATTTTGCAAATGAGGATTATTTCTCTTAAGCTGGTTACACTTGAATGTAACATATAAGCAGTGCTGCCAGACGACCTTAAAACTCGTCCTGATCCATTAAAATCGTTGTTAAAAAAATTATTATGTGAAGATATATAAAAGTTGTATAAGTTTATCTTTATCCTATCAAATGCATCTATAAGGTAAAACGTCAAACACAAAATTCCATAAGTACAACGTATGTATGTACATATGTATGTTATACATCATCGCCATCTCTCGCAAAGTTGTTGGTAATAGTCCCATTAGTTATGACTTAAGGCCTTGTCACATAGAATCCGTTGCGTCCGTGAGAGCGTCGTTTTCAACTGATGGCGACGGACTGCCGGAGAGGGTCGGCACAATGAATTCGCTGGCAGCGCATAGAAAATCAGCTGCCTCGTCTTCTGTATTGAAACATTTATATTGTTGCGCCAGCAGCAGAAACCCCAGCATTTTCCTTCAGAAGCTTCTTGCGGTACACCGGAGCCCATTTGTCATAAAGGCAAATATACTGTTGTACTGTTTCTATCAACTGTTCTTCGAAACAATTGCAAATACAGAAAATTTCAATGAAATAGAAAATATTCCACAGAAAATTTCAAGTCGGCAAAACAATAAAAACAATCAGCTGATATCTGTCAACGTTCTGCCGGACGGCAAAAGTTGAAAGTTGTTCAACTTTTTGCGTTGCGGCATCGCATCCGTTGCTTATGTGCCATGCTTCATATGATTTCATACATTTCAACTTTGCTTTCAGTTGAAAAATCGCTCTCCCGTACGCAACGGATTCTATGTGACGAGGCCTTTAGGAATAACTTAACTTAGTTAAGTTTCCGTAGAAACTTAGGAGCTGTTACTCATGACTTTGAAATCAGCTGTTTTTGTGTTGATTATTGTTGAATTATTTTTTGAAAGTGGAGAACAAAATTCTTTCATTTAATTGAAATGCTGTCTAAACTAAAGTTGTGCGCAATGTTCTTGAGCTTTCAAGATGTATAAAATATATTAAACACGGCAACAGCAGCTAATTCGCTATTTGAATGTAGCAAAATTATAAGCTGCTCGTCGTCCATATTCACACGTTTTGACATTTTGTTTACGAATGAAAGTAAGGTTGCCATTGCGGTCCACTCAATTGAAAACGCAAGAATTATATTTGGTTTTGTAATGGAAATATGACTTTACGGAATTGGCGAAAAATTACTTTAAGTTTTAAAAGTTATTTCGTCTGATACAGCGAAATTTTTCATGTTTTATATCCAAGTTTTAAAACGAAATTATTTCAAGTCTGAAAAATATTGCACTGGCAATGCTGCTTCTGTAGAGCAATCCGCTCACGCTCTCTTTTGACTTAACGACTTATGGTCTAATTAGTCCAGCGGTGTCGGATTCAATCGTGCCGGATAGCAATTTGCCCAGTTACTCTAACAGCTAACCGGATTGCAGCTGTCAGTCTATTCTTTTTGCTAGTGCTGCCGTATAGTTTTGTGCACAAAACAAACACACTGTTTATTTTCTCCTGAGATGAAATTTTACATTCTTTATTAAATTTATGGCACTGAATTATCATAGTTGTTACATCTCTATATTGTGTACTACTTTTTTTAAACTAATTTCGACAAAAACAATCACTTCTTTTGTTGAACTAAAATCGAAGGTCACTGGCCACACTTTTCTGCAACAAAGTTCACAAGCAAAATATATCGTGAAAAATTAATTCAAACGACGAAATAATTGACTCAATGTGTTGAGTGTTGTGTAAAATGTACGATGTGTACAAATTAAAAGCAAACGAAAGCGCAGGTGGATTGTATTTCCAATAAATATTCGCTTGTTTTAATCAGTGTTGCCATATTACCTCTTGCATAGGAAAAGCATTAATTCTATTTCAATTTTCAACGAATTTTTTGGGTGGCAACATTCTTTTCACGGCTGACACGACTTTTGCGGTAGTTTTCTAATCGACACAGAAATTTCTACTACTCAATCCGGTCAGAGTAATAGCGAACATTGTGTTCGGGTAAGATAGATTTTGTCAGCTGACACGATTTCTAACCTTACCGCTAGAGTAATTCTACCATTAACATAGAAACCTGAAACCTGCTGTTCTCTATTTCTATTTCTATTTCCTATTTCATGAGTAACAGCATGTACAGAGTTTCCGTATGGCAGGTTGGCTTAAGTCAAGTTAAGTTATTCCTAAATCATAACTAATGGGACTATAACTCTCCGAGAGTATATGTATGTACCAGAGATATTTAATAATATATAATAATAATATATAATAATATTAAATATCTCTGGTAATAAAGTAACGTCTGTTGTGTTGACACAAGAACACGTTGTACATATATCGTAAAATAAGTATATAATTGAAATTTAGGTGGCAGCGTAGTTACGATATCAGTTGAACTTGGCAGCACTAAACAATCAGCGATTTGCAAAACAGCTTTCCGGTGTAGGACGTCGTCGTGCTGAGATTGAGTTCTCGTTCATTTCGATTGCACATCTCGGGAGTAATAGTCGTCAGTGGTACAAGTTAAATTTAAAATGGTAAGATTTTGATGAATCGCCTTATATCTGAATTATTTTTGACATGATGATATGTTACCGCCCCAGTCTGAACATTAATGTCGATTGGTTTTTGTAAACTGATTACTACACTATAAAAAAACGTGCTTTAATTCGAATATACAAATTACTTAACCTGTTTCTTTTCTAGGTGCTTGCCATTGGGACTATTTCCGGTTTAAAGAAATTCGGGACAGGATGCTACACAGTCGGTAGTTGTGAAACAAAAGTGGTAAGCTTTTAATGAACCATTGTGGAATATGACTAACAGTTCTCGTGATGAGAAGTTACCGCCCCAGTCTGAACATTAGTGTCGATTGGTTTTTATGTAAACTGATTTACACTATGAAAAACTTGATATAATTTGAATGGACAAATCGCTGAAACTTGTCTCTCTTCTAGGAGCCTAGAAATTGGCACAATTTAACAACTCTGAAAAGTAGCTGATAATCTGCAGTTTTCAATCACAAATGGTAAGTTTTAAATGAGCCATGTTAGAGGGAATTTTTTCTCGTGATGATTTGAGATACCGCCCCAGGCGGAGTAATAATGTCGATTGGTTTTTGTTAACTGATTACCCTAAATAAATGTGCTTACATTCTAATGAACAAAAGGCATAAACCAATTTTTCTCTTCCAGGTGGTGCATGGCATTACTTGAAATAATGCTTGAACATGAAGAATTTGCAGATATGATTTTAGGTTATGTTGGCGCTAGATCAGCAAAAACTAAATGCATGAACAGAACCACACAGCAGCATTGCATTGGGTTGGGAACTTCCTTCTCATTCGACCCTTTGCTAAGGTAAGATTATATTTGTGTGATATTTATCTGACCACGTTTTCCATGATGATATTATAAAGTAGACAAGCATATAACTGAATTTTTTGTTGAATGCTTTGGTCTGAAAAGAAGCCTACTTTTTTGATCCGCTTTTTATTTAGAACCATGCTAATCACCTTGTGTTTATTTTTAGGCCCTCAAATAATGATGCATTTGAAATTCGTCGCGGCTACACTAGCCTATAAAATGGTTGATTACGAAAAGGGTATGTACTTTTATAAAACTCTTGATACCAATATAAAAAGGCTGTCTGAAATAGTTGGAATTTTTCGTGCAAATATTGAAGGCATCGTGGTTGAACCAGCACAAAGAATTAGAAAAGTTATTAGAAACTAGTTATCCACGTAGAAGTCGATCAATTTTTGAAGGAAATCATCAGAGTTTAACGAGAGCTTTTGCAATTTGCACGAAAAATGTAACAGCGTACTTTTATTTCTTTTTATATCATGATAAAACGTAGAAATACTACCATGATGATTTTCAAGTTACCCCTGTCTGACACAAATGTGAAGAGTTTTTAATGGATACTGATTTGACTATTATTATTCAAAGTTTCGTATTTTGAGAAGGGTATTAATTGCAGTGCTTTTCCATTGCAGATTGCCATGCTATTTTATGTAAATGACCCTCGATGTCAATCTTCTTTTATGTTGATAAAATGGTACCTTTTTGAAGTTTGTCGTGGATACACGTGTTGACACTAAAGTGGTTATGAAGAAGGTATGTATCTGGCTTTATAAACGTGTAGAACTACGACCATGATGATTTTTAAGTTACCCCTGTCTGACACAAATATGAAGAGAGTTTTTAATGGATACTGATCCTTATTTAAACATACTGCTTCCTATTTTCAGATTGAAAAATAATTTCAGTTCTTTTCTGTTGCAGATCGCCATGCAGAATGTTATTTTTTATAAACTGCCAGTGATCCAGTGGCTACGCATCGGGGACCAGCACATGCACATCCACTAAGAGCCACGGCGGCGGCAATTTGTGATTTACCTATTACATAATTTTTAAATTTAATGAAGAAAAAGTAATGGACATTTTTCGCAACATTAAACAATAATTTGAATTTAATGAAAATTATTTTTATTTCATGATGGATTATTTAAGCTCCGGTGAAGTGTGGAAGTTGGGTACATCTAGAACGTATGATCGCACAGAAATTACAAGTTGCATTTTTGGTTAAAAAAATCTTTCTCTGCGCTAAAATTATATCGCTAAAAAAAGGTACAAATTCTGAAATTTTACAGAAGCAAAAAACGTATTAGCTATAAAAAAGTGCCTGCAACGGAAAAACATATGTGAAATTCAATTTTTTGCACGATTTTATGGGATTTTGGAACGGGCTGCAATTGGAGCAACTTACGTTTTTTGGTAATTATGTGAGTTGTTTGGGCATCTCCTATCCATGCACTTCCCTCCTGTGGCATTTAAACTTGATTCCAATTGCCGGAACCGAGACGGGTCACTCATTTTGCAAGTGCCTGCAACGGAAAAACATATGTGAAATTCAATTTTTTTGCACGATTTTATGGGATTTTGGAACGGGCTCCAATTGGAGCAACTTACGTTTTTTGGTAATTATGTCAGTTGTTTGGGCATCTCCTATCCATGCACTTCCCTCCTGTGGCATTTAAAGTTGATTCCAATTGCCGGAACAGAGGGTGGTTACTCATTTTGCAAGTGCCTGCAACGGAAAAACATATGTGAAATTCAATTTTTTGCACGATTTTATGGGATTTTCGGCTTCGGCTTGTATACGTTGCAAGAAATTGCAAGTAGGCGGAAACTAGGAACTTTTTCCTACTTGCAACTTCTCAGCACAAATTAGAAATAAAGGTAGTTTTGCTCGAAGAAAATTATTTATTTATTAAATAAATAATAACCCTATACAATAATAACAGCCCTGAATGCCACCGAAATATTCGGCTTCCGCTTGAGGCGGAAACTAGGAACAATGGCCGCCATTATTAATTTATTGCTTTCAAATTGAAAGTTTCAATTTCATATTCAGTGTTGCTCATCTTTTAGCGGTATTTTCTATTTCTGTTAAAAACGTAAACATGCTATTTTAGTCATAACATAACCATAGTGGAATAATATCAAGTGAACCAGATAGCAATGACATTCTATTGTCATACCTGATAATTGTCAAAAATATTAACCCGTTTTCAGTTTGAGTTTGCGTTTGAAGAAAAAAGTAAAAAGAAAAATGCCCAACTGTTGTTATTTGTGCAAAGGCACTTACGATGAAGAGATGCCGATGTTTTCTGTGCCTAACGATGAAGATTTGCGACGAAAATGGTCAGGAGCCTGCAATATCACCTTTTCTTCCTCAGCGCATGTTTGCGCTAACCATTTTGAGGAGAAGGAGATCTTAGGCAGTAAGAAAAGGCGATTGGGACCATTTGCGGTTCCCTCAAAACAATTGCCTTCAAATCAAAACATCTGTGAAAAGTAAGTATGAATCTCAGCTCGTGGTGCATCTGCGGAAGATGCTTCATGGCTGCTCTCTTTGTGGGGTTTCAATTGTTCAAGATGAATATCAACAACAGATATTGATAGTTTACACGAAGATGGGCTAGAGTATGTATCAGGATACATTATAAATAAGTTACATTTAACTGACGAAATATCAGGCGATAATACGTGGACTTGGGTTGATCAAGTGGGAGGATCTGGTTTGAAAAAGCCAAGTAGTAGCTTTTTAGAGAAAATTAAAAAATTAGAGAAAGTTTTTATGGACAAAAATGGGGACGAAATTGATAGTATTCAAAATTTATGTCATAATTTAATTTCTAAGTGTAATGATATTGCATTACCAAACAATGTCAAAAAACTGTTTTTTACATGCCGCATGCACTTTCGGATAAAACATTTGAACAGAATTCACAAACGAAATAAACTTAATAACAAACTTAAACGTGATAAAAAAATAATAAAAATTGTTTTATAAACACTATTTGTTATAAAAAATGTAACACACGTGCGGTTATTAATACTTTCATTACTGAAAATAAAATTTGTTTGGTACGTAAAAATGTTGAGTAACTTTTTTGTACTAATGTCTCGGATGGGTTAAGACATATAACGAAGAAGGAGAAAAGAAAATCAAAACATTTTTGACAATTGTAAGGTATGACAATCTATCTGGCTCACTTGATATTATTCCACTATGAACATAACAAGTTATCATTTGTGAGTGCTGTCGCTGCGCTGTATTTGCGCTCTTTCGCTGTTGGCTTACCTCCTTCCTTTATCAATTTTGTTTTCGAGTTCTGCTTATTGTGAATGCGAGTACCTAGTAAGCGGCCCAAGCCGAAGCCGAATTTTTCGCCGAATATTTCCATTTTGGTGGCATTCAAGGCATTATTATTGTATAGGGTTAATATTTATTAATAAATAAATAATTTTCTCCCAACAAAACTACCTTTATTTCTAATTTGTGCCGATAAATTCCAAGTTTGAGCAGATGACCTAGTATGCGGCCTACTTGCAATTTCAAGCAATATTTTTGAGCCGAACGAATTTTGAGTTCAAAAAGGAATAGTGTAATAATATCAATCACAATTATCTTGTCAAATATTTCAGGCAGGCTGAAGACAAGTTTGTGCAGCAGAGTTTGGCAAAGATGTTTTCGTATAAATTACCTGGCGGTGTTAAAACTGTTTCCTATATAAGTGCAGAGGGACAAATGAAATTTGATCCACCTGTTTATGAGCAGAGGTTTGTGGTCCCAGTGCCAAGTGCAGTGTATAGCTCAAAGCGCGCTCAAGCATCATCTGGCGGCGTTCAATGCTTGTACAGGGTGCGTGCGTTTTATGTTTTAAGTAGAGGAAAGTTTTTTTTAATAATTGGTATTTTTTTGAATATTATATATGATGCTTTGCCTCTCAGTGTATCCAGATTTTCAATATTCATTTCTGAATGGTTGGTGAAAATTAACATCACAAGAGTCGCGTAATTTTCACCGCGTATTCACAATTGAACAATAATTTGAATTAAATGTTTAAATAATTTCAACATGTTGCGGCGTTAGATTCTTGATAATACGTTTTTATCGCCCACTATCTACGACTCGAATGCCAACTGATAAATGTCGTCCAAACTAAAATGGCGTTTAAACAAAATCGACCCGAAACATAAAACGCACGCACCCTGTATAAAAATCAATTACAATCAAAACACTCAAAACGCCAGTGTGCACACAATGATTTGTATAACATTGAATTTTAATTTTAGGTACATGACTGC
The DNA here is from genome assembly GCA_963457695.1 of Neria commutata. Lineage (NCBI taxonomy): Eukaryota > Metazoa > Arthropoda > Insecta > Diptera > Micropezidae > Neria > Neria commutata. Next base: position 14,877,123 of record OY735247.1, on the reverse strand, counting down.
CGTACGCATTTTGGAGGATGAACGTTGGTCGTCGCACATCAAGAAGGTTGTGGACTTTGGTTGTGCTGAAATGCGTTTGTTACCCCTTCTTAGACGCATTGACCATATTACTTGCATTCTGGAGGTAAGCTTCAACGACACAGTCGTCCCAATGCATTGGTTTGAAATAACTTGGTTATACAGTAGAATTCGCCTAGCAGCCTCGTTCTTAAGAGCATATGTAGTAAGTTACCTGCACAAAAACATGCTGGAAATTTATTTTTAGCTGCATTTCACTTAGCTGCATATTCATTTTAGTAGGTCTTTTCAATCAAGATTTCATAGTAGTAATTTAATTTATATCTTGAAAAATTTATATTTTTTTCTCGAGAAAATATTTCTGCACTTTTTATTTTTATAAAGGAATGAATTCTTAAGATTTTTTACTTTTTCTTAAACGTTTTTTTAAAATGTTAATACATATATGTACGTATTTCTATCTTATAAATTCGATCAAGTGCACAAATTTTCTGGAAATTAATTGAATGCAGCTACGCAAATTCTGCAAATTCTACTGTACATCCTCTTATTTTCGTTTTTTTACACATAGGTTTTTTAATACAATATTTAAAAAATCAGCTTCCAGCTGTTTGTGAGATACTTGAGATAAATGTGTAAGTTGAAAAACTCACCCTAGGTGTATATTTTAGCTTTAGTTCTGACAAATTTGGTATTGCAAGGATTCGACATAAGTTTGTGATCAACAGTCCACAAAGATGCAGATACGCTGCGTTCTGGAATATATTTAGAATCTTAATATCTTTGGATCCATAATCCCGAACGATTGTAAAAACCAACCTTCTCTTCGCGAAGGTACCAATAACATAAGTCGAACAACATTACGAGTGATCTTATTTGTATATAGATTATTTAATTGTTTTTAAAGCACATACATCCACACACAATTACATATGTACATATTGTATATGTAAACTGGGAAGATTGTCCAGTGAAGAAATCTAGGTGGGACCAAACAAAAAACATTGCTCTCTGTTGCCTTTTTGAGATTATCTATCGAAATTACATTTTTATATAGCTCAGCTTAGCACTTTCTGCCAACTAAAAAAGGTGTCCCGCACTTTCTGATCGCCCGAAATTTTGGGGAGGTAGTGAATATCGTCGAATCAACTTGAGGACTGTCGGGTGTATGGTGGCCTCCCATGCCTCCCATTACCATATGAGCAAAACCAAACAGTGTGATCTTGTTTTAAATATAATTTTTATTTGTTTTTTTGTTATAATTTATAGATGTAGGAATTTCTATAGTTATCATAGTTAAACGTAATATGTATATGTATGCGTGTTTGATGTATTCTGCTGAAATGTTAGTGTTTTATGAGGCGACGTTACTAACTTAAAATTAAACAGATTAAGGCGTAAATGAAAAAATACATATAAAATGATCCCCTTAACTTTGTGTAGTTACGAAAATCTAAAGTGGTGCACGAATAAATTACACCGCTCTTGCGTCGGCTTTGACGCTTTTACTGTCCACGGGCGGCCATCAATGATATGAATGAATGATAATGATAACAATGTGGAAAATTGTGGTTGTATTTGAGGGTGCACGATGGAAACATATTTAAATATTTTTATGATAATGACAGACACTTACAAACTAACTTTAAAGCAATAAGAAATTACTACAGATACTGCGTCTGCTTTAAATTGCCATAAATAGAAGCACACAACTTGCACATGCTTCTTTAATACTATATAACAAAAAGAAAATCAAATTCTAAAAACGATTAATTGAATTGAATATAAAAAACTGCTGGAAACGGCATAAGCGCAAAAGTTTAAAACAAAATTGAAATAAATCATAACGGAGCTTATTTTTTGTTTCCTATTGTGTAATAGTTTTTTTTGTTTGCTTTGATCTTTTTTTTCATAATATTTATTTAAACAGTAATTAAGTATATTTCGTAGTGTCGTTTTAATTACTTCTTACATTGTCTAGATTTATAGTTGTAGTTCTTTTGCTATATTCTCTGAATGAATGCCATGATAATGCATGATTCTTTTTATGTTTTCTTATAAAGAGTGTAATTTGTCATTGAATTTAATGTATGTAATAAGAATTTATTGGTAATTGCTTAAATATGCACATTTCATTTTGCTTACAAATCGTGCTGCTTTGTTTTGGCTAATTTTATGTGCTGCCCTATTTAAAATTTCAATCATTGCAATTCAAATTTTCGCTATATTTTGCTCGGTCTCTCTTTATATATATTGTTTTACACATACACACAAAATTTGGGTTTTTGCAATATTAGAGCTAAAATATTAAGAAACAATTCAACAGCCTTCACTTTTTACAATGCCTGGCCGCTGCTTTACTTCCCCTAAAATACATAGTCTCATTGTTGATCTTCTTCCAAACGTTGAATAGACTGCGCACATCTGGACTAAAATTCGAATTACTTTCCTCGTCTTCTGCTGCCTTCATCTCCGCATCAGTCTTAATTAGGCACCGGCGTGTTCGTCTCTCAAAACCCGCGCTATTCCCATTTCCGTGTCCATTTACAAGTCGCTGTCCTGTTTCCGAACATCGTAACGCATTGTGTTGGTCCAACTCGCCGGCAGCCAAGGCGGCATGTGCACCAACTTTAGCTGTTTTGCGTCCGCGTGTGGCACTGCCACATTTTCTATTGTTTTGTATAGTAGACGTTGTTGTTGTTGATGTCATAATAGTGGCTGTACTACGTGTCCGTGTGGTGAATTCAGTTATAGAAGATCGTTTTCCAATACTGCTGGTACCTCTGGTGCGAGCATTAGTTGTTCTCGAGGCTGATTTACTATTTGACCTGTATGTAGTTGTTACCGCTGTACTCACATTTCGTGTGCGTCGAGTATGTCTGTTTTTGTTTTGCATTACATCAGACACTTCTGTAGCTTCTGTAGTGTCTGTTTCACTGTCACCTTCCTCTTTCTCGCCTTCTGCTTGATCTTTACAAGGCTCTTCATCCGTTTCTTCTTCAGATTGATCTATTGTTTCAATTTCATCCATTTCCACATCCTCCTGAAAAAAAACCATTTCATAAGCACATCGTTAAAAATAAAAGCCGAGGAATTAATACAAATTGTATTTATTGCTCACCTCTTCAGAATCATTGTCAACCTCGTCCTCTTCTCCGGCTGTATTTGCGTGATCCTCTATAAAACGCCCGCTTAGTTTAAGGCGGTGCTGTATCTCTAAAATAGCGTATGTAGGCTTGCCCTCGTACCGGCGCACAGTGGTCTGCTGCACCTCGCTTAACTCCTCCTCACGATCAAATTCTTTCTCAGCACGTTCGCGTGCAATCTGGTCGGGATCTTGCGAGAGTACTTCGGCCCAAGAGAATTTTTTCTTCTTTATAGATTTTTTCCCCGACTTTGAGCGCAGATTCTTGGGCGACACGCGATTCGATAGAGTACGCTCCTGGAATGGTGTGGCAACCGAAATGTTGTTCATAATACTCCACATAATTTGCTGTGGTTTGCCCAATTCAAAAATGTCATTCTTGTTCTCCAACTCCTCCTTAACTCGCACACATGTGCGTACAATCTCAGAACTGTCGAGATGCATTTCATCAGGCAAACACTCCAGCTGCTCGAATTCACGTTCGAAAATGCGACGAAGTCGGGCGTAATTCGGACGCTCGTGATAGGCCAGCTGACCGACATGATGCAGGAATTCGCCCAAATATTTAGGAACCTGCTTTCCGTAGATCTGCTTCAGCATTTCGCGCACATCTGTCATTAGATACTCCTTCGCGCGATGCACTTTCTCTTGCTGATGCTGTACTGCGGCGTCCTTCCACGGCAAATAACCTTGTGACCAGAATATAAGGTTGTAACCGAGACACTCCAAATCACTGCGACGCGAGTGTGCGCCCATGTGCGCATCACGTGAAGTGAATTCGAGTGTTCCATCATGTGCACGTCGCTGATCCATGACGAATGGACGGTGTACCCCGTTGTCCACAAATTTTGAAGCCAAACCGAAATCTATGAGGAAAATGCGCTCCTCTTCAATGTTCACAAATTCCGGGACTACAGCATTGCGATAATGATGCTGCTGTTGTTGATAATGATTGGAAGTTAGAGTTAAAAGTTTCTCTTGGCGACGAGTGGGTCGTTTTGCTGTGCTGACGGATGAGGATGCCGGTTTTTTAGTGAAACGACGCGCAGATTTCGGAACAAAATCTTCAGACTCGTCAGCGGACGATGAGTTTGTCTCCCGTTCGTCTCCATGAGCAGAGCCATCCTCATTAAAGAACTCCGAATAGCTGATGCGCTTGGTGGGGCGCAAGTAGTGCGAACTCACCATTTCTTCATAGATAGAGTTTCGTTTCTGACGACGGCACGAACGCACCTACAAAGTATTGGCTTTCTTAATACATTTACTATTTGTAACGGAAGCCGAACTTACCGGATTGGAACCACTAAACTCCACTATCGCCTTTCGTGCACGTCGATTACGATTTTTATTCACCGGCGTGTGGTACATGCTGTCGCTTTTGTTGCTGTTCATGGTGGCGCCGTCATCGAAATCCTCATCGTCGTCTTCGTCCGTATATCTTTTACGTCTAAGCACAAAGTCATCGTCATCCCTGTTGTCGTCTTCGTTTGCTTCTTGCTCCGAACTGTTACCGCTGTCCGTAGTGGGTTGCTTTTCCTCATAGTGTTCATCGTAACGTTTCTTGTGGTTATTTCCCACAGAAGGTGCTGATTTCCCATTGACAGTCGTATTCACTTTTTGTTTATAGTACTTGCACTTGGAAATCATCAAGTTCTGTGCTTTCACGTCATTGTGACAGTAGCCCTTATCATGTAAATTCTCCAACACATTGACAATTTGGATAGCAAGTGTAAGTACTGAGTTTTGATGTACGCGACAGTTTTTTATCAGTGAATGCAGATCGCGATCAAAACGTTGTAGCACTAGGAATCTGTAGCGGGCATTGCCAAAGAAATGCGATCCGGAAGCAATGTAGTCTGGTATGCCGGGTGGAATATGAGGTAATGACGAGGTATAAGTCGATTTGGGTTTCTTCTCATGATCAATATTAGCTGTTAGCAATAAATAAAAATAGCCTTTAATTTTATATATGTATGTATAGATAGGAGCATTTTATCAACACGATAATCAACTTCGAGACAAAATGCGTCGATACCAATCTGGTATGAAGTTTGCGTGTAGTAAGTACTGAAACGCATATATGTATGTATGTACGTACCATCCTTTTTGGCAGTGTTCATTAGGCAATGTATTTCCACGAATAATGGACCATTTGAGTGTGGCTCAATTTTCACAACAAATTTGGCATTCTCATTCGTAACCGGAATGGCAATATTATCTGAAGCCAAAAATATTTCACCGAAGTTGCCTTTGCCTGTAAGAACAAAAGTTAGACAGTTAATAAATGTGTATTAAAATGCTGTGACAAAAGATAAACCATACAAAGAAAACAAAGCGAAATATTTACATCACAACGGGCAATTAAAAAAAAAAATTGATGAGCTAAATTGTTAAAAATACTTTACTGACATCAGCTGCAGGCTTATCAACATCTTGAATCGAGCCACCCCTCTACTCAATAACACATATACATTTTAACACAACTTACCAATCGGTCTGCCCAAGCGCCAAGGCTTTTGCGTTAGATCGTAGAGTATGGTACCATTCACCACTGATGGACGCAGCGTGTAAACTGGCTTGGGTGACTCAATTATTGCAGTGTCGGCTCCTGCACCGAGCTCATTGTTGGAGGATGAATTTAACAGAATTGATGAATTATTCGCTTGTTTGCTGGACTGGTTGCGCGCCGGTGGAGCATCATTCGATGACGAGTCTTCGTCGTCGTTCTCGTGCCAACTGCAATTATGAGCGGCAGTGGAGGCAGCGGCGCACAAGCGCTGACTTTTGGCGGCGGCTCCCGTTGCGGTTTTGCGCTTGCGTATGGTACGTATAGGTGGCGTGACTCGGTGGTGCTCCGCTGCTGCTGCCACAATTCTCTTACCCATATTCAAATCTCCTTATGCCTCTTGTTGTAACCGACTAATCCACGGGTGCCTGTTTATGTCGATGCAGGACCTCTTATTTGACAACTTTTACTCAAAACGAATTTTGTCAATTTCGATTTCCTTAAAAATTTTTACATTTGTTTGTGCCGATTTCTTTGTTTTTTTCTCAAATGTTTCTCAAGTTTTGTTATAAAAAAGGAACGTTGTTGTTGTTACTGCCACACTAGTAGTTGCAGATTACCTTTTGTTGCCGATGCAGTATGAATTCGATTCGTTGAAGCAAAGTTTGAAAATAAAAAGAAGGTACGTTAGTGAAGCATTTAAATTGAATTTTGAGCGTATTTTTTTACTTCTGTTTGCATTTGTTACAATATATGTATGTGTGTATAGTAGTTTGTACTTGTTTTTGTTTTTCCTACTTATGTTAACTTCTTTCGCATTCTCTTTAGGACAAGTTAAGCTTAGTCTGCTTAGTCTGTTTTAATTTTTGTTAGCACTAAACAAATTAAATACTCGTCAAAAGTCCCCTTTTGCCGCTTCGCCTGCTGCTTTTCACTAGTACTCATTTTGTTTCTCTTTGCTTGCCTTTCAACTTCTATTTCGTTTCAATTTCAGACCTAGGAACGAAAAATTTTTCCTTCATCGTCGCCGTTCATCGATAAAATTTTCAAGCACTTTTCAAAGGCGTTTTTAAGAAGAACTCATTGCATTTTTCACTTGCATTCATATCACACGCACTCTCCACACATTTTTCTAACTGTTTTTAATAGTTTGATGTATTTAAATACACATTTTTTAAGAAATTTTGAATGAAACTTACAGAATCGCAGCCTCTTCGTGAGCATTTCTTTCACAGTCGTCTCTACACACACCATGGCAAAGGACACACACACACACAAACGCAACCAATTTGGCAGAATTGGCCGTTGTATTTCAGCTCTGCATTGTTCCTATAAAAAGGTAGTGAATGGGTTGATGAGTGGAACATTTCTCTTCGGAAGCCATTTTGTTTGTATGTTGTTTCAATTTCAAAGTGTTTCGTTGGTTTTGCGGCGCATCAGCTGCTGCTAATTTTAACTGAAATGTCAAATGAAAGCAAAAATCAAAATAGTTGAGTTCACAATAGAAGAATCATCTGCGTGCTGTCTCTTTCGTATTGAAACATTTCTTGATGAACTTCGGGTAAAAATATTGCTGAAACCTTTCGTGTTGCTAAGTTGTAGGAAAACTTTTTTTCTATCAAAACCCTATCAGGCTTTATTTTTTTAAATGACTAATGAAATGACTAACAGCCGAACTCATAATTTTTCTACGTTCATTTCCTCACTCAAGTCAAGTGTTTTCTTATTCCACTTTTTTAGTTTGGAATAGCCGCCTTACTCAATATACGATTACAACAATTAGAAAACGTTATACATATGTATTTTCATTTTTGCCAAAATCAACTCAAGTCGTTATTCCGCAAAATGAAGAAAATGTTGACGTTCCTCGACGTATCAATTATTCGCAGAAATACAGTGGACAATTCCAATCGTTATTTCTTAAATCCTAAGAAAACGATATCTCCTCCTCTGTTATTACTCTTATTCGAATTGAATTAAATTGAATTATCTCTAAAATTTAAGTAAAATTGGTTGATTATTTATTGTATTAAAAAATATAAAATTATTAATTTGAGTAAGATTAGTTGATTTATTGATTAGTTGATTATCTATTGTATACATTGACATGCAAAAGACGAATGTCTTAAATGTTAACACCTTAGAATAAATAAATTGAAATTGAAATATATAAACATTTAAATATAAACATTTATCTGGCATACCATACTCATGCGTTAACTCCATATTCTGGCTTAGAACCATGAGTATGCCAGATATGATGGTCTCTTGTAAACTCCGATTGGGACAAAATTTTCTCTTTTTTAGAATGTTGCTGAAAAGTTGCGAGTGAAGTTGTATTTGTATTGGTGGGTTGGTAGTAGTGGTAGTAGTCATCAGATAAATTCTGAGAACTTCTTTTGGTTTTCACATCTAATGGAAGAGTGAATATAAGTTTCTGTCTCATAGGTTGACAACAAAAATTATATTTTCACCAACAATGAGACTAAAAAAAATCTTTAGATTTCTGTAGGCGTCTGACTATACAAAATGTAGCTTTGGTAACTAGAAGATCAGGAGAACATGGACATGGACTCGTAAATTAAAAAAAAATATTTTTGGAATCCTTAGAAATACCCCTTTCAAACGATATCTCACACGCTTAGAATACGTGTTATCTTACATAAATTGAAAAAAATTCTGTGGTGTTCAACTAACATCGATTCAAAAATTATATAACCTTGATTGGCGAAATATGTATGTGAACTTACCAATATGCAAAATTTCAAATTTCTACGTCTAAAAAAAGGTATATTTAAAAACACAAAATATCAAAAAAAAATTCAAACGAAGCTACTTGTTCGTTTACTTTTGAAATTTATGTGAGGAAATGTTTGTCTTCTTTTCAGGTAGATATAGACGATGATCTCTTGCAGGCTCATCAGCAGCGAGCGGTGCCACTCGTGTCGGACTTTTTGCAAAAGCGCCAAAATCCATTGCATGTGGAAGTTTTGAGAGGGAGCATAGGAGAATCGGATGAGAAGTTACGAAATGTCGATGCAGTGGTGGCGCTCGAAATGTAAGTGGCTCTTTCCCTCAACGCACAAAAATTTGGTCTTTCAATTTGAGCAATCCATATAGTATTGAACATCTGTATCCGGATACCTTGGAAAAAGTACCCCAAAATGTATTCGGTTTTATACAACCAAAATTGGCCATATTCTCCACGCCAAATTGCGAATTCAATGTGCTCTTTGGACCATTGTTAGCAAATGGCTTTCGACATCTCGATCATAAATTTGAATGGAATCGCAGCGAGTTCAAGGAATGGGCTTTGGACATTTGTCGGCGCTTCCCCAACTATAAGGTGGCGCTGATGGGAGTGGGCAAACCCCCACCTGATCACAAGAAATTGGGAAATGTTTCACAAATAGCAATATTCGCACGTAGGGACATACTCGATGAGCCACTACAGAAACCGATCACAGCGAATGACATTGCTGCCGACATTAACTCTGATGTGCGGTATAAGACAATCTATGCGGTGGATTTTCCCTTCTATCACGATGATCGCAGTAAAGAGCAGAAAATACTGGACGAGGCTCGGTACCACATCGATCGTTGTAGGCGCGCAGAGAAATATTTCAATCGGGAGCGCTGCATCTATCAGATACCTTTGAACATACTCACGACTTTTACCGCTTCTCTGGGTGGCACAGAGGACGAACTGCGTACTATATTACGGGAACAAAGTATTGAAGTGGAGGAAGACTTCATAATTATGCCAGAAACCGATGCGGATGATGAGAGTTATCGTCGCTACGACGATTGCTATGACGATGAATACGACTGGTATGATGGTCCCAGGGGCGGGGGAGAGATTGACGATGCCGAGTTTAACGAGGAATTGGCTGCCGGCACTGCCCGCGGCATGAATGCTGTCACATCTGATTCTGAGGAAAATTGGGACTAAGTTGGAAAGGGTACAGCAAAAGCGTAGTTATGGCGCCAATTTAGGCGTAATATTTTTTTGGACTGATTTCTTCACATGCATTTCATGGCTCGCCAATAAAGTTGGTGCGTGCCAGCACCTGACATGCATAAACAGTTAATTATAAAATCTTTGGTTAATTATCTAACTAGTATGTAGATGTATTGAATAAACTTTTGATAATAATAAATAGATATATATACATATGTAGATAACATATGTATATTTGGTTACTGTTGGTCGAATTGAATGTTGTAGTTGGGAATGAAAAAAGCTATTCTTTCGAATTCTAATTCTAAATTGTACCCATACAGTGAACAATATTTTACGTATGTATGTATGTTGCCAATTAAATTCCAATTATCACGAGAGATGCGCCGCACAGTTTCAAATATATTCTTTTTTTTGTAATAGTGCGATTTTTCAATAAAATACTATAAGATTATTCCAATAACTCGTAGCAAATTCGGAGCTACAACGGATAAGTGGGATTGTTTCAGTGTAAATTTCATAAAATCCAAAAAATAGAATCGTTTGCTGATTGGCGATTCGATTAACATTCCCTTCCAGGGTTAAAGGATTTTTAATGGTATTTATGTATTTATCATTTCTAATATGTATGTAAATAAAATTCCACGCTTTGGACCATTTTCTTGCCCCCCTCACTGCATACAATAGGATGTTATATGGGAAATGACTCCCTTGACTGTGCGGTTTATATGATTGCAAAGGATTTCACTTGCAAAAAGTCATGTTGTGCTGTAGAAAATGGGGTTGAATGTGAGAGGAAGCTGTTTATTAACAAAGAGTCACCGACAAACGAACTCAACTCGACTGCAAAACTTGTGGTTCTTGTTCTTGCACCAAAGTGTGGTACAAGATAATGCAGCCTTAACAACAGCACAACAACAAGAAGGATAACAATACATATGTAGTAAAGTAATTGTCGCCGGGAAATTAAAGTCGTAGAAAAGCAAGAAAGAAAACTACGGTTGAATTTCAAATACCGGATAGATGCGCATGTGCTTCACGTAGTGTCTGACATAAGGGTCGGACCAATGTGCAGTGGGGGAGGTTGCGCTTGGGTGGATGACTGGCGTTGAAGTTTATGTTTCTGACTAGGGTGAAGACAATAAATAACTATTTTGGACAAACAGTTCCAAAATAAGCGCAAGCAAGTGCATAACTGCCTTTCGATATGTGTCGATATTAACTGGAGCTTGTAAAATAAATTTTTCTTAGGTTGCCATTTCACGTTTTTACATTAACATTAAATATTCTTCAACCACATTCAAATATATGTAATCTATCAAGCAAACCAGTATGTATTTTTTCGTTTTGTTAGTGTCATTTTGAAACATAAAATATATATAAATAAAGAAATAAATACAAAGCGTTTTTACACAATAAAAAAACTACAGCAGTTCAAAAAGACAGCAAAGCAGCGTCGCATCGCACAATGGCCGACGATGGCGGTAATCCGGAAAAGGAAGCCGACAAGAAAATCGTCCATGTGTATCCACTTGTAAAGGTAATTGCTAGTAGTAATGCGCGATGGCACATGCCAACATTAAAAATACTTTTTCCTTTAAACCCCAATTGATAATTCAATTCGTTGCGCTTTCCTAGCATTCCGATATGAATGAAGAAATGCGCACCGAAGCAATTGAACTCAGCATCACGGCTTGCGAGAAGTACTCGGCGAATTATGAGGTAATGCGGCTGCAGTTGTAGTTAGATTGTCCCTTTTTATATTCCGCTGAATGAGGGTCTCTTTTTATATGCGCTGTAATTCGGATAGCAAGCTGCTCGCGTCATCAAAGAGACTATGGACAAGAAATTCGGCACCTACTGGCACGTTGTTGTCGGCGAGGGATTCGGTTTCGAAGTATCATATGAAACGAAAAATATTTTGTATTTATTTTTTGGTGGCAATTTGGCCATTGTGCTCTGGAAGTGCTCATGATGAGTATCGCAATGCTGACTGGCCAAATTACAACAACTCGAAAATATGTACCTAAATTGTTGTAGAATAAAAAGAAAACTAGCATAGTCCTATGTAATCTCATGGGTCCATCTAATCTAGCAAAAGAAATGCACAGTTCTAAATATTGATTAAATAAAAACATATTTTCTAAATACAAGAATAGTCGCGTTTTAATGGCAAACTTTTCAACTGTTTCTGGAATCCATCTATGTAATTTCGGTCAGATTCGGTGGTTGAATACAGTGAATTCTCTTGCATAAATCATTGTCATGGTAAATGGTAATACATAACAGTTTTATCGATGATACAGATATCATATGGAAGTGATTGCACTGTGACTAAACAAAATACCCAAAGAAAAAATATGACCGTATGTACATAATTTCTTTAAATTTATCCAATTTATAAAACTAATACATTCTTTTTCTTAGACGTCAGTTTTGTGGAATTATTATTACATTTTTAATAAAAGGCTACATCAAAATAGTTTTCTCGATGCACATCGTTGACACACACATAAAACAAATCTCGATAGATGAGAAAAAGTCTAACGGCCGATTACGCATACACATCCTCGCGATCAGCTCCAGAACCATCGCCACCATCTTCCAGATTGGAGAAAAGTAGAAAGTGGGAAGGCCGATGCACTTCGTGGTAGAATTCCTTGGGGTTGGCCAGTTGCAGTTCGTACTTCATGTTAGCGTCGTGACGTACGCCCATAAAGTTGTAGTTCCAGCTACCCTGTGCGGGCACCATGAAGAAACCAAGGAACTTATTGGAGAGCAACATTTGCACACGTTCATAGTGTGAGGGCAGATAGCCCTTCGGGTTGTTGCCCTTGTCAGTGTTCTTTGAGCCCCATTCGAAACCTGAAGGCGTCAACTTGTAAGCTGTCAGAGAGCAAGAGCCGGGAGTAAATGAACAAGTAATAACTATTGTTTTTTCGCCATCCCATGTGGTATTCTCTTGCATTATTTTGGCATGTGTGGTGATATCTTGCGGAGATAGCTGCGGCAATTCATTGGGTTGAGTATGTATCCAACCCAGAGGTTCCATGTCCTTGAGGTATTGATGCGTGGGCTGTGTGTTGGGCAGGTTAATAGTCTGATGCGTTCCCCACTGTGGTGGCATGACAATGCAACGTATCTCTTTCACCTACGAAATATATGAATGAAAAAGGTTAGCAAATCTCTATAATTGACTACTATACAATGCAGATTATACCTGTGGATTATCAGAGGGACTAACGCCGTAGAGGTAGCCTGCAATTTGCGCACGTAAATCCGAAATTGTGACAAACTTCTTCAGAATATTCTTAGGCAGGATGTATGTATATCCAGTCTCTTTAATGTCATCGGAACTCACGTAGATGTGATTCGTGCGCAGATGCAGGTTGGTAGCGGAGATGGCACGCACACGCCACTCCGTTTTCGAACTGAACGTCTGTGTCTCGTAGTTAGATGTAGTTGAAGTAATTATCTCGTCGCCGTGTTTGTTTGTGGTGCGTGTCGTGGTCGCCGTAAGCTGATTTTGTTCTTTCGTTTGCTTTTCAATCTCGGCGATTTGCTGACGTTGTGCGGACGGTGCACTTATCTCCATGCCCAGAATAATGTCACGAATTTCGGACTGCGTCAAAGAGGCCACATTCACGTTGTTTTTCTTGCCATAATCGGCCAAAATCAGGTCCTTCAATTGCACTTCTACTTTGATCCACTCCTCGTCGGTGAGTGTGGGCCAGATGTGATGCGCCTCAGTGATTGTCGTTTTGTCAGGTTTCAAAATGATTTTGGTGCGTTCTGTATTGACGTGCAGGGCCCGCAGAATGAGTATCAAACGACTGAACGCTGTATACGAGGATATGGTTTTCAGCCAATCATCGTACAGATTGAAGAGCACCATTTGCGGTTCTGTGGCCTTCAATATCAAATCGCCGAATTTCTCTACCTTGAGACAAGCCTATGGATTGTACAAAATAGCTCGAATTACTAGCAACATATATATGAATGAATGGTGAGGGGTAAGCGACTTACCTGGAAGGGCAACTGCAACTCTGATCCTTTAATAACAATGTTTGGGAAGTCGAGCAAATGCACCTCGAGAGGGTCCAACATACCCTTGCGTGTTACAATAATCTGCTTCGGTTGTTCCTCCACAGGCAGTGAACGAATAAGGGCAGCCACTTCTTCAGCGGTCTTCCATTTAGCCAATTGTCCGAGACGCTTCTGACCAGCCCACACCGACGTGTGAATGATTTTTAGGAAAAGTTGACCAGTACGTGGGTTGAAGATAAAAATAGCACCGTTGATGGGCTTCGTTGTCAAATTTCCCTCGAATGTTTTGTGTATGGTCACACGGTACACGTTCGTGTCGTCCACGAACCAAATGATTTGATTCGAGAAGAGTTCTCCATAATTCTGGGAGCTTAAGTAAGGTTCTGTCGGCTCCGAGGAGTACAACTGTAAGGCTTTGCGAATGCGCTCGCGCAGCACGTACAGCGCTGGGTTGGCTTTCATTATCTTAGCCATGGCCTGCTGTATGAGCGTCTTGCAGCCAGGGAACCAGTTACCGTAGGCTGAATGCAAATTGTACGCTAAATCGATGGCGATGAGCACACCTGTCGGCGAAGGGTAGATGGACATGTTATCGGTGGTGTAGTCGAGGAATTTGGCACGCGCATAACGTTCGATGTCATGCGAGTCATAGTCGCCCCAACGCAGCTGAATGTCTAGCCAGTACTTCTGAGTGGTGGTGTTGTCCATAGTGTCCTTAGTATCGGCCAGTAGGGATGGCCGCGAAACGTTCCACTTATACGCGGGAAAGAGCAGTATGTCTGCGCATGACGAGTTCATCTTGTACGATTTACGCGGGTGAATCGTCTCCTTTTGCACTGTTTCAATTTCTAACGCATCTAATTCCTGATCAAACACTTGACATAAATCCATGACGATGGATTCATGAATTTTCTGCCACAAGTGAGCACGGAATATTTGAATAAGAGAAATCTTAAGTGTCGGAATCTTGCCATGCATGAAAATACCAGTCAAATCCAGCTGCACCTGGAAACCAACGTACACATTGGCACGATTTATTGTTGGTGACCACCAGAGTGTGAAACGACGATTGGGTATCTGGTTTAGACCTGACCGTTGAGCATTTGTTAGTTTTTTGTATTTCATGGACTCTTCGAACCCAGAAGCCTTTTCCCAGAAGAGACCCTCCCAGGTGGGGAAGTAGGTACCCTTAAAGAGTGTGTGCTCCAGGATGCCTTCAACTCCACCTAACGCCTGTATCATGTCTGTGCGATAGTTGTTTAAATTCCATAGCTTGCCATCATGTCGTTGATGTGTCCACCAAAATGGATTCTGTTTCAGAACTTGGTACTGCTTGAACTCGGTGCGTATACGCCAGCCCTTGTCGTAAGCGAGTGTGTGACGATCCTTCTGGAAAAGCGTATTTATACGGGGTATGCCGCGATCCCAGCTATCCTCAAGATCTTCCAGTGTTAAGCGACGATTCTGTGCGCTCGCCTCTTGACGCTTCAGCGCATATTCAGCCCAAACGCGTTGGGAATCAATGAATTCACTTTCCCAGGGTTGGATGTAACGATACAGATTTGGAATTAATTGATCCTCATCGTGGGACATGCCTGGAAAAATTATATTTTATTTATAAAATCATTCTTTAAAATGTTGTATCAGTGTGATTCGTACCTGAGCGGAAATGTGTAATGCCCACATCTGTCTGCTTGGACCATCTCAAATCAGATTGTGGTATAAGCACGTGACCCATGCTCAACATACCAAGACCACCCAATTCCTTTGGCGTGTAAAATACAACAGGCGGGAACCGCGATGGCATTTTTGAGTTTAATCCGATTTTAATACGTGTTTGAATTTTGTTCTCGCATTTTACAAGCAGATCCAAGAGTTCCTGCGTATTCACAACTGCTTCACGGAAATAGGTCATAAGACCAATAAGAGCAGTGTTCCATTTGTTGACAATCTGCGTATTGTTTTAAAAGTAGATAAGATCTGATCTGTTCAGTAAATGTATTTATTCGCTAAGTACCTTTGTAAATGTCGTGGAACCAGAGGCCATTAAAATTTGACGCACACGGTTATGGAAACGTCCCAGCGATTCATCATCCACCCGAAGAAAACACTGAGCTGTGCGTTCTTTGGTCACTTCATTCTGCAAATTCCAAACACCATCACGATGTGTGAATTCTTCATTTTGTGTGCGGCACTATAGGAAAAAAACAAACATAAGCTGTAAAAAATATATTGCACGAATTCCAGTTTAAAAGCAACCTTTGGCAAAATTCTACACTCAAAGCCACTCATATTGAAGAGTAGGTTGGGATTATCCTTGGAGTAGACAGAAACAAATGTATTTTCCCAATTAATAGTGGTGACAGAGCGGGGCAAACGGTTCTTAATATCCCAGAAAACAGCGCGACCTCTGCAGGGATAACACATTTGAATTATGAACGATTCTAAGTCGATTATAGAAAACTTAATGCACTCACAAGTTTACATCATGCTTCATTAAACGCATGCGAGCATCGCGTGGCCAGCACTTCTTGTTATTATAACCGACAATGTTTTCATTATTTGGATCAGGGTGTTCAGTAAGGTAGCGCTGTATGAGATCGCGCGCCTCCTCAGCCGAAAAGCGGAAAAACAAGTGTATGCGGTCCACATAGCGGCAGTACAATCGAATGGGATGCGCTGTCTCTGTGACGGTGTCTTGGAATGTGAGGAAATCGTTGGGCATCTGTGGTGGCCCAGCCATTTCGCTGGCGCGGTGCAAGCCCAGAACAAGTAAATCCAAAACCAAGCCATAATACTGCGTAATGAAGGAGGAGAACTGCAGACCGCGTATTATGCCGTAACTGTTGGTGTGGTTCATGTCTTTATAATTGATGACTACGTTGTTTTTGGCCGTCATGTAATCGGCTATGTTGTGATCGACAATCAAGCGCAGCAAACGATTCAACAATGTCAAATCGATTTTTTCGTACAATTTTTCGAAGCGCGACTCCAGCAATACGTTGCATTCGCCCTCACCAACGTCCCACACATCTTGCAAATTGTTTATACCTACCAAGAGAGGTAAAATTGAATAATTTCGTTTCGCTAAATGCATTATAAGGAAACGGACCACTTTTATCACTTTAAGAGTTTTGGAAGAGCCTGTGCACCACCTGCGTGAGGTTTGCAACAAGGGGATTTCAAATGCAAATCACTTTGCCACAAATCACACACACGAAATGCACACATTAACACTGTTTAATGTAGTACTAGGAAAAAGAAATTCACTTGAGATTACCTTGACACCACTTATAGGCCAATAACGGTGGTGGTTCTGTGTCACTTGGCTTAATCCATGGCGGGAATAGACGGCGCTTGTCGGCTTCATACCACAAATACTGATCCAGATAAGCATCTGTGATCTTCTCCAGTGGCTCCACGTCGTAGACGGGTATTAAGTGACTGTACAAGTCCATAAACTCAATGCCTACTTCTTTGAACGCGCGCTGCGTTAATAGATGACGTTTGATGCGCGATAACGCCTCGTGTGGATTGTCGTAAGCCTGCTCTATTAGACCTAATTCCTCACGTTGGCTTTGATTTAGGCGCGACTTGACACTGTATGCTTCCTTCAAGCGTTCCAATGCCAAGATTAACAATTTTGTGTCATGTTTGTAGGAGAGTGGCGGGAAGGGTATCGGTGCAAAGCGACGTGACTCCAACCAGTGCACTGTGGTCGTGTAAATAGCAACAGCCTCTTCGGGTGAAATGTACGGACCATCTTTCAAGTAATTATGCTGTCTTTCTTGCTCGGCTTTCAGGTAAAGTCGTGTTAAGCGTCCTAAATTCTTTTTGCAGACTGTCTTGTCCACGGTTGCACCTCGGCGTATGCGTTCCCTATTGTAATGCGCTGTGTTTGTCCACCAATCGGCCTTCATTTTTACATAACGTAAAATCATATTCTCAATTGGAATGGGTAGTCCGGGCACTTTCCAAGGGATGTTCGCCTTCCAACAGCGCCAAGCTTCTGAAAGATGTTGCAGTATGGTCCGTGCTTTGTTTTGCTTAATCCCTTCGGGCATCATGTCCACAATGTCGTGCATTACAGATGCTCGCAACTCCAGATCGAAATGCGATTCCACACGCTGTTTGGTTACAGTTTTGGCTACGCCCTTCGAGTGGCGACCTTCGAATTGACGTGACAGCAAATTACCCAGCCAGCGTTCGAGCAATGGAGTTATGCCACGCATAAAAAATAACCAAACACGCCAACCGGGCGCCCAAAAACCACATCCAGGGCCTTTGCCAACTGGACCCTATTAGACAGCATATTTATAACATATTAATACACGCAATAAATAGCAAAGTATTCTGAAGAAGACATACCGTGTTAAAGCGATAGTAGATCAGATGTTTCAAGTCCTTGCACATGCGTATCTGCCGCATCAGTTTATATTTGTAGCGATACATGCCTGTCAGTTGACCCACGTGCGCAAAAATGTATTGCAGACCATCAGCCAGCTGGAATGCGTCCACATTGTTTAGACGGTACTGGACATGCGAGTCAATTATGAGCTTCGTAAGGCGTAAAATCTCACGACACAAATGGAAAGCTGCAAATGTCAATAAGGACAATATTTTGTCTAACCCAAGTGTAGTGAATTATTTTTGCTAACCATTGCCGAAACGCGACTTCTTACGCTCCTTGGTGGTCAATGTTTTCACTGGCTTCAAGTTGAAGTTATAATCCAAATGCAAATAGTTTAAATTCTTGCGATGTATTAGCAAATTCAACATGTTATAGCCTTGGCGACAAACTTGCAATCCAGCTTCCACCCAATCCAAAGTAGTGGTTTGAAAGAATTTTGTGGCTTTGAATGATCGGAACAAATATCTGCAAACCAGAGACATTTCATTTACAAAAGACATTTAAGAGGCGTAATAATATGCATACCTTTTCTTTTGCGGTTTTGGCTTACGATGTTTAAGCGCATTCAGCACGTAATATTTTAGTAATTTCTGGTAACTGACGCGCACCTTTACCGGATGTCCTGGCGGACAGTGTTCCTTGTACCAGCATTTCACCAAAGGTATATCAATGGCACGACGAGAGCGACCAGAACGTAAATTAAAAGGACGTGGAGCCCATAGTAAGGCTATGCCATTTGCAGTATTGTCTGTGTAAAGTGGAGTGTCCTGCAGAAGTGGTTGCACTTCTTCGGGCAATGTAAAGTCTTCATCGTCGTCTGGTAAAGGCTCCTGAATTTTGACGTTGGCATGGCGATGTGAAATTGGATTGATCAAAGGATCAAAGTAAAATGCGGGTAAGTCAGGATCCTCTGTTTTGATGTATACAACATTAGGCGTGTGATACCTAAAATTATTGTAATTGAACTTATCGTTTGATGTGATTTTTCATAATTTCGAAAGTGCATTTCTTATTTTAAACTATGTACGCAATTTACAGCAGTTATAAAACTATATTTGTATTTTATAACCAAAACAAATATTGCGCCCAAAAGAAGAAGTTTGTAAATCGCAGATTTGTAGTAGTTTTCTTATAAGGATTTTAATATTCCACTGTTCCAAGTAATATCGTCCCCTATGACTTCAGTGGGAAACGTTTGCAAGTAAGTAACAGTGAATATTGCAATTTAATAATTTAAGTAATCTCTTAAATTTCACTTACCATGATAGGTGCACGAAATGTGGCATGTTATTGTACAAGTACGGAAAAGCAATGCGGTACTCGGTACGTATGGGTTGGCGTATAATGACTTTGTTGATGTCGTTGAATTCATTCCAGTCTTCGTCACCCACATTATGGTCTTTGATGAGTGGCTCAAATTTGGGTCCACCTGGTATAGCCATATTTAACGCCTTAGCAGTAAAGAAACTCTTTGGGTCGAAGAGATAAAAGAAGTTGCTATCCACCAAATCGGTAAGCAGTTGATTTGCCAAACGATACAAGGTAGCCAATTGGGGAAGCGTCAAATTCCATTTGCGATAAGTAGACCCGTTGACGTAAGGTGTACCTACAAGTGGTCTATGTTCATAGAACCACTTAAAGACAGCACCATCTTCCTCGGAGTCCAAGTCAATTTGAATTGCTTCCAACGGCTCCACATCTAGCACGTTATCAGCATAGTCAAGTGGCGGTTCCTCATCGTCAAAAGGTGGGAAGCGCATACGTTTAAAGTGGCGACGATCTCGTTTTTCACGACGCATCATTATCCACATTGTACTAAAATATATGTTATTAAATAAATGTATCGAGTTTTTTAGAAATTAAATTGAAAGACTAACCCCCATTGCGCTATGTATACTGGTTCTATGACCCATGGTATTTCATTGACAAAAGTGATTGCGCCGGTAATATGATATAGCACTTGCACATCACGTATTTGCTCCCAAGGCATTGGCATATTCTCAAGCAACTTCAGAACAGCGTGCGGCATGTACTTCAATGCGCCCAAATATACGCGTTTATCATGGCGATATTTTCGTGAAGTCATGTCACCGTGATCGCGTATGATCTTCCGTATGTGCTCCGGTGGCATATCCTCCTTCTGCGCATCCACGAAACCAAACTTTCGTTTTTCGGCAAAACGCTTTGACTGTAATTGCTGCCACTTCTGTGCTTTCTCTTGCAATTTCTCTTCGGTAATTATGTCAGGTTTGGGTGTGGGGATTTGGCCCAATTGCGCCTGTGTGGAACCTCCCCCACCCCCAACATTTGGTGGTGCTAAGCCGTTGGTCGTCATATTCGGAGGTAATGGAGCTCCAGGCGGTGGTATTTGTTGTATTTGATTGGCCATTTGTTGTGCGTGCAGTTGGGCTTGTTGGACCTGTGCAGCTGCCGCATAAGCTTGTGCCTGTTGTTGAGCCATGAGCTGAGCCGCCCATGGATTGGGCGGTAGCATGTAGGGCGGTAAGGACATGCTGAGTGTTCTTCACGCGACACTCCCTCTCTGAAAAGACAAATATGTATTGGCTTGCATACTCAATGATTTTATTTTATTAATGCGGTACCGGCTATATTTCAAATTATTCAATAATCATAATTTAAAATAAGAACACAACCAAGTTTATTCTACATAGTATATATATGAACTTAAGAATTAAGCACTGAACTCTCTTAATTTTTGCTCTGCCGGCGTCTCGGTTAGTGGAAAATTGCAGACCAGAAAACGCAGAAGATTTTTAGTCTTTTTTTTATAACTAAAATATCTGCACAAGCAAGATTTCGGTCAAACCTTTTTAACTGCTGACTATATTCACTTTTTCACACGAATTAAAGTACTTTTTTGCAATATTTATCGGGGATTTTTGGAAAAATTACGAGCCGTGCAACGAAAACGTTTTCAATTCATGCGGCTGCCGACCAGGGTTGTGCAGGGCAAAAATAAAAACGTACCTTTTGCGTACCTTGAGTATTCAAAGCCGATAGAAAACGCAAAATATTGTGGTTTGACGAGTAAAAAAAAAGAAGACCTAAAAGGAAGAAGATTACAACAAACATTGTGAGAGAATAATAGTGTTTGTCGAATAATTATTTCTAACTATGTATTTACATTCCTTACCCGCTCAATACAACCCTTCACTTTCATTCATTCCACTTTCCCACCTCTTTCGCTTCGCTTCAGAAGTGAAATGCAGACAGACAAGCGGACAAGCGGAAGAGCTACCATGTTCACGTGAGAGAAAAAGAGATAAGATATTTGGCTATATTAAACAGAAACAACTACTGTTTCATACAGCATACAGAATCTTGTATTCGAAGTTCGACGAACAAAAAATATGGCCGCCCCAAGTATGTAGTTTAATGGTGGTACTTAGGGCCAGTTTCACAGTGGATGTTTAAATCTAATTTGCGAATTGAGTTTAAATCTAGTTTAACTTTTCTTGAGTTTCACAGGGCCAGTTTCACAGTGGATGTTTAAATCTAATTTGCGAATTGAGTTTAAATCTAGTTTAACTTTTCGTGAGTTTCACAGTGCATTTATTTAAAAACGGAATAATGAATGGCAACTTCGAATATTTGACAATTGAAGGTTGACACAACTTGCCAAAAACATATGTTCAATTGTTCAACTGCCCTTAGTTACTTAGGGCCAGTTTCACAGTGGATATTTAAACTCTGATTGTAGTTTAAATAGGGAATTTCAGTTTCACAGTTGGAAGTTAAATACGATTTAAATAGGCGACTGTGGATATTTAAGTACGGCACAGAGTTGCAATCGAAAACAAATAAACAGCTGATTTCGGATGTGCAAGCAAGCTGCGTCGACAATATTGCAATTTATAAGCGGTCAAATTAAACATACAACTGCATGGTGTAGCACATATAAATGATCCCGTAGTATTATAAATAATATAAACTGTGGATTCTTTGCACAATATCCAATAATTCACTTCTTTCGGCCGACGAAAAATTTTTTGCTCGCGCTGCCTCCATAATTGAACAATTGAACATATGTTTTTGGCAAGTTGTGTCAACCTTCAATTGTCAAATATTCGAAGTTGCCATTCATTATTCCGTTTTTAAATAAATGCACTGTGAAACTCACGAAAAGTTAAACTAGATTTAAACTCAATTCGCAAATTAGATTTAAACATCCACTGTGAAACTGGCCCTTAGTACTTAAGTACTTAAGATGGTCGCACAGCTACTGCTGCCGGAGAGGTGTGGTAAGTGGGTAAGTGGCTTTGCAACAGTTTGTGTGTGGTGCAAACTCTACTTGAGTTAGATTCCGCTGCGTTTTCTCGTTTTCTGGCATTTCCATCTAGTAAATGGTATTTGAAATGGAATTCTTCCTTAACATGAAAATTATTCAAATTTCGCTAAAAATGCCAATTTCCTTTTTCTGCCAAGTTTCGACAATAGTGTCAGTCGAAGAAAGCAGCTGACACAGCTGAAAAAAAATGTAAATACATATTTATATCTAGCACTAGTAAATATTTATACATAAAAATCAGCTGTGCTCCTTTGCAGACAGAATTGCACAGATTTCTACACAGTTAGCGGGGTTGCCAAAACAATACTGCAAGAAAACTGCAATAATAAATTGAAATAAATTTATTTGTATAAATAAATAATAAATTTGACAAGCAAATACATTATATAATCATATAAATTCGTGGAACAAGGGATTGAAAAAACTTTTTGGTTATATAAATATTTTGGTATCTAACTTGAACTTTAAGCACATGTAACAACCTAAATGTAAAAATTGGTACTAATAACGCAAATGGTTTTACAACGAATGAGGGGAATAGTATATACTAATATGGGAAATAGTATGTACTAATATGAGGAATAGTTGTACTAATATGGGAGAAGAAGAAGACAGCGACGGGTGGCAAGCCTAAATACGTAAATACGAGATTGTGAATGTCAAAACAAAGGCGATAGCTAGAATAAAATCCACGTATGGAAACGAGAAATCGAAACGGGAAAGTTTTGTTAAATCCAATTAAATTATAGTTTATAGAATAATTGAATTTATGTGCTTACCGTGGTCAAATTGAGCAGAAAAACATGTTTGCCAATTTAAAAAACAAATTAATAGAGGAAGTGAAAGCATCTCCCTCGAAATTCCAACAATTCGCTCAGGTGCGAGGAAAATAAAAAAGAAAAACAAATCTTGATGATTTCATGCCCACGAAAAAATGGCAGCCAGTTCTTATTTAGTGCCGACCTATGATTTTTGCATCTAATACACATTTGCGTTTTATCCTTTTTAACCCAGGCTGCTGTATCCTCCTCCAGCACACCGAGTGGATCATCAGAGTCTACCACCACAACAACAAATGAAAATTTCTTCAGCATCACCGAAGAAGGTAATGTATTGGTTTTTTGTTTAAACCGTTCGTATCTAATCGCTCCAAACGTAGATACCCCGCAAAATTCACCTTACAAGCCGCTGAAACTACCACCGGGGATCGTGCGTGGGCGCTCGACTACTCCGCAAGCACTTTTAAATAATGGCACTGGCGCAATACCGCGCACACGAAAGCTATCCAACTCCTCAATGGCTAGTGATGTGTCTTTCCGCTTGCCTGCTTACGATGCTCCAGCCGTAAGTTCTTTTTATGTGCATACAAACAATCAAAATTATTTTTGGAATTGAAGGCTTTATTTAGCATAGTTAGAAATATTTATCTTTCTAATGCCATTTAGCGTAACCCGATCGCATAGAACAACGCGAGATACGTATTACTAAAGTCATCTATTGGAATAATAAAGAATTTATTTTACTACACCATTATTTGACTGTTTTCCTCATAATTCCTTTTTGTTTATATTGCCAGGTTTATCATCTACAATCCGACTTAGATGAAACCGCCAGTGAGATAGATGATTCAACGTCCACTGCAAAGCTTGATTCAGTAACCAAGGAGCAATTATATGATGCCTATAAAAAGTCGTTGGATCGCTATCACAAGTATCGTTGCCGTTACTCGGACCTTGCCAAAAAGTATAAAGATTTGGAACGTGATAGTACCAAAGCTCGTGTGAGTGCTCTTCATTTGATTGCGGTTTCTAAAGTGCTTGGGCTTTGTCTTACATTTTTAAGTACAATTTTTTTAAATTCTGTAATTTTTATCGTCAAGCTGCTATTTTACGAGATAAGAGAATTTTGTTTTACGAAGGAATGGAGTCGCGGTGCTGCTTATGACTAGTAGTTTGTTATAAAGGTATTGTTATTTTTTGCAGTCCGTACTCGTTGAAACGCAGGAGAAGGCGATTCGTCGCATCAACGAGCTGCGAGAACAATGCGCTCTCGAGCAGCAGGCCAAGGCGCACCTGGAAGAGGCACTGCGCATGGAAATGGACGACATGCAATGCAAGATGCAAGCGTACCAAACGAAGTTGCATTTGCTGGGCGAGAGCCCAGAAAATATAGCGGCAGCACTCGATTCGAAACTTCCGGCGGCTGCATCCACTAACGAATCTCTTATTGATTTTGGCCAGAGCGGGCAGGAAGTAAATACTAACATCGATCTGAAAAATGATGCATCCACGAAAATTTCCCAACTAGAGAAGGAACTACAAGATCGCGAACATCAATTGAGTGCACTCACAGAGAAAATGGCAAAATCCACTGCCACCATTGACCAGCTCCGCAGGCAGGAGGAGGAAAATGCACTACTGTTAGCACAGACGAAACAAGCCATACATTCTGAACTGGAAACCAAAGAGAGCGAAGTGAAGAAGCTTAAAGACAACCTCAAGCAGGTGCAGAGTGAGTTGCAGACGTTGACAAGAAAAGAGAATGAACTCAGTGGCCAACTGGAAGAACTGAAGGAACTTAAAGAGAAATTAAAGCAAATACAGGCAGCCAAGCAAGAATCAGATGCAAAGGTAATAGCCGCAGATCACATGCTGAGCGAATTAAGAGATCAGAGTGCTGTAAAAGAGAAGGCTTTTCTCACTGTCGAAGAGAAATTCGCAGAATTGACAAAAGAGAGCGAACATAAATTGCAGGATTTACGGCAACAAAACTCACAACTGAGCGAAATGGTGCAACGCTATCAGCAGAACGAAGTCTCCCTGGCCGAGATCGACAATGAACTGAACCGAACGAAAAATGAAAACGACGACTTGACAGCGGCCTTAGCCGAGAACGAGCGAAAAGTGCAAGCATTACTTAAATTAAGTGAACAGAAGGAATACGACAGGCAGGAGCGCTCGAACAAGGAAGAGGAGCGACTGCGTGCAGAGCAGGCAAGGATTGATGAGCTTGTAAAGCAGCTGCAGGATGAAAGAGCACTGCGGGACGCGCAGGAACAGAAAGTGAAGCAACTTGAGGCGGAAATGCGGATTTTGAGCGAACAGAACGCAAACAATGAGAGCGAAACGATCAGCGCACTTAAAGCGGAAATGCACAAAGCACACGTGGAGCTGAACGCACGTCTGAGTGCCGCGAAGGAGCAGCTTGCTGGTAAGGAAAAGGAGCTAAAAGCAGCAACAAACAAACTGACAAAACAAAAGAAACAGCACGATACACAACAACATAAAATCACCGAGCAAAATGAGGAGCTTGAGAAGCTGAGAAACGAACTGAACCGGCACGAGCAGCATTTGCTGACGCTGCAGAACGAAGCCAGGGAGCGCGATGAGCAAACGGAGCGCGAGAAAAATGAATTGAAGACACAAGTTACTAATATACTGCACGAAATATCACAAATGGAGGAGCAAATGCGCGTGGTGCAGCAATCGCACACTGAGTTGGAGGCAGAGAAGCGAAATCTAGAGGCGAAAATGGGGAACATGCAACAACAAGCGCAGGACGCCGAAAAGGGCACTCAACGTTGGCATGTCGAGACTGATAAGAAAGTGCGGACCCTAGAGACGAAACTGATAAATGTGGAGAGCGAAAATGTTCAGTTGGCAGAGAAGAATTGCCTGCTCGAAGAAAGCTCCCAGCGCCTCGAGAAACTGTTGACGGAGCGCGAGCGGCAGGAGGTGGCGGAAGCGGCAAGCGTGAGTGATATGCGCTTGAAGCTGGAGACTGCTGAGGATGCCATACAAAAGCTCAATGAAAAGATGTCGCAGGTGCTGGACGAGAATTCGCGCATGCAGAATGCACAGGAGCTACAGGATCACGACTATCGCACGTTGCAGGATAAGTACGATGCAGTGGAGAAGGAGAAGTTGCTGGCGCAAGACGCGGAGAAATGTTTGGTAGCTGAAGTTGCGCATTTAAAGGAGAACAAGACGACACAAGATGTTAAACTGAGGGAGCTCGTCAACGAACATTTGCAAGCCGAGGAGAAATTGGCAGAAGAGCACAAGACCAGGGAGAATATCATCAAAAGCAACAGAGATGAACTGGAGGCTAAGATGAATGCAGTCACAATTCAGTTGAATGAGCTAAGAGCAACGCAATCCGATGACGACAAGCTCAGGGACTTGCTGCAGCAGAAGCAAACGCGAGTAGAGGAGCTGCAGCGAGCTTTAGAAGAGAAAGCGCAAATCGAACAGGAAACCAGCAAAGAGAGTGATCGACAGATTGCTGCGTTGCGTGCGCAAATTAACGACCTAGAGCAAGCGAGAGAACATCTGGAACGTGCGCGAGAAGAATTGGAATTGTTACGCGGACAAAGGGAGACACTCACTGAGAAATTGGGCTCACTAAGCGAGGAGCTAAATGCAAGAACGCAGGCGTGCTTGGATCTAGAAATAAAACTCAAAGAGGTGAACAATTTAAGAGAAGCCTACGAAGTAAACAAAGAACAATTGGCGGCTGTTAAAAGAGAAGAAGAAGGTTCAAGCGCAGATTTAGAGAAATATAAAAGTTTGCTGAACGAGCAACAGCAAGCAACCAGCAAACTGCAAAGCCAATTGGAATCCTACAGCACAATTGGCGAGGAACTTAAGTATGCACAGGAGGAGTTGTTCACATTAAAAGAAATCGAGCAGCGCTTAACAGCTGAGCTGCAGGCGAGCAAGGACAAATCTGCGTTACAAATACAACAACTGGAATCGCAGCTCAACACTGCCAATGGCGACGTGGAGAAGTTGCATGAGAGCAACGATGCTTTCCAACTGGAAATCGATCATCTGAAGGGCAAGCATGAGCTGCAGGTGCAAGCACTGGAGCAGACACTCAAGCAAGTGCAAGAGGAGCAAGGCCAGCTGCAAACGCAACTAAAAATAATGGCCGACAGTGAAGAGAAATTGCGGAACTTTGAACAAATGCATCTGGAGAACGAGTATCTCAATAAGCATGCGAAGCAATTGCAGCGCGAATTGGAAGCACACAAAGAAGACGTGCTCTCGAAGCTGAACGACAGCGATGAGCTCCGGGAGAAGCTGAAATCCATACAGTGCGAATTGTATGTGCTGAAAGAGAACGCTCAGAAACATGACGGCCAGCTTGAGGCGAAGCAGCAAGAGCTAAGTGAAGCGCGCGATGCATTGGTGGCGCTTGAGGCCAACTTAACCAATGAACGCGTGGAATTGGCGCGCCAAACAGAGCACGCCAAATTCGTGACGGAGCAGAATGATGGGATACAACAGGAACTGCTGCACGTACAAAACCAATTGGCTGAGTTGGAGCAGCAGCTGTCGCACACCCATACGGAACTGAGGCAACAAAAAGAGTCCAGCGCGCATGCGGCCACGGGGTACGAACAGCGAGAGGCGAGTTTGCATGCTGAGAGCGAACGCAATCGCATAACAATCGAAACGCTGAATAAGGAAGTAAGCGAAATAACGGCAGAATTGCAAGAAAAGGAGCGGCTTCAGGACGAATTGAACGCAATGCGAGTAGAGCTGGAAGAGCGCAACACTGCGCGCATTGCACCGGCTCAAAGCCAGGCGCTTGAGGGCGCTGTTAAGCCTGGCCATGTGAGCGACGCCGAGCATTTGCGACACATCAACGGTACCCTGCAACATGAGCTGGAGGAGCTAAAGGGTAAATCCAGTGCGCAGATAGACTCGCTGCAGCAGGAAATTGAAGATTTGCGAAACAACAACAAACACATGATGGAGCGGATGACGGAGTTGGAGAGCATACGCGCAGGCATGCAGGCGCAACGGCTGTTGGTACCTGCCACACACACACATAACAGAGAGAAGCAAGCGAGCAGCGCCGAAGAAGAAGCACACAACGAAAAGGAAGAGCAGGAAAACAAGCTGAAGGCCATTATGGCTGAAGTGCAAGATGTGTCGAATCGCAACATCTTTCTGGAGCAGAAGTGCGAAAACTACTTAATACTGGAGCAGTCGAACGAGCGGCTCAAGTTGCAGAATTCCAAACTGTCGCGTCAATTGGACGAGACATTGGTAAGCAGCGGCAGTAGCAGCGCAGCAGCTAAAATGCTGTCCGTCGACATATAAATTTGTTTTCGATACTTTCAGGTGTCCATGCAACATAATGAGAGTATAACAGCAAATACTGAATTCGAGTACTTAAAGAACATAATGTTTCAGGTATTTAGCCATTTAAATTTAATATTACTCAGCCGGCTTATGTGTCCTATCTTTCGCAGTATTTGACCGGTTCTGCCAATGGCAATAATGAGACACTGGTCAAGGTGATATCGGCCGTTTTGAAATTCTCTCCGCAACAAACACAAGTGGCACTCGAAAAGGAACATCAACGGCGCTCATTGGTATGAGTGTATTGCTTGCTATATACACTCTTCGCTATAGCTGGTTTGTGATTTAAATTGGTCAATTTATTCCATTGCAGATCAATAAAATTCTATAACATGAAATTGAGCGCGCCTCCTACAGCGTCTAGTAGCAGTAATTTAAAGTTTATAGTATATATAGGCAAGTAAACATTCAATCGCACCAACAGCAAAGCATGGCATTCGAATTCCAAGGCGACGGCGACAGTTGTATTCACTTAAAGTACCTTACAGGCAAATAGTAGTCCGTCTGTGCATACATACATGGCTAAAGCATATTGGTGTATGCAACTGCTTACACACTCGTGCACTCGTGTGTATACGCGAAAATTGTATGGCATTTGAGCACAGCAAACTGTCTTTGAGTCGATTTGAAAGCTTTAATGTCCTATAGCTATAATCGCATGTATGTATGTATATCGATATTGTTAAGTAGTGTTAATGTATAGTGTATCACGTCTCATACTCATACGAATATGAATACATATGTATGTATATATATTTGTAAAAGGATAAGCTAGTTTTGTATGTATTTCGCTTCATAGCCCGTTTGTAAATCAATATCTTGTGTGTTTTTTTTTTTGTTTGTTCATAGCTCCAATGTTACGAGAGTGCACTGATAATTGTTTAATATTTGTAATCCGTTGGGCTATCAAACGCTTAATTTAAGCTTATTAAATTTGTATGCAACTTGGCAAACATAACTTCACAAATAAATTGCAAAAAAATATAATTTACGAAGACGAAGTAAAGATAACGAAATTAGTTGTTATTGTACGTCGCTGCAAACTTTGTGGTGAAGGGCAGCCAAATTTTAGTTAAATTGTAGTAATCTACGGTTAGGTACGGTACCGTGGCTAAAAATTAAAATTATTAAATTTTCGTCTAATAACAGAGAAGAAAAATTTAAAAATGGCAGAGTAGCTTGTGGGTTTCGGTTCTATAAATAATTGAGAGAACGTATCTTAAAGATTGAAGTGAATTTTTTTTCAAAGTATATCATCCGCTTCGTAGCTAAAAAATTTTTATAAAAATAATCAACAACTAAGCGGAAGGAGTGTTAAATGTCTTACTAAAAAGAGCTAATACATAAGTGGCGATTTCTGTACTTATACAATTTCTACTCCATGAATAGATTTTATTGAAAATTTTAATATGAGAAATGAAACCAAATTGACACTACATACAATTTTCACAAAGCATATCAATGTGCTTTGCAATTTTCATACAATTCTTATTACTTTGAACAGAAGTATTTAGAACACTTTCCGCTTTCTTCATATAATTCTAATTTGTAGGTAACTAAAATAAATAGTTTATCTTTAACAATATTTCCAGCATCGGCTCGCTATCTCAATGGCCAGCGACAAACGTTTGCGTTCGTAGCGTTTTCCAAAAGTTCAGCGGTTTGCGGTGTATAAACGTTTTTAGGATAGCCTTGGTTTGATGGTGCATTTCGTAGGCGGGCTTGAACTGCAGCAAGACCTTGTAACAGTTGACATAGCCGAAGCGCTGCAAACGCAAAATAGCTAGCACTGCAGCTTCCTGTATACAGGGCCGCTGCACGGCATGCAAAAAGCGCGAAAATATGCACAGATGCGGCTCGACATCAGTGTCGAGCGGGAACGGCTTAATCACCGTCGAAATACAGGCCAGCAATGCAGCCACGCGCTCGTCGTAGTCGCTGGATTGTAGGACGAGCGGGTAGTACTCGTTGGCAAGAGACAGTAGCGGTTGCAGCACATCCGCTGTCACTTTCGCCGCGTGCTGGCGCTTGCAGAAAACGGCGTAGGCGTAGTGGATGTTGGTCAATTTGCCGGCGCGCAGTTTATCCATGAGATTTTTCATAACCTCAAACTTATCGGGTTTGAAGGGCTCGAAGTGGTATTCGAAGCGTAGCTTAGAAAGCAGCTCCTTGTTGCGAAGATCGCGATTATCCATGTCGTATGATGTGCACATGAGGATGTGCTGTATGACCGTGATTAATGCGTCGGAGCGATCGTAGTTGCGATCCTCGCGATGAGGCAGCGTGCTGGGGAAACAGCTCAGCACCTCGTAAATCATAGGTATGGCCTTGAGCTGGTGATAGTAGAGACACTTGGCGACGAAGAGTCGCGCGGGATTAGCTTGCATACGGGCCAGATGGTTGGATGTGAGCAATAAGTACAGCTGCGTTAGATTTAGAGCGGCGTTGAGCGACAGTTTTTCGGCGTTCTGACAGTTGAAGAGCGTGTTCTCTATTTCGCCCATTAGTTGGCTGGCGAACTCCGGTCGCTGCTGCTGCTGCAAGTGATGCACAACCAGTGATATGCGTCGATGCGGCGCACTCAGGTATTTGGATGGCACAGCATCAACAGTGCAGGAAAGCTCGACTTCTGGACGCGGCACCTCCTGTAGCTGTTTCACGATAGCACACGCAATAAGCTCGTGGCTGTCGGTGATCTGCAGCAAGCTTTGCACGACCAGTGCAGCACTCTCTAAATCGTTCGGATCCACCGCACCATTGATATATGATTTAATTTCAGCATGCAGTTGCGTATCGAGTGCTAGACGTTGCGCCAGCTGCTTTTCGGAGAGATTCACTTGCAGAGGTTTGTACTGGTCAGCCGAGTAGCAGCTGATGAGACGATCCAGCAATGAGTTGCGCTTGTGGTCAGTAGCAGCAAGTTGTTGTTGAAGAGGTATTTCCCTGGGCGTTTCTGGCATAGATTCTATGTCGGCGGGTAGCGGCGGCGGTGAGGCCGGTGAAGCGTCATAGAATGCATCAGTTATGGGCGCTGTTTCGTACGCAGCAATGGCAGGCTGCTCGCAGAACAACGTAGACTGCAACACATGATTTGCTTTGTTTTGTGAATGCTCTTCCAAGGCATTGCATGGGGCAACTGCTATACGCTGCGCCTGACATGCATTGAATTCAGATGTAACATTAAGCTGTGTCTTTTCGAGTAGTGTTTTATCACAGCTCTTGGTTGTCAATTTGGCAGCGCTTAACGTTTTACGTTCTTCCAAACTGATCTGAAGGGATATTTCGTTATACACAGTATCATCAGTAGCAGTTATAGCACTGTCCATCATGCTGACATTATCGAGACGATCTGCTTTTGTATGTCTTTGTAGGTTCCGCTCTGTGGTGGCCGGCGACAATTTCGGTGTGCTCCTTGAATTGATCGTGGCCTGTTGCTGCACTCTTGTATATTTTCCGAGCTCTACTGGAGATGCTATCGAGTCTGTTGTGACGCGCTCCAAAGCTAATTGCTTTGCGCGCAAGCGTTCAGAGCGTTTGCAGGCATGTTGATTCGTCTCGTAATTCAATTTTATTTTGCGTTTGAGACCACGTTTATTGGAACTCTTTGCATTCGACATTGCAGTTGGTAAAATACTGCTGCTGTTGTCAGTTTTGGTTACAGTTACACTAGATGTCGACTCCACCGGTAACGAAAAGTCGAGTTCTGTTTCGATGTCGAAATCTAACTTTTCTTCCGCCTTTTGCAAAATTTCTTCAACGAGGCATTGCGTGTGGGACTCTGAGAGTATATCGTGTATTATTTGTGAGTCTATGAGTGCTGACATGGAAGCGTCATCCTCCGCAGAATCATCGTGAGTATCATTTTCTGTTTTTTTTGCTTCTCCGTAGCTCCGTGGTTTTTTCTCGCTTCTATCGCCTTCGGCGTTTTCTATTTCAGTGCTGAACATTTGCGTTTCTACCTCATTATCTGCACTTGTGTCGGAAGAGATAACAATCAGGGAAAATTCATTTTCTTCATGCTCTTGATTATTAGAAACAGCATCTGCTGTTATACCTGCTGCTTCTAAGTTGACAGCTATGTTTTCAGTATTGACCTCATCTATAATTAAATGCTTGTCAGCGGTTGTTCCTGCAGGAACTTCAGTCTTTGCTATATCAATAGCAGCATCTTTGGCATGTAGATTGACATAGGAGCAAGTCACAGGTTTTATATCTAGTAAATATTCAGCTTCTTTCGAATTTAGCGCGATTTTGGAATCTTGTGGATACTTAACTTTTTTTTCTAGTTCACTGTCAAGCTCGGCATTGGACGATGCACATGAATTATTCCGTAGCTCTGCACGATATCCAGTACATGTTCGTATATTTCTATTTTCTCCAAGTTCTTCATTCGTTTGGTACTCCTGTGTATTTTCATTATCAACTATAGATAATTTGCAGGATTCTTCAACGTCTTCCAGCTCAGTGTCACTGCCAAAAAGTTTATACTCCATTTGATTATGTTTGCTTGTTTGGTCTGATAATGCACCGATGGTCTGCGATGCTCCTTCATCCTTATATTCTGCTCCTACTTCATCCTCTTTAAAACTTGTTTGAGTAGACACTGCACTGAGTTGCGACTTATGCCTCTTATTCGCCGAAGGCTTAGTGAATATCGGATTCGTGGGATGTTGGGAAGCTTGATTTTGAAAACTACCGAGTTTAGTAAGAAAATCTACTGCCGTTTCAAGTGTTTCCTCTTTAGGCATATCAGAATTTCTTTCCATTTTGAAAGCATGACAAATCTTTTCTTTTGGTTTACGTGTTTTGGAGACCTTTCGTTTTTTACTATCACACTTAAGCAGATTTTTTATGGCGAATCGATTCTTTTTGGACTGTTCTTCTGAGGGGAATAAATTCAAAATTTTATCAGCTAAAGTGGACTCAGATCTTTCATTTGGCTGTACTGATACCGATTCGCTCGCTTGAATCGTACTACTAAGTGGCATCTTGATTTCTGAGATTTCGCTTAATTCATTTCGTGGTGGCAAACGTATAAAAGACATATTTCCTTCTGGGATACAATCAGCATTACTTGTTATGGAGTTGACGCTAGTATTTTGTTGGCGGTCAGCAGTATGTTCTACAGCGACATAGAAAGAAAAAACAGTACAAATTAATATGTTTATACATATGTATTATAAAGTATTTTTGAAATAAAAATGTATTTACCATCTTGTGGGTAGGTAGCAGCCATTTGTTCCTTTGTCGCAGAACGTGCATGGGGATGTAATATTTCTGCATTCGGCTCCTCAAATTCAGCTGTTCCAAATGTCGATTGTGCATGTGTTCTTTGTTGCATGCTATCGTACAAGCAACGCATCCAATTCTGGAATTCCTCCTGGTTGATAGTGTTGTTTAGCTGGTTGCCATGTGCGGTGGAGAGGATGCTCGTGTTATGATTCTGCAGCAAACCCAGCAACATATGACCAAATACTTGCCACAACTCTTCGAAGGTGGACGTTTGCAAATGGGAAAATGCCGAAATTTGGGCAAAACTGTTTAATGACGGTGATAAAGGGTACGTAATATTTGCGGTGGGTAGAGTAGGTGTGCCCACTTCATGTTTGATGCGTTCTCCATCGTACTGGAGACGGGACGGTGGTCGCGAGGTGGAATGCTTTATTGACGCGGGTGGCATAAAGTCAATGTGACGCTGTATGTTGCAGAGAAAAGTACAAGTGCCGATGGTTCTGAGCGTTCTGAGCGATGCTTTCTTTGGCAGAAGTGGCGGAGCTGGTGGTGGAGGTGGCGGAGGTATGGGTGTAACCGGAGTAATCTTATCCCACTTGCACAGCTCTTGCAACATGTCATGGACCGATGGCAAGAGCGATTTTTCAGGGCAACTAGTGCTAACATGGCACATCTTAATAGCACAAACTGTAGAAGTGCTGCGTGTAGTGGTCGTACTGATATATTGTGTCGCCTGAGTGCGCGTGCTAATGTGCTCACATTGTGTGCCCAGAGAGCGTGTCTCCTTGCCGGGCAATACTGGGGTAGGTTCCACAGATTCCACAGGCCGTTCCCATAAGTCGCATTGAACTGCCTTCTCGTGTTTTGTATTGCGTGTACGTTTCTTCGGACTCTTCATCGGCGGCACACGTAATTTCATTTCCTCGCAGTACTTACTGATTTCCTCCACGAATGCTTGCTCCTGCCAGTGCAGTTTGTGCTCCTCATCGAATTTTTGCGACAGCTTCAGGAATTGTACCGCCAATTTGCCATATTCAGCTGGCCTCTTTATTATGTCCCACTGCGCATGCTGCTGATCGTTGTCCCACTGCGCATGCTGCTGATCGTGCTGTAGCGTCTTATGCGCCAATTCTGTATCCAAATCATCGCACTTGCTCTGCAGTTGGTTTGTTTTAGCTTGCAGCTCAATACGTTGACACTTCTCATCTTCGTATAGTTTGCGTATTTCCTGTGCGCTCTGATTCAAGTCTTGCAGCTGCTCCTGAAGCTGTGTGCGCTTATTCTCGAGCTGTCGCACCTTCTGCACCAATGCATCTGTGTTCGCTATGCGCTCCGACAGTTTTTTGCGCTCGCTATTACGCCCTGAGCGTTTGGGTTTGGTGTCTAAAAGCAGCGTTGCTGTTTTTAGAGGCGTTAGAATTCTGGTTGTTTGTGCTGCTCCCCGAGTCGGCCGTGGTGGCGTTAATTCTAGGAAATCCAGATTGAAATCTGCGAAGTTAAACGATTGCTCGTCGCACATTTCAGCACGTTGTTTATGTTACCGCTTCACGTGGAAATGATTAGATCAACTTTTCAGTAGTCACATTTTTGTTCTATGGTTTTTTTAGTAGCGAATACATTACTTGACCGGTTAGAAGTTTATGCGGAGAAAGTAATATGTTAATAAAACAATACTTTTTTTACACGCGAATAACTTAAATGAGTAAAATGCTCACACAACAGCGTAGAAAACGTTTAAACGTTTTTCCCACTTCATCAACTGTCAAAAATGCCGCACAACAAAATCTGTCACCCGACGAATTCGGCTTGTATATGTTGCTAAAAATTGCAAGTAGGCGGAAAATAGGAACTTTTTCCTACTTGCAATTTCTCAGCACAAATTAGAAATAATGGCGGTTTTGTTCGAAGAAAATAATTTATTTATTAAATAAATAACAACCCTATATAATAATAACAGCCCTACAGCCCTGAATGCCACCAAAATGGAAATATTCGGCTAAAATTCGGCTTCCGCTTGAGGCGGAAACTAGGAACTGGAAAACAAACAGCGAAAAAGAACGAAAGAATAATGCTGCCACCAAACTGAAAATATTTGATCATAGAGAATAAACACAAAAACCTAATTTATACATATTACCAACAAAATAATTCAGATTTTCTGCTTTTTTCGTCAAGACATATGTGATTCCTCCAGATATTCTTTTTATTCCTCCATCTAAGCTAGAATCGAGAGAGCGCGTTCCGAACGTGATGCATAAAGAAACAGAAAACGGATTATCTGGAATGAATAAAAAAAAAGGATTTTTCGGACGTTCAAAATTAATCAAGAAACACATCCATTATTTTATCTGCGGTGCTAGAGGAACGTAAATGCCATGACCCCATGTACCCATACACCATTTACGTTCTCCGCTGCGGCGCCAAGTAGTGAAGTAAAAGAAGTAGTAATCTCAGTCGGGATCTCATAACATCTAATGAGGAGAGAATTTGTTTTTAAAATTTTATCTTTGCATGGCGCCACTTCTCGCGATGAATTGGGAATTCTCCGAGAGTATTCTTTGCCATGAAAAGCTTCTCTACCAGTTCGGATTGGGTTATGTAGGTCCCGTGGAAAATGCGAGAAAGCTAAGCCTGTTGCATCAATCAATTAATTAATTTTTATTATTTCATATTCTAAAAAAGTTATTTGTAAGTACTATATTTTGACATTCCAATGAAACGTCAACCCTGTTGTCTATAAAAGCGCAGAAATTCACCTCAGTGGCTGTCATTTACTGTCGATTGATCTCCCGTTCGTCATTCGTTGTCTGTCTCGTCAGTTTTACTATAATTTAATTTTCTCATTTCATTGCAATCATTAATGCAAAATAAAATTCAACAATTTACAAACAATTATCAACACTACAAATTCCAGAAGAGAACTTTAAATTTAAGTAACAAAAAGTAGAAGCGGCAAAGATTTTTCTTATTTTGGAAAACAACGAGAACCGTGAAATTTCATTTCAGCAGTGAAGAAGCGGAGCAACATTATAATTGGAATTAAAGACTTGAAAATCAAAGAAGCAGCAATTACACAAAGCAGCGTTAACAAAAGTTTAATTTACTTGAAATTGTTTTCCCAAAACGAAATAAAACAACAACAACAAGTGCAAGACTGCAGGCATATATGAAAAATTGCTGCAAAAAAAAGTGAAAAACGTGCAAACAGCAATTAGACAAATTTTGGTAATTCCGGAATTGGAACAATAGAAAATATTACAGACAGCGAAACTCCTCGAAAGAAAAACATTTGGGAAGTAAAGGCTAAAATAAGGAAACGAAATAAAAATGACATCGAGTGTGCGTCAAATACCATTGACCTGCAGCGGACACACACGGCCCGTGGTGCATTTGGATTTCAGCGACATTTGCGAAAGCGGTTACTTTCTCATATCGGCATGCAAAGGTAAATAACAAGGAAGTGAGAATCGGGGATGCGAATTTTAGCGAGCAGCCTTGATAATTCTTGGAATGTGCCGTGCTAGTGAAATATCGTTTACGGCTGCTTACACATTTTAGAGTACTGGTGTGAGATAGATTGTTTGAATGAAACCCAACGCCCCTTGGAACTTGAAATACATATCATTGACAGTATTAATCTCGATTATCAGCATAATAAAATACCAGAAATGTTTTCATTTTGAAATGTACATATTCGTTAATCTCCCATGTCTGATAGCAATTATAAGTCAGCTACTAGTAAGTATGGATTGCAGCATCTCGCTTCCCGCTGCTGTGTGCTTAGAACGCGGAAATATTTATACATACTCTTAACTTAACGCTTTTGAGCGCTAGTAAAAGTTTCCAATTACACTACGGCACAACAGCAAACGGGCAACCAGTTAAACCGCTTGCCAGTCGCGCGCTTGCACTAGAAGTCAAGCTCAAGCTCATGTGTCTGCTGTTTGTTGCTGTTACTGCCGCTTTTATTGTTAAAGTGTTTGCACTTTCCGATTGCTCTTTTTTTATAGCTGTCTATAAGTACCCACGAGCAGACTTGTACTTCTGCACGAAATTCATACAAACCTTGACCCACATGTGGCTAGCAATAGCAAAAGCGCTTGTACGCTGTTATTTTGTAATCCAATACAACCATTAAAACATTTGGTACAGCCCTTTTCATTTTGTTCGCGTTGTTTAACATTCGTGAGCCAAGAATTGCGCTATGCACTTTTCTAAACATGAATTTTACGATTTCACTTTAAAAATTATTAACTAACATCTTTACTTTCTAAGTAAATTCTTGTGTCATAAATGTATAACTACGATTTGCATAGGTCGGAACTGGATGAAAATCTTGAATTTCCTCGCTGAACAGCATCTACATCTGCCCAGATATATGTATATGTATGTATGTATGTAGGTACTGTACAATTTAGAGCTTAACACAGAAGCAAAA
Organism: Neria commutata; assembly: GCA_963457695.1. Taxonomy (NCBI): domain Eukaryota; kingdom Metazoa; phylum Arthropoda; class Insecta; order Diptera; family Micropezidae; genus Neria; species Neria commutata. The sequence goes on along the minus strand of OY735247.1, from coordinate 14,838,901 downwards.
GAGACTCGTACTGACCATACACTTATTTTTATCAAATAAACGCCTTCACATCCTGACCAATTCTTGTTAAACATGCACACCCCACAACGAATTTGCTGATAAAAGGTAACCGGAAGAGTTTTCAATTCATGTCGCCTCACTGCCAAGTTCGCTCGATTATTTATCAGCGTCTTGACGCTTTGTTTTTGTGAGCGCTTCTCTTTCCTTATTTCTTTGTGTACTTACGTATTGCTTGCCTGTGCCTGTAAACATAACTTTTGAACATTCGGGAAGTACCTTGAAATTTCCACTGAGCTTGCTGTCAGTGCGGCGCGGCGCGGAGCTGCGTTTCTGCTTGTAAATGACGTTTTGCGTTAATTGCTGGGAATTTCCTATACAAATTTTGATCAGTTTGTTTTAATATAATACATACATATGTATGGGTTTACATATATAAAATATAATCCTTAGTGTATATCTGTACATTGATACAAATTTCCTATTCCAATTCGTTTGCGTTACTTTGCGCACTGCAGATTTTCCATATTTCCATGTCGATCATACGCCCTGCTGCACTTTTCGAAATGCCAGCTAAGCGGAAACACTTTACTGTGCTTGGACTTTGCTATCGATGGCCACTCAATGACACTTAAAAGCCACGCAAATATGGAACGAGCAAAATATTGATAAAAATTATAAAAATTCATTTCGATCTTTTGCATTCTGTGCGGGTATCTGTGAGAACGCGAACTGCATTTCTCACTCGGCTCGTTTACCTTGATTGAGAATGGCCAGTGAACAAACAACAACGCATGCATTTAATAAAATAGCAACAATAACAGCAGCAAAAAACAACAACAACAAATTAATGCTATAACAAAGTGGAATGAGTAAAACAAACTTAGCTGATATTTGCGTCGTCAAGTCAAACCAAACCGACTGTGCCGCCGCCGCCTATGCGTTTGTGTGTACAAGGTGCTGCAACAATCTCGCAGTCCTTTTCGACACCCGTGCGAATTTCTGGAACTTCGAAAATTAAATGTTTGTATGTATGTATATTCGACAGTTGGTAAGATACTTTTTATAGCGGAAGGTTGTATATAGCCGACTTAATGAGAAGAGATTTGCTTTTAATCTTTGACATCAAGTTTAGTTTACTACATATGCGTATAAATAAATATGCATATAGTGTCGAATTTTGGATTTTATTGAAGCAAAATTTGAAAAAGGACAGCAGAACTTTTTTTCGGATAGATTTATATAAAATGTATTTCTGCATGGTCCTGACGTTCTTTGCTCATGTTTTGCTGTTATTCTTGTTGCTCTGATTGGCGATTGCTGATTGCTGCTGCCGTGGTCGTGACGTTGTACTTTTTTGTTTGTCACTTAATTTTTCGCTTTATTTGCTCATTCGCAAGAAATTCTGTTGAAAATGTATACACCGCAATCGCGCATGGAATGAATGCAGTTGGCCTGGCTCGTTGAGTTTGGTAGTCGTGATTACAAGTTGGCTGGCTGCTGGCGGGGAGTTGTGTTGAGCAGGTATAAGCGACGTAAGTGACGGGCTGGCAGACAGGGAGACGCACAGGCGCACGGGCGGGTGCTTGCTTGTCAGGTCGTTGGCATTGATGCAGTCATTGAGTCAAGGTTGCTTCCGCGATTTGTTCACTTTTTACTCTTGTTTGTGTTATTTATTCTCTGTAATTTTTTTGCACGCGGCGTTGTCTCGCATTTCGCAGTAGGCGATGTTTATGATTACTTGTTGTAGTTGCAAAGTGTCGAAGGAAGCTATGTACGCATGCTCGCCTTTCCCTTTTTGTACCCTACACCACGGTAATAGGGTATATTAAATAGCTGTTAAATAATGATTACTAATCATAATGATTAGTAATTCGATTATTTTCTTAAAAATGGAAAATAATTGATTAGGATTACGATTCTTTTGTGTTTATAATCGTAATCGTTGATTACGATTCCAAATAATCAAAATATAATCAGGATTACTTGGGATTACTAAAAAGAATCAAAAAAGAATCAAAATTAAGCAAAAAATAATCGACTACTTATAAAGGATTACTTTTGATTCTTTTTTGATTCTTTTTAGTAATGAATTTCAGCCGCAATTGAATATAAAATGTGTAATGACCTTGATTTAGGCACGGTCAAATAAAGTTAGATATAATAGATACGTTCGTAAATGCAGTAAATTCGTGCAGTGACAGTAGCAGTGCAGTCAACTTCAGTTGTCACTGCCCGATCAGCTGATTTCGTTTGCAGGTTGGTTGCAGAAACTTTTGTTGCATTAACGAACGCGATTCAGGATGGAAATTTTGGTTAAGGCATTAATTGATAATTGCGAAACTCGAAGTGAGAGTCTTTTAATGAATTTCAATAAAGAAAGGGTAAAACGAGTGAAAGAGAGATGTGTCGTGGTAAAAACCTTGTTGAAAAAGAAAATAAGATCTATCCCGAAAGTAAATAATTACTTTAAAACAATAAAAACCTATCCAGATGATGTATTCCATCTTTATACAAGATGACAAACAAATTTTGATCCATTTATAATAAATGTTCTACGTTTCCATTTCGTGTTTTGCAAACGGCAACAGTAGGATAATGACTGCGAAAACTGCAGAAATTTGTCACTGCGGTGCCAAGCCGTTGCATTAATGAACGCGTTGCACGCAGTAGTATTGCGCCATTTTGCTTTTACGAACGCGTTGCTTTGCAGTGCAACCGCTGGGTTGCATTTACGAACATACCTAATATTAAATCACATCAAATATGTAAATTATAAGATAAGCACTATGTGCGATGCGCTGTATTTTATTAAGAGTCTTGATTCAAACTAAAAACTAGCGTTGTTGTTGTTGCTGCAGTTCGCGCTGTTGTTGTACCGCTTGCGGTAAGCATGCAATTGTTCTTGATTCAGCGCTTGCCGGTATGTCTGCAATTGCTCTTGTTTCAGCGCTCGTCGGTAAGCTTGCAGTAGCAAAAGCGGACAGAACTGTGCGAGCTGCCAAGGAAATCGTTTGAATAGCGTTGTGTTAAATTTTTGTCCCACGTGCTTCAGTGAAAAATAAAAATATTAATAAAAATGTCGGAAAATTTGTTTGAAAGTGATTTTTCCGGGGACAGATGGGCAAGGAGGAGCGCAGCTATTCAACCGGTTTTTCTTTAAAAAAGATATATGAAAATATAAAACGTTGACAACAAGGTGTAAAACAAAAGCAAATATGTATGCCAAGAAATCAGCAACCCAACAATTTCTAAAATTTGGAAAACTAGGGACTTGGTGCTAAATAATTTTGAACAAAACTCAATTGTAAAGAAAGTTAAATGCCCTTCTTTTCACTAGTGGTAAAATAGTTGTTGAGGCGGCTAAAGGGCTTTAGTCAAAGTCTAAAGGGCTGTGGTCAATGATTGGTTGCAAAATAAGTGGGCAAATATAAGAAATAACAAATTTGTTTGAACTTTTTTTGTTTGGCTAAAATTCTTAAAATAATCAAAAATAATCAAAAAGAATCAAAAGTAATCTTTATAAGTAGTCGATTATTTTTTGCTTAATTTTGATTATTTTTTGATTCTTTTTAGTAATCCCAAGTAATCCTGATTATATTTTGATTATTTGGAATCGTAATCAATTACTAATCAAAATTTCTCGATCGAGGATTATATAATCAATTACGATTCTTTTTAAAAGTAATGTAATTGATTACTAATCGTAATCGCAATTTAACAGCTAAGGTATATTTATTTTGTGCCAAAAGGAGCTTTCATAGGTACATATAAGAGATAAGTACATACATACAATATGTAGTATATAGGAATGATCAGTTGATTTCCGGTTGTCAGTCTGTCTGTCCGGAGTCGCAGGAGTAAATCATCCGTTATCGGTCTTGAGCCAAATTTTGTAAAGCTTGATACTGAACCTTCTCCGAGTTCAAGTTCCGAAATAATCCGAATCAGACAAGGGACACCCCACGAACTCTGCCGATAAGCATTCCAGTTCAAACTTAAGCGCTTTATTGGCCCTCGCATGATGGGCCTGATCCGACTACTTCTTATATGTATCAAACTCAAGCACTTCGAGTAGGGTATTGCTGTGTGGGCGATGCTTTCTTGTTTATATTGTTACAAATTATAAAAATCATGAGCAGTAAAATGTATTGTATTTAGCTTGTGTAATCGTTTCAAATAGGCCAATATCAAAAAGTATAAAGCACGAATTTTTATGTTTTTAATCTATCATATTTTTTCTCTTCGTTGCAATCACCAACAAATCGCATATCTCCTTCTTATCCTTCGCTCCTTTTCCTCAATGGCTTAAGTTGAGGTTATATATATGCTTCTCTAGAAATTATGTTCTTTTTCTTTTTGTTTTGCAGATGGCAGTCCCATGTTGCGTCAGGGAGACACTGGTGATTGGGTGGGCACTTTCGAGGGCCATAAGGGCGCGGTGTGGGGAGTGGCATTGAATAGGAACGCTACATTGGCGGCATCAGGCGCTGCCGATTTTACGGGAAAAGTGTGGAACGCCGTCACAGGCGGTGAGATTCATAGTTTCCAGCACAAACACATTGTGAAGACGGTCGCCTTCGATGCAAGCTCGGAAAACATAGTGACGGGCAGCAATGAGAAGCTCGTGCGTGTTTTCAATATGGAACAGCCGCACGTCGAGCCGGAAATGTATACTGGGCATGCGGGCGCCATAAAACGAGCGCTCTTCTGTCGAGACGACAAGTGCATAATCTCGGCCGCTGAGGATAAGACTGTACGTCTTTGGGATCGTTTGACGGGCAACGAAGTACAGCGTCTGCAATTTCCTAACAATCCGAATAGCCTGGAGATATCGGCCGACAATCACATACTGACAATCACACACGGGTCGAGCATTAGCTTCTGGGAGGTGGACACGTTGAAGAAGCTGAAAGAGGTGAAGGTGCCAACAAATGTATCGTCGGCCAGTTTGCATCCAGATAAGCATGTGTTTGTTTGTGGCGGTGAAGATTTCAAAATGTACAAATTTGATTACATCACAGGCAATGAAATTGGTATGTGTTACTTGTCAAAAGATGTCGATGTTCAAGTACAACTTTAAGCTTTCCTTCTCACAGAATCCTTTAAAGGTCACTTTGGTCCAGTGCACTCGGTAAAATTCAGTCCTGACGGTGAGCTTTACGCCAGTGGCTCGGAAGACGGCACGCTTCGACTATGGCAGACTACGGTTGGCAAAACGTACGGCCTGTGGAAATGCACTGAACCAGGGGAATTAAACAATTCCCTGAATTCACCACGTGAAGTTCATGCTAATTAAGTGCCAATTTCCTTAAAAAATCGCAACTATAATATTACATCAAATTACTACTTTCTAGGCATCGTAATGAAATTGTAATTTATGTCTTAAAATTAAAGTATTGTATATTTTTTCGTTCGAATACTAAAAGGTAGCTATTTCATGAATGTGCGAAAATCCTGCATTGCAAGTTCTGTCGCTTAAAATTATCCTAAATCGCCCGCTCACCCGCAGTGAAAGGAATTACGTATCTAAAAGATATCGAGTAATTTGCATACAAACTCACTTTGTGTTAAATTATGTTGGAATAGAATAAATGCCAACGAAGTGAAAGTAGCTTTTAAGGCGCTTTTTGAATAAATATGTCACATTCTTTTACTTCTTAATTTAAGCATATTTTACTTGGACACATTTTGGCAACAAGAAAAAAGCTAGCAATAAATGTATTTCGAAAAAATCTTAAGAAAATCTCAGACGTGGGTGCCAGTGGCCCAGCCATGTAGATAAATTGTTGTGAAATTCAGAACTCTGCCGTCCTGACGTATTTCTGGCCGTTGTTGCAGATGATCGAACCAGCGCGAGAGATTCAAGTAGTTTTCCTTTTCAATGGGCGATAGCGATTTCTAGAAGAAAAAATTCAATAATTTCACTTTATTTAATAGCATTCAAATAATTTTACCACTAAATCATGAATAGCATAGAACACGGCTAAGTCAGCCAATGTTATGAAGTGTCCCACTAGATAGGACTTTGTAAACAGCAATTTGTTGAAGTCACGCAGCAGTTGCTGTGCGACATGTTTGTCCTTGGAGCCGGGCGCCACATACAGCACGGCGAATTCGATCCACTGGTACACTTGCGCTTCAACTTCACGGGTGATGCAACTGTTTCGAGCGGTTTCACACTGCGACTCTTTCGCTAGGCTGCTCAATATGGTGGCGAAGCCAGAAATGGTCTCATTTTTTTGGTTACTGCGTGTGACAACCTGGGAATACAAAAGACCGAAGTGGTGAATCTATAAACCGTAGGAAGCGCAGCAATTATATTATAATTGCTGCTACATGGAACAAAAACCAGGATTTTAGCAATGGGTTGTTTTTATATACATACATATGTATTTAAATTCTAGCAAGTTATGTTCAAATCGGGTAGTCTGCTAGTACATAATTAGAATTTTATATGTGGGAGGTGCCACGCCCACTTATTGAATCAAGCCTTCCATATACTCTAGCTGGAAGGTTTATAGTGTATGTGCCAAATTTGGTTATGATCAAGCGGTTTAGGACGCAACTACGCAGGAAGCGTAGCAATTGTAAGTTTAAATTTTGCTACTTAAAACATTTTGTGTCCATAGTAAATAAAGCATTTCAACTGCACGATTTTACGATTTTGGCAGGCTCTGGAGTTTCTAGCGACAGCACGTTTTTTCGGTGGCAAAATAGAAATCGCCATTTTTTACCTTTTCTTCATTTAGACCGATTTTTCCTGCTTGAATTCCTAAGCAGGAGGCTATTTTCGTTACCGTCTCAATGTCACACATTCCGACTATTTTAATAATTTAATTGTATTAAAATTTTGTATTGTTTGTGCTCTTGCTATTATTACAGCGGCTTACAGTGTGGATTATTGCCCAAAATGTGTGTACAATGGTTAACGGATGCAGACAGAGACAGTGGTGGCGAATCGATTGAAAGCCTATCTTATTTATAAAGTAGCTGGATCTTGCCCCGGGCCCCCCCCCCCCCCCCCCCCCCCAGCATTTGCTATAATCACGCGATCGATCGATGTGATCACATATATGGAAAATTGCGTATTTCAACTCCATTGCCAAAAAAAGAAATCCATTTTCCCAAGTTGTTAACTTAAATACGCTATATGGATTTGATAAATATGCTATAAGATTTGAAAGCTATTTAATGGATCGCTAGATTGCAAAACTCAAACTCGGCCACTAAAAACACACTCTGGTGTACCTCAGGGTTCTATTTTGGGCCCTATATTATGTTCATAAATGATATTACTAGTTGTTGTAAAAATGTAAGGATTCATTTGTATGCAGATGATATGCTCAGATATATTTATCAAGACCAAGAGGGCTTTATGAAGATCTCATTGAAGATTTGAAATCAATTTTTCTATGGACACAAAACAACGGATTAAATTTAAACACATCCAAAACAAAAGCCCTGCTCATATCTCGGTGTCAAACGAATTTGGAAAATGATGCACTATTAGAGCTTAATGGCAAAAAGATAAACTTCGACAGTTGTGTAACAAACAACTCGTGTGGTTGGGTGCCCATCGAGCGCGTCCCCAGGTGGTGGATAGGGGTACGCCACGGTTCTCTTCCGTGGTTAAAGGGGCCATAGCAATCTGTGAAAGCCTCTTCGCGAACCAACCCCCCTCGCAGCAGGGTTACAATGCAAAAACCCTTTTTCATGGAAAGTCAACCTATGGATTTGACTACCCCAGGTGGTACCCACGACAGTGGCAATCCACCCGCGTTGGACGCGGCTGAGGCAAGGATTCTGGGGGCCTCACCTTCCATGATTTACACGGCTGAGGATAGCTCCTCGAGCCAATTCCTTTCGGACTTTTTCGAAAGAGTCCAGGTAGCGATTGGCGATTTAGACGGCAGCGATTTAGCTGCTTCACAAATCTGTCAGTCGCTATCTAGCCACCTTCCCACCCCCAAATCGCAATCGACTGAACTGGATGACGGAAAAGCAGCAATGCAGATTACGCATACTGATCAGCCGATGGCGGAGGCCGTGATCCCGGATGAAGCTGGTCTGCAGCCGGACGTTCCACCTGGGACCAAGGCGGCACCAGCCGCCAACCGATCAGGCCTGTCCAAATCTCGGCTTAGAAAGCTAAGAAAATGGGCAAGGGAGTCGGGAAAGACCACTGAGGCTACCTCTACCCCGGCCATGGATGTTGGTAAGAGACCCAGATCGACAGAAGTCACTCCGACTGAAGCCGACTCGGGCGCTTTCCAAAACCAAGGTTCGAGGCTGAGTAAGGGGAAAAGGCAGAAACTTGTCGCTGCCCCATCCCCAAAGCCAAATCCGGCGAATGGAGCCCCTACTCGAGCGGGTCACCAGAGTGCGGAAGGTGAGGCTGACAAGGCCGGAACCTACCGCGCTGTGGAACCACTCGAAGATGGTCCTTCCACGAGCCAAGCCGCCGAGAAAGCTATAAAGAGGAGGGGACCCACGCTTAGCGAAGTGGTTTCATCCTCACTTGTGGCTAATATCGGCAAAATGGGAGAGGACCGCAGGATGAATGGGGCAGAGCTGTCGCACTGTCACGATCATCTCTTCCGCTCAGTCGTGGCTGCTGGCTCTCATATGAACGCAGAGAGTTATGGGAATAGCAACGGCGTCATCGTCGTAAAATGCTCTTCTCAGGGCTCCTTCGATCGTATGAGAGAGGCAGTGCGGTCTATTCCCCCTCTGGGCAATGCAAGGTTTGCTTTCTATGAAGGCGCCGATCTGCCCAGGCTCGTCCGGGGCGTCTGCTGGATTCCTGGTCCGCACAGGAACACCAAGATTGTCCTGGATGGCCTTCGTGCCCAAAACCAGGGTCTCGACACTGGCTGCTGGAGAGTCTATTCCCACAGGAAGGAGAAGAGCCAGGATGGAGAGGATGGCTCTACCCTTGTTGTGGGCCTAGACCAGAGCTCAGTGGAGATTCTCAGGTCAAGGTACGACCTGAGACCCTACTTCCACTTGGGAAGGATAAAGTTCCGATTAAATTCCAGGCGCTAGTGGAGTCTCAGCTTCGGATCAATATCGCATGATATTCACCCAGATCAACTTGCAACACTCCAAGTCTGCTACTGCACTCTTAAGTAGGAGACTTTCCGTGGTGCACACATTCCCTCACATAGCATCTATTCAAGAACCTTGGGTTTTCAATAAACGCATTTGCGGTCTTGGGGGTGTTCGAGGGTTCTCGATACTGGCAGACGAGGGCTCCGACAGGCCGAGGACCTGTCTGGCAGTGTCGAATGTGCTAGACGTTACCAAGCTTGGGCAATTTTGCTGTCAAGACTTGGTGGCGGCTAGCATCGGCCTGAAGTGTGATGGCAAATGGCTTAAATTTGTCGTTGCCTCAGCCTACTTTCCCTATGACTCAGTGCTTCCTCCTCCTCCTAAGGTTGTATCTGAGCTCATAGAGTACTGCGAATCGAAGGGTTTGGGCCTGATTATCTGTTGCGACGCCAACTCCCAGCACTCCATCTGGGGAAGTAGCAAATGCAACTATCGAGGGCAAAAACTTTTTGATTTCATACTGTCTTCTGGTCTGAACATCGAGAACGTAGGGAACAAACCCACGTTCGTGACCTCTAGAAGACAGGAAGTGATAGACCTGACACTGTCTAACCACAGGCTCAGTGCACCTATCACTAACTGGCGGGTGTTGTCAGAGGATTCTCTTTCTGATCATCGATACATCGAATTCCAGCTTGACTGCGGTACACACATTCCACTGCTGAGCAGGAATCCGAGAAAAACCAATTGGGGAAAATTCAGGGAGACGCTGGAATTAAAAACTTCGGCCAATCCTGATGTCAGGACAAAGAACAATATTGAGTCCGTTGCTCACAAGCTGAGTACGGACCTTGTTAGTAGCTTTGAACAGGCTTGCCCGGTTAGGAAGGCTCTGAGCAGGACACCGGTTCCGTGGTGGAACGCTGACCTCCAGAACCTGAGAAAGGAATCCAGGAAACTACTCAACCGTGCTCTGAAAACGGGTGGGGAGGCTGACTGGGCTCAATACCGATCTAAGCAGAGGGAGTATAAGAGGCTGGTTCGTGAATCGAAAACTGCCTCCTATAGGAACTTTTGTGGCCAGATTGAATCGCTTAGCGAGACCAGCAGGCTGATTAAGATACTGAAAAGCGACCGAAAGGCCAAGCTGGAATCGCTTCGCAGGTCTGACGGCTCGTACACTGAGACCAAGGAGGAGACCATGCAGCTTCTCTTTGAGACTCACTTTCCGGGCAGTCAGATTTCGGTGGGACCCCTGCCTTCTATAACTGGTGTGTCCACAACGGAGGAAGTTGGGCCCTCAAGGAGGGACTGGTACATTGCATCCAGAATTGCTAACGACTCGGCGATTAGATACGCTATATCTGCGTTCGAAAACTTTAAGTCACCAGGTCTGGATGGGATTTACCCGGCCCTTCTAAAAGAGGGACTAGCCCAGATAGCACCAACCTTGAAGAAGCTCTTCATCGCTTGTATTGCTCTGGCTTATGTTCCCTTCCCATGGCGGTTGGCGAGAGTGGCTTTCATTCCGAAAGTAGGAAAGGATGACTACTCACTCGCCAAAAGCTTCCGCCCTATCAGCATGTCCTCCTTCTTGCTGAAGGGATTGGAGAGACTTGTTGAGCTGCACATCCGCAGGGCGCTGCTTCAGCATCCCCTCTCGCCCGCGCAACATGCTTATCAACGCGGAAAATCTTGTGAAACAGCGCTACAAAATCTGGTTGGTAGGATTGAGGGTGCTGTGGACAGGAAAGACTACGCAATGGGCATTTTCGCGGACATTGAGGGTGCATTTGATAATGCGTCCTTTGAAGGAATGTGTAGCGCAGCTAGCTCTCATGGAGTGGATCCCACGACAGTAAATTGGCTCCGGTCAATGCTGAAGTGCAGGACCGCGGTGGTGGGCGGGGAGGAGGACAGGTTTGTCATGACGGAGGTGAAGAGAGGCTGCCCGCAAGGCGGTGTCCTTTCCCCTCTGCTCTGGTGCTTGCTGATCGACTCCCTGCTTTGCTCACTCAACGAGTCCGGGGTCTACGCCCAAGCCTACGCGGATGATGTAGCTGTCCTTGCTACGGGTTCATCCATTAGAGTCGTGTGTCGAAAGGCACAAGCTGCGCTGGATATAATTCACTCGTGGTGCATGAGCAATGGCTTGTCTGTCAATCCTCTCAAAACTGGAGTAGTTCTCTTCACCAGGCGGCGAAAGATTGATGGCCTTGTCCTGCCTGTTCTAGGGGGAGTGACTATCCAACTCTCTAGGGAAATAAAATATCTCGGAGTCATCCTTGATAGCAAACTTCTCTGGAGCAGTCATGTTGAATCCAAAACTTCAAAAGCTCTTTCTGCCTTCTGGCATTGTAGGGGTGTGTTTGGTAAAACGTGGGGTCTTTCGCCCAAACGAGTCCTTTGGCTCTACACGTCGATGATTCGACCAATAATCTCGTATGCGTCTGTAGTTTGGTTCAGCAGGCTTTCTCGCCAATGCGTCATTGCTTCGCTGGGGCGTCTACAAAGAACAGTGTGTCTTGGCTGTACGGGAGCTTTCCCGACCACCCCTGGCCCTGCTCTAGACGTAATACTCAACATTCCACCCCTGGACATTTTCATCCGAGGTGAAGCCGCCAAGGCCTGCTTTAGATTGAAACAAGTAGGGATGTGGTTTGAATCGCATCGGGGCGGGCATAACTCTGCGCAGACCTCTCTACCATTCTTGGATGGAATGAGCATGCCGTCTGATGTATTAGTTCCGCACCTCGAACTCCGGCGCAGATACGAAGTTTCCTTTCCTGAACGCGACAGCTGGCTTTCGTCAGCCGAGCCAGGCAGGGGGTGTTGTAGAGTCTTTACAGACGGGTCCAGAACTGATGAAGGTTCAGGAGCTGGTGTGTATTTTGAGGAAAACGACACAAAACTTCACTATCCATTGGGAAAGCATGCATCCGTCTTTCAGGCGGAGGTCTTTGCAATCCTAAAGGCTATGGATTTCGTCAGGGAAAGTGGATGGTCTGGCAAGAGTATTTGCGTCTGTAGTGACAGTCAGGCTGCACTTATGGCCTTGCTCAACCCAATCACCACCTCCAAGACAGTCAAAGAGTGTAAGGCCAAGCTTAACAGCGTAGGCTTTCACAACTCACTCGCCCTCTTTTGGGTACCGGGGCACTTCGGCGTGTCCGGAAATGAAGTGTCCGATGAACTTGCAAGATCATGTTCTGAAGACCACTTTCTGGGCCCTGAACCTGCCCTTGGCCTGCCTTCTTCCATGGTCAAAGCGTCCATAAACGACTGGGTTGTTTCTCAACACGGTCAAAGATGGGCCGGGCTAGCTGGATGCAGACAGACGAAGCTCCTGCTTCCAACCGTCGACAAAGGTAAGTCCTCTTTTCTTAGGTCTCTAAACCGTAAGGATTGTAGACTTCTTGTGGGCGTCTTGACCGGTCATACCTCCTGTGCAAAACACCTGAGTGCGATGGGTCTAGCCGACGACAGTGTCTGTGAGAGCTGTCTGGAGGACGAGGATACCGCTACCCACTTCTTATGCGAGTGTCCCGCCTTTTCCAGGTCGCGATTGCAGCTGCTGGAGTCAGACGTGGTGAGAACCGATCAACTAAGTTCCTTGCCACCATCGAAAATCCTCCGCTTTATTAAAAGCTCAGGAAGATTTCAGTAAAAGGAATCAGCTTACCAGTACAATGGATAAATACTTGTCTGCGTGCTGGTAGGTTTTTCATATTCCAACAAAAAAAAAAAAAAAAAAAAACAAACAAGTCTTGGTTACAAATTGAACTCCCGATTAAGTTGTGATGATCATATTTCTTACGCAGTGAATAAAATGTATGCCGCGCTTAGAAGCTATGGCACACAACTACCTACCCTTATTCCCCCAAGATACCAAAATGAAGCTGGTAAAAGCCTAATTATACCAATTATGTCATATTTTGAGTTAGTGCACGGGGACTTGGATAAAAAATCTGAGAAAAAATTACAGTTAATGTTGAATAATTGCGCGAGGTATGTGTTCACAAAGAGGAAATATGATCATATATCTGATTTTGCAATTCAGATTCTGGGATGCAGTCTTTCTAAGCACTTCAAATACAGAAACCTTATTTTTCTTCACAAACTTTTACATACAAAATGTCCGAATTATTTATATCAAAATATAAAATTTGCAGCATCAAATCGAACGTTGAATATAAATAATCACACCAGAAACTAATTTCATTTTGACATCGAGGTTGTTCTTTGTTAGTGTTGCTAAACTTTGGAATTCACTACCAAATAATATAAAAGCAGATAATAGTAGGTGTTTTAAATCGGCAGTATTTAAGTTTTTAAAGAATTGACATTTTTATTTGTAATTCAATTATTTAAAAAAAAGAAAAACTAAATCTTTGTATTTGCAATATTTTTTAAACATTTAAATTTATACACTCAAACTCTCTAATTAAATAATATATATGAATTTCGATGTACTATAAAAGATTCAATCTTAATTGTACAAAATCATAAATAAATTACAAATTACAAATATATGTATTTATATGTATTTTCATATTAAATTTTTAGTATTCTCTAATAGGAGTTGCAGGTTTGTGAGTGCCTATAAGAGCTTCGTATGTAATATCGTATTGTAGTAAAAAAATGAATAGTGTAGAAATGGCAACCAGCAGCTGAAAACATAAAAATGTTTAAAAATGTTGAAAATACGTTTGTCTTTTACATACTGAAGTAATGAATTCCATGTTTAGTGCGGCCACGCCACAAGCAACGTTACTACGTGTGTCTATTATAAGTTGTAGGATAAAATGGGTGACCTGTAAAAGTTTTTAAGACATTAAAAGAGAAACAAATATTGCGCAAAAAGTATAACAGACCGTTTCTTCTATGGCTGGGTTTTGGCCCTTAATGTCATTCAGTACTAGTGCAGTAGTGTTTTTCTGAAAGCAAAATAGTTTTCATTTACAAACTTACGAAGTTTGCGGCATTTTCGAGCCTAATGAATAATCTTATTGTTGTTGAAAAATTACAAAAATTTTACACAGTTAAAAGAAGTAACACTTCGGACCACACGATAGTCAATTAGCTTCGGTCAATGCTGATGTGCAGGATTGCAGTGGAGAATGGGGAAGAAGATGGGTGAAGGAGGTGGTGAAGGAGGTGAAAAGAGACTGTCGACAAGACAGCGTCCTTTTCCCTTTTGCGATGGTGCACGCAGATCGACTCCTTCTTCGGCATCTTGAACGACTCTTGGGTCCACCAAGCCAAGCCTATGCGGATCATGTAACTGTCCTTGCTACGGGCTCATCCCTTAGAGTCCTGGGCGGCAAGGCACAAGCAGCGTATTATTCACTTGTGTTGCATGGGCAATTGCTTGTCCAGTAATCCTCGCAAAACTGGTATAGCTCAAGGGACAGCTACTGCCCAACTTTCTAGCAAAATAAAATATCTGAGAGTCGTTTTTGATTGCAAGATCAGATTGCAGTCTGAAGTGATCGAGACGCATCAACTTTATGAACGTTTGCGCGTGTTTCTGCTCATATCGCAGTTGTTTGTGAGTTTCCGCCTTCCTTAGGCGTCTTAACCGCAAGGACAGCAGGCTTCTAGTTGTTGCCGTTCTGATTGTTCACACCTCCTATGCTTAACACTTGAATATTATGGGTCTGATCCGTTCTGATCGATGACAGTACCTGTTAGAACTAATTAGAGGACGCGGATACCGCTACCCACTTCCTGTGCGAGTGTCCCGTTTTTAACAGGTTTCGATTACAGTTTTTTGCCACCATCTATAAACATACGCTTTGCAAAAAGATCAGGAAGATTTCAGTTAAAGGAAATTTATTTATCAGTACGAAGGACTGATAAAAAATTGTATTCAGGTAAAAACAAACTACGACTTTTAGCCGTTATTAGATTAAAATTGAATTTTGCTAATAGCATTTCCACCACTTTTCATTATGGGAAAAGATTTTGCGAATTGGTTGGTTACCCTCAACCCTCGACATTTATTAATATGTATAATTCGTACTATTCGATTCCTCACCTGATTCTGAACACTGTGGTTATAGTACAGTATAAGGAACATCTTGCCGATGTGCATAAGAGTCCAAATCACTGAATAGAGTATCCAGGCCCAATGCGAATGGCTGATATCGTCCATGTATTTGTAGATGAGAAATATGTTGAGACTGATGTTCATGAATGAGCCGATATATACCAGCACGACCGATGGAGCGAAGGAATCATTCACCTCGGCAGTGAACAGTTCCAATTTGGAGTAAAGCGAACGTATCTGATGCAAGTTCCGCTGCTGCAGCACAAGTGGACCCAGAGAACCCCGCGACAATTGTAGCTTCAGCACACAATTCAGTTTCACCGAACGCACGGCAATGGCATACAGCAAACCGTAGTACTGGATCAGCGAAATCTCGAGAATGATATTGGGCAGCATATAGACGGTAGTGGTGCGCACGAAGCCCACGGATGAGCAGCCGCTGTAGAAGTAACTCACAACAGCCGTGCCCACAAGGTGCAGCAGTATGAGCAGCAGATGACCGCAAAGGAATCGTCCGAGCACATCATATTTGGTGTGCACGCCGAATTCGCGAAGCGCCTGGTCGAAGCGCACGATGGTGCGTATGAATGCGCGGAATTTTCGACGTGCGTAATAAGTGGCCACAATTATGTGGAAACTGCAAGTACCAAAATTGTGGTAGTTCAGTGTAAGATAATAATTAAAAAAGAAGTGTTGTCTTTTCTCTTTTTCCTCTTAGTTCATGTATGGAGCTTTTATATTTAGGACACAAGTAATAAAGAAAAGAGTTGCAGTGAAAGGGTTAAACAGAAGGGTGGGATTAGACAATAAGCGCACTCACATGTGCACCAAGTACACCAAGTACTCGGAGAAGAACAACGGTTTCTGCACCGTTGGCAAGTTGATGTCGGACTCCGTGTATTCCTTGTAGACGCAGGTGGAGATTGTGGCATAAGCGAAGAGGCACCACAGCAAGTGCAGCATCAACAGCAAGCGCGGCCCGCAACCGTGCTGCTCATGCGGATGGTGTGCGCCCTGGGGCGCACACACAAACAACTGCGATATGAGCAGGAACAAGCGCAAACATTTATAAAGCTGACTCTCCAGATGCGCCTCGATCGCCTCAGACTGCGATCTGAGCGCTTCTGGATTTGCCTTGTGAACGGTCGAGAACCTGGAAGCCTTGTCAGCTTGTTTCGCTGGTGGCGGCTGGGATACGCCAATCATGGCACTTTTCCGCCTGAGCAAGCTATAAGAATCTAATCCATAAAAAATCGTGATGGCTGTACCTAGCTCCAGTTTATCAGTGCACGGTTAATTGATATTGATAGTGCACGCCATATTAATTATAATTAATTGGTTCTTAACTGAGCCGCCGACAAACATTTGACTTGGAGAGAGAAACTATATGTGAACCGCTCTCTGACACAGAAGTATGGATTGCTATGAGATTGGACTTAGCAAGACCGCTACTAAAACAGGGCTAGCCAATTGCGCACTTGAATTAGGCAGAAACATCGAATTTTATAAAGCTCATCATGTTAAGCGGACAGTGGCGATTCGATCGACATTGCATGTATTCGAACCTGAATGAGTCAATCAAACTTTTATAAACGAATACAGACAAATTTGAAATTATAAGCAAGAACCCGATTTTCAGAGGTTTCACTCAATTTTTTGTATATATTCAGTAGTGCCCGCTCGATTCATATGAGTGGCTCCGTGGATACGTGCTCAGTCTCTGATGTCAATTATGCCAGGCTGGAAACCTGTCCGGCTCAATTTAATGTATATTTTCACACTTTTCCCTTATTTTAAACCAATTTCAGTTTTTTTAAACCAAATATTTACGAGTATTTTGTTTTTGTATGCTGCAGAAGTTTGTTGGGTTTAGTTTTTTTCAATGTGACTCTGTCAGAGAAAAGACAAGGAATGTCATTTTCTGTATTAACGAGATAAAGTGTACAACAATAAAAATTATAATTATTTAGTCATATAGCTACATATTTCGGCTTTTGCCGGAAAAACCAAACACGCCAGTGACTTTTAATCTGAATTCTAATAACTTAATAAACAACGAACTATTCGAAATAAAGTCTGAAATAAATTTTTAACATTTCGTCAATAAATTTGAAACGAAGCTTTTAAAGGAATAAGCTTACAAAATATTTTTTTCCAAACTAAGTTTGGTTCTATGTATAAACTAATTCGATTTTATGATGTTATTAAAATACAAAATAGTTTTTCAAATAACACCACCAAACGGGACAAGGAAGAAACTATTGTCGGTTCAAACGATTTGGCCAAGTTAGCAGCTCAGCAATTGCCCATGTTATTAAATGCGTAGCACGCGCCTAGACACTCGCTTAGCGTCTGTCCGATGGACTTGATGAAAAATGGTCAAATTCGAGCACATCATTAATCAAGTGGAGCTGGCGGCTGGTACATTGAATTTCAACGGCCCATCAACGCTTCTGTGTACGGCCGTACGCTCCTCTCCAATTAGTGTAGTGCACACTTGAACGGATTATCAGCAACATCGCCGCACAACAAAATGGCCACTGTTCAAACGAAAAAAAGACTGGCACAATTCGGCCAAAATCTGAGCGAGCCGATCCATCGTTTGCTTAGAATACTGCTGCTGATTTCGCAAATCTGCTGCGCTGCTCCAATTTTGGAGCGACGGGGTAATGCGAGCTTCAGGCGGCGACTGCATCGCTTATGGTGTCTCACGGTGCTCATACACCTGTACGTGGTGAATCTCGTGCAAGCACGCATTTGGCTGGCGGGCCATCTCAACGTGACCACCGTCCAGCGCGGCCTCTACTTCGGCGAAATTTTGACGAATCTGCTGGTTGTGACCTTCAGCATGAGCAGCTGCCACTACTACGCGGAGCAGTATAGCTCGCTGCCTTGCAAACTGTTGCAAATCTATGGCAACTTGCAACGCCATCAGATGGAGTGACGCTATAAGCACACATTGTACTTGGCGCTTCATCGGGAGCTGCTGTGTGTGGTGTGCTTGTCGGGCGCCTTTCTGGGTGCATGCTTCATTGTGGATCTCGTTTATTTAAATTTTGACTTGCTCGAATCGTGCCGCAGCTCAAGCGCGTATAATGTGCCCAATGTTCTGATATCCCTCAACTTGGGGCAGTATTGGTTGGCCTTGCGCTTCATCTGTCACCTGTATCGCCGCTTGAATGATGTAATGCGGCAGCTTTTGAATAGCGCGCAAGCAAAAATGCCAAAACGAAGATCCAATACGACAACGCATCCAAAATTAGGTAGCTTCGGTGTGGAAAAAGCTTGGTCGGCCGGCTGGTACCCAACGTACGATCCGAACTGGTACAAGCGCGAATTTTCGCATTACGCCCACGCCTCACACCCCGCCGCGACAGAGCTCGCAGAGCATGAGCAGCTTTCCGATCTACGCGCTTTGTACGCCGATTTGGATCATCTACTGGCCAAGTTGGGACACGATTTCGAGCTGATTTTGCTGTTGAATTTCCTTGGTTCCTTTCTCAGTTTGTCCGTGCAGAATTTCGCCGTGTACAAGTTCTTCGATCGTCCCAATTTAAAAGAATTGGTGCTATTTGTCTACAAATTGCTTTGGGTGATCTTGCATGCCGGACGATATTTGTTCGTGTTGCTGCCCAACAATGCGATTATTCGCGAGGTAAGCATTCTGTCAAATCGAATGAGTTCAGTGGATGCGCGCGATTTTCAGCTGGCGTAGAATCCGACCGAACCCGAACCTTTGGCCGAACTGTTTTGTAACCGAGACTCTAGTTTTTAGGCCGAAAAAGAGCTGTAAGTTGCATTTTTTGTTTGTGGGTGGTGGAAGTCGAGTGTCGAAACTTTGATCGAGCACTAATTGGTACATGTCGAAAGTAACCAAGTACCCAACTACTCTTGAATGGCGCCATCAATATCAGCAAACTGAGTGTGGCTTTTGATTTGCTTTGATTTTGCAGAAATGTCGCACTTGCTTCATACTTAATGAGCTGGCAATTCCTAGCACGGAAATGGAACATGAAATCAATAGATTTCTCTTGCAGCTTATGGTACGCAAGCCAGAGTCGGCCTGCGGCATCTTCAGCTTGGATCTTTTGTTATTGGGTGGCGTAAGTCGTAGCCTATTTCAATGTCCTTTCTTTTATAATGCATAGATTATTTGCAGATATTAAGCGCTTTAGCCACCTATGTTATATTTCTCATACAAATCGACCTGGGCAATGAGTCCTTGACTGGCACCATACAGAATAGAAGCACGAATAAATACACCGTGAAGCATGGCCACGAAAATATATAAACCAAATACATTAGCCGCACAATAAAAATAATTAGTAACACTTTCGCTTATGCATTTAGTACGCGTCCTTATCTAAATGTAATCTAAATGTACCTTCTACAATTGCGCCATTTTTGGGCAGCCATTCTTGGCGGTACTGCTGCGGCACACCATTTCGTTGTTGGCTCTTCAACAAAATGCAGCGCTTAAAGTCTGCCGTGCGCTTACGTTGTTTACGCTCCAAAATGAGTTGGCTCTGTAGAGGCATTCTGCAATGCTTGTCCTTTTTTAGATACATTGCTTTGTGCTTCTATATCAAGCTGAAAAATTTCGCAGCCGAGGCTGGACGTGAAACTGGCATCTTGGCTGTAAGCTTGTTTGTAAACCGCAACTTACATCCTTTGGAAAGGTAAGAGACGCCTGGAATTCAGGCACTGCAGCTAGTAATCGAATGCTGCTCAATTCGCACAGAAGTCTCTGGCTGCTGGTCATACTCGCCTCCATCTACGGCGCACTCAAGCTGTGCAATCTGCAGTATACGCGCTATCTCACCTCCTCGACGGTGGTGTCTGTGGATCGGGATTATCGCGGCTGGACGGGCTTGCTGCCGGCGGTCACGCTCTGCTACAACGATCATCTGGACACCTTCAAGGCTAACGAGTATGTACAGGAGCACTGGAACATATCGATTGTGGATGAGGATTACTTTTATTTTATGGACTTCCTCTACGCCGTCATCAATGCCAGCGCCAGGAACTATGCGGATCTGGCACGCTTTGCTGAAGACGAACGCTTCGATGAGGTGGATCTGTACGATTTGGCGCGTTCCATAGATCGTCCATTCGATCAAGTGTTCGGCAGCTTCGACACAAACTTCGAGGTGCAGGTGACGCCCGTCATGACGGAGCGTGGCTCCTGTTATGTTATCAACTCACCCATTGCGGTTGTGCTGAATGGCAGGTAAATAGATTTCAGCTTCAGCCTTGATAATTACTTGACTTATTTTCACGTAGCAATGGCATTGAATTTGCGGATTTGAAGCCGCCGCTCGCATGCCAATACGGCAAACAGCAGTGCTACATCAAAATGGATCTTTATGAGGGCACCGGAACGGTGGGTTTTCTGCCGCAGGAACATGCTGCAGGTTGATATCTAATCCATTTGCTCCGCAGCTCGATGTACACTCGCCATATGAGGTTTCATCCACGGATGCTAGTGGCATTGCTCTGCATAAATCCTATGAAATTGTGGCATCCTATAAAGTCTTGGAGACAGTGTATGTGATTTAGATTACCGAAAGGGCTTTTCATATGTCTTCCGAATAAATATGTACTCCTTTTTAGCGCCTCGAGGAATTTGCGTGATCTGAGCGTACAACAGCGTAAATGCGTTTTTCACGACGAAGAAACTTCATTACTCAAGGTAAATTTGTATATGAAATCAAAGAAAATCTATAGAATGCCTATTAAATGTATTGAAAAATCTCAGGTCTATAGCAAGTCTTTGTGTCTGGCACGCTGTCGCGCTATAATGGCATTGGAAATGTGCAATTGTGTGCCGTTTTTCTATCCTTTTGTCGGTCAGTGTTGATATGATTTTTTTACGTAACCATGGTTTGTATAGGAATTTATAAGGGTATTCATTTAAGCATATAAGTTTGAACATTGTGCAAATTTATCAATTTATCAAGTGTGTTAAATGAACGCACTTGGCAAAGTATTTGTGCAAATGTTGTTTGGCTGTCAAAAAGAAAAAATTAAAATGCCGAGAATCAGTGAAAAAGTAAAGATGTTGGAGCTGTTTGGAAAACATTACTGTAACCATTTTGCGTTAATTTCGATTGTTCAATACTAAACATTTATCATAATGTTATAGATCAAAGCTAAGCAGGGTTGCATTCGTTGCCGTCTAAGTTTACAAACATCGTTTGGACAGCGAAATCATCGGGCAAATTTATCACATTTGTGCAAATGAACTTTCATACAAAATTTGACAGTTCGTTTATCAGGTGATAAATTTGTCACATTTGTCAGGCTTTTGCACGTTTAAATGAATACCCCTTATATTTTTCTGTTTTTCGTGGCACATATACATATGTGTAGCTGGACCCAGATGCAATCCGGCGGGCTTTGAATGTCTGCTGGACTTTAAATGGCCCGTATGGGCATTGCATATCTGCAAATGTCCCAGCACATGTACGGAAATCGAATACACCATACAAACCGTGAAGAAGAGCTCCTGGTAAGTATATGCATATAAAATATTTAGCAAACGTAAATGGGCCTAGATTTGATTTTGAAGCAATAAATCGAATTTGTCGTCTCGTTACTATAAACATGGGCGCCTTCAGAAAAGCAATTGTGGCACGCGGCTGACTTTGGTTTTGTCTGTTAAATAAATTTACGCTAATAAGAAATCGAAATAGGAGGTGGGTTGAAGAGAACAAACTTTGAAACATCTTTCTGCTTTTGCACTTGTTTATGTCTATTTAACTGACTTACCAGAATCCCAAAATTCAGCAAAATCTAAAGTACGGCAAGTTCTTTCTGGGTCTGGCCCATGATTCTGAACACTATTAGACAGTTGCTATGTGGAGCCAGTTTCGCACTTTTCGCAAAGTTCTCTCTTTAATTGAATTGTATTTTGTATGGCAGGGGCATGAAATCAAATGAGGATGGCATGAAGAAGGATGTGGCAACCTCTAGTTTCCGCTGGGACTTGATACCCCCAAAGGTGCGCATGCGCAGAGATGTTGTATATAGTTTCGAAGATTTGCTGGGTAAGAATCATAGTCTTTAATAAAAAAATGTGTATCTACAT
Organism: Neria commutata; assembly: GCA_963457695.1. Classification (NCBI taxonomy): domain Eukaryota; kingdom Metazoa; phylum Arthropoda; class Insecta; order Diptera; family Micropezidae; genus Neria; species Neria commutata. Next base: position 14,816,708 of record OY735247.1, on the reverse strand, counting down.
TTTCCCTTTCGCCTGGCTTTCACGGCTGTTTTGCAGTTTCCTTTGGTGGCGCATTGGCACTTTTCTTGGGCGTTAGCATGGTATCGCTAACGCAGTTAGCTTACATTATCCTATGGAATTTCTTGTGCAACACTTACGAGCTATTTGTGCTTCAGCATGCTTTTTGGAGAGCACAATTCGAACGTTTTAAAGCACAGCTACGCAATCGACAAGCAAGAGTTGCTATAAATGTGAGGAGGCATGCTGCACCGAAACGGAAGCGTAAAAGTTTGTCAGTCGTGCATAAAAAATTATGCAATGATTACGCAAATGAATTTGGAGCGGTGCATAAGAGCAGTGACATCCATCAGACAGTTGAGACACCGGAGTTCGAATATATAAACTAAGCACTGATAGTTCGAAGTACCGCGAGAATTTTGCAGAACATTACATTCAATAATAATATTTTAATTCAATATGTATGTAACTTTAATGGATCAGGCAGTCGAGCTACCGCTTAAAATAAACATGCATACATATAAATTTAACATTGAAAAGTGTTTCGAAAGCATGAGAGTAGATTTGCAAACTAAGACAGAAGTTTCAGTATGCCGATTAGGCCTGCCAATTCCGGGATACTAAACTCTTTCCAGTGCCGAAAATGTCGGAATTGTTGCCGAAAAAGTTCCGGGATTTCGGTATTTATCTTTTTAAGCATTATGCATAAAAATCGAAACAATTTTTGGGATACATGGTTTTTATCTGGAATAGTGCTTTCTTAGACTCCGTCGAAAGAAAGTTGTGAATCCCGATACGAATACGAAAGAGTTGGCATTCTTGAATCATTCGTATTTCGCACATAATGGTACAGAATTGGAAAAAGCAATGTAACGTGTTCGGCACGAAATTCCGATTGCAATTGACTCGAGAAGATTCAAGTTGGTTTTCAATACTAATGTAAGTATATGTATGCTGAAATATATACATATATTGTTTTCGATATTGTTCGACTAGAGCTACACGCATATTGTGCACACGCTTCTTTGAACAAATAATAGCATTATTAGAATAAGTATAGAAACAATAATATATGTACATATGTATGTATATCGATAAATAGTTCAATAGTTTAGTATTACACCATGGAAGCACAGGGGAAGAGCAATGCTAAAAGAAAGAAGAGAAGTACAAAAGCCACAAAACATGGTCGATAAAGTGAATGTATGTATGTAAGTATGTATGTAAATAGGAGCAAACATTATACACGTATATTTGCAGCTAAGTCTGCAGTGCCACTGGAATCGGAGTAACCAGATATGGACGAACTAATACCACAGCTTGCATGTATATATGCGCCCAGACTCAGGTGGCGCTGGAGATGGCTTTGGCGACAACAAACAGTCTGCGTACTAACAGTAAGGCGCAGTTAGTAAGCGATTGAGATACTCTAGTAAGAGCAGTTAACGCGAGGCTTTTGTAGCAGACAGACGTAGATACGCGTTAACGGTGCACAATTTCTTGAGTAAGACACGGATATATATACACCCACTACTCCGTCCCCAAGACATTCCACAGACTTGTGTGCTAATTTGTATTATTGTGATAGCAAAAAAATAAGCCCATTATTGGCTCAAGGAGCTGCTGTAATAGCAGACTAAAATTATTCCGCCGTATTAAATAAAACATGAGAGATGATAATCCGTCTCATTGTTAGAAGATAACCGATTGCATCGAAAAAAAAAACTGTATCGTATACGCTGCAAGGTGAGAGAGCAGGATGATAAGATAGTGTAAGATATACAAAACAGGCATTTATTTAGATGCTGATAACAAAATTGGGTTGAGTTTGAGCAGTTTATCGGTCGTTTAGTGCTCGGAAGCAGATAGCGCTGTTCGGACGAAGACGCTAAGGGAAAAGTGAAGGAAGGCTGCACCCTGAGTGGAATCACATAAAATCAATTAATAATTCAAAGACAAAGTTAAAGGTTGAGAGCACTCAGCTCCAGATTTTTTTTTTATAAATTCGGTAGTGCAAGTGTCCAAGCAATGCTAAAACCGAACGACAACGCGGCGGGCCTGTGTCTGGAGTGGAAGCAGCTCAATTACCATGTGCCCGCAAGCGAGCAGAGCAACTACAGCTTTTGGCAGTCGTGCAAAAAGGTTCAAGAGATACGCATACTCAAGGATGGTGAGTAGCTGCTCGCACCCAAAGCCTGTGTGCCATATAAAAATATCGTAATCATTGCGGTTAACAACCAACTTTACTCCCATTGCGCGACTGAACGCCGTCTCCCCCTGCACGGCGCACTCCTACGCTATTGCAGTTAGCGGCCGCATGAAGACTGGGGATCTGGTTGCCATATTGGGTTGCAGCGGCGCTGGCAAAACCACACTGCTGGCCGCCATCTCGCAACGTTTGCGCGGCAATCTAACCGGCGACGTCGTATTGAACGGTGTCGCCATGCGGCGCAGCGAAATGACACGCATATCCAGCTTCTTGCCGCAATTCGAAATCAATGTCAAAACTTTTACCGCCTACGAACATCTGTACTTCATGGTGAGTACGAGCTTGAGTGCGAGCGGGTGCCAACGTGTGGGTGAGTGCAAATTGTAAATTGGATTATGTCGCACACAGTCCCATTTCAAAATGCATCGCCAAACAACGCAGGCAGAGAAGCGCCAGAGGGTCAGTGATCTGCTGTTGGCCGTCGGGCTACGCGATGCGGCACACACGCGCATACAACAGCTGTCCGGCGGGGAGCGCAAGCGACTCAGTTTGGCCGAAGAGGTGAGTGATACAAATCAAAGATGAACATTGCAAATAAAGCACACCGCTTTCACTCATTTACAGCTGATAACGGATCCGCCGTTTCTGTTCTGTGATGAGCCCACCACTGGCTTGGACAGTTACAGCGCTTACACGGTTGTCAAGACCTTGCGTCATCTGTGCACACGTCAACGTGTCGTTAAGAACTCACTTACGTCCCTCTATGGCGAGGACTCGTTTTCGACGCCCAGCGACAGCAGCCGCAGCTCCATTGAAATGGAAATTCTAAATTCCAGTGGGGAGTTCCTTGAGTCCCTCAAGGAACTGCCCAGTTTGAACGTGTTGAATAACAGTCCCAATGGACGGCATAAAAAGGCCGTCATCTGTTCAATACATCAGCCCAGTTCGGATATTTTCGAACTCTTCACACACATTATACTCATGGATGCCGGTCGCATTGTTTATCAGGGCAGCACAGAGAAGGCATTGAAATTCTTTAATGAGTAAGTGAGACTTGTACTTGTACACCTAACATACATACGCTTCCATAGGAAAGTAATTGTGGAAATGGGCTGATTTGGGTTTTGGTGGTCAATAAAATAGACAAGAACAAATGCGAAAGCAGAACGGAAATGAAGGGTGGAAATTTGAAAAAGTCGTAACATAAACTAAAAATTCGAATTTTATATTCCGACACAAAATTTTAACACAAAACATATTCGAGGGTGCAGGAGTGAAATAATCAGTTGTCCGATTTGTACCAAATTTAGGACGCAGTAACACTGAGCTTCAGCTTAATTTATGTTCAGTGAGCTTAGCCAATTCGGTTGAAGGAAACGCCCGCAATCCGCCCATAACATGCCTCGGTATTTTGGCGGCTAAATTGTCCCAAATTTGTCTAATTATGAATTTAAACGAATGAAATTTGCGAAAAGTCCTAGCTAACATTTTTGTTATTTAATAAGAGAAGGAAAAAATGTATATAAAAAAAAGCTTATAATAATCTGCCTTTTATATAAAATGGATATTATTGTCTTACAGCTTAGGCTACAACCTACCACAGAACTGTAATCCAGCTGATTTCTATCTGAAGACCATCTCGGACACTCAAACCAATGATAAAAATGGTGATCTGATCAAACTCAAATACGATCATGAAACGTCGGGTCTGTATTCCAATAGTTGGCTGATGCCACGAAACTACAGTGGCGATTATCTCACTAATATAAAGGATTTGTAAGTTGAAGAGTGGCTTTCTTGTAACGGAAACACATACTAATGCAACATTTCACACAGCAAAAGAATACGCTGGATTTATCAGGTTTACTTGCTGCTCGGACGTTTCATCACGGAGGACAGTCGTAATATTAAGCGCGGCTTTACTGGTCTCGGCATTTTTATGGTAATCCAATAACATCAGAACTTAATCAAATGCGCTGCTGATCGCCAACTTGTCTTTCAGATCACATCCGTCACGCTGGCTATAATGTACTCCGGCGTGAGTGCACTTACACAAACCTATGTGCAGGATATAGCCGGTTCCATATTCATGCTGAGCAACGAGATGATCTTTACGTTTTCTTATGGTGTGACTTACGTCTTTCCCGCCGCACTGCCTATAATACGGCGTGAGGTGGGCGAGGGCATTTACAGTCTGTCCGCCTATTATGTAGCCGTGGTGTTGTCCTTCGTGCCGATGGCCTTCTTCAAGAGTTACGTTTTCTTCTCGGTGGTCTATACGGCCATTTACTATACGCGCGGCTTCATGCTCTATCTGACTATGGGTCTGCTTTTGGCGCTGTCCGCAGTGGCGGCCACTGGTTATGGCCTTTTTCTATCCAGCCTGTTTGAGAGCGACCAAATGGCCTCTGAATGTGCGGCTCCGTTCGATTTACTCTTTCTGATCTTTGGCGGTGCGTACTACAATGTGGACTCGTTACCATTTCTCAAGTACTTCTCACTTTTTTTCTACTCGAATGAGGGATTGATGTACAATTTCTGGATCGATGTTGATAATATTAGTAAGTCATGAGTGGGCGGCATATGGAAACTCGTTAATGCTGAACATGCCATTTAAAATTTGTATGTTTTTCTGCAGCTTGTCCCGACAATACGGAACATCCTTGTCTGAAGAACGGTTTTGAGGTACTCGAGCGTGGTTCCTATAAAACGGCCGATTATACTTACTGGTTAGATTGCGTGGCGCTACTTGCTGTGGCGTTGGCCTTCAATTGCATTGCTTATTATTTTATAAGAAAATATGTTAAACGTAGTGGTTACTACTAGTTAACAGCTTAGGAAAATTAAAAGCTTGTCTTGTTTTGCATAAACATGTTCTTAAATTTTCCTTGACTTACATATGTATATATTAAATCGTATTATATTTCAATTTTCAACAAACAGTAATTAGAAAATACAATAGATCCTTAAGGTCGCTGTGAATAGGAGACTGGATCCTAACTGCAAATAGAATATTACAGACTGGGTCGAAATCTTTGAGAGAACTTGCTCTCTATTAAATAGCGTGTCGTAAGAATGCGAAAGAATAGTAACAGCACCTGAGAGCGGGTCGTAATGTTTAATTTTGTTTAAATGAGATGGACATTTCAAATGTTGTAGTAGATTAATTTCTCATTATCATTAACAGTGATAGGCCTCTTCTTGGCTTCAATTAATCAATTAAAGAATAAGGGCATAAATGCCTAAGATTAGGTCGAAATTAATTGCAATAGATAGCTACATATTCAAGGATGATTGAATAAATCAATACTTTTTGAATGCAAGTCAAATGTTATAATTAACTACAATCCACAAAAAGCGAAAAATAAAAAAAAATTTCTCCTTAGATAATTAGTATTGGCACTGCCAGAGTTTGAGCGCGATACTCCTTGGGGCAGAAACCGAGCACACATCCACCCACAAATTCCCTCATTTCGCATTATACTATGGCCTCCATAGTCGCACTCGCAGCCGGACTGCCGTGGGCACACAATGGCGAGCCCTTTTCTCGCATACGCTTCATATGATTCACACATGCTCCCGCCATGGCCGTAAACGTCTTCACGTGCCTGAGTGTTGTGCTCATGCTTTAGTCGCCATCGATGCTTTGCTCACAGGCAAGCTCAGCTGTTGACTGGCGTTGACACGATGCTGTTGACTTCTGTGCTGGAACTGTTTAGTTGTGCTTTACTGCCGGTCTCGTTACGGTTTCAGATTAGTTTAGAGAAATTTTGAATTTTTCGTATTGTGCGTAAAAGTGTGCATTTGTGGGGCTTGCATTCGTAGATTGGGCACTTCGAAAGTTATAATTGAAAATTCTATTCTGTGAGGTGCGTTGAGTTGCGGCAAGTGAAGTGCAGTGAAGTGAAGTGAGCAGAAGTGGTGAGAGCTGGAGTGACTACGATTTAACTGCAACGACTTATTTTACTCGACTCCTCTGGCGTATACTCAACTCGGAATTCCGTGAAGAACTTTTCGGAATTTCGTGCGCACTTGACTGTGTGTGTTTCCAATGGTCTCATTGTTTTTTTATGCAACCGTCTGCAAAGTTTTACGCTCCCCGAACTCGCATTTGTGCGGCGTTGGCGAACCGAACTGCTGCTCTGTGCATTTGTGCCTTTGTCTCATTTGTTGGAATTGATAAGGTAATAAACTTCAACGCTGAACTTTATAAATACATATACATACGAGCATTTATGTATATGTATTAAGCGTTAAGCCAAGTAACTAAAATGACTTCTGCTTGTCAGATGCATGCAATAAAGTTTGATTAAAAAGAAAATTACATTTTCCGAGCACTTTTCTTCAGATGCTCAATTTCAAGATCAACCAAATTATAAATTTAGGTGCGGCTTTTACAATGATCAGAAAAGTTTTATGTACGAGTATCTATGTATGTATCTATAAATAATAGAAAAGAAAAACCACCATAAAATATCGAAATATACATATATGAAATATAGCTTATCGATTAAATAAATGTTTCGGTCCCATAAATGTTCATTTGATTTAAAATATTATTCACAGAAAATTTGGTTCGGCTTGAGTTGATTCTTTCTTTAGAATACAAGTTTTTATAGAGTGAGGTAAGGCAGCGTTTAAACCTCGTGTTCTTAGCATCAGTGACCGAGCACATATTCACTGAGGACAAGTTCCACAGCGGTAATTTAACTTAAATTAGAATTAAATGTAAAGCTATGCACGTCATTTGAATATAAAACATTGGGCTAAATGGAATATAACTATATTTTATATTGTAAAAATTATTGTAAATTTCTAAACTAAATGACAATAACAACTTAAATATGCACAGATTATTCAGTTTAAAATAACTATTTCAAGTTTTCGCGCTACAAGAATTCTATGCATTTTCGGTTCTTCCATCGATTTCGATCATGATTCAGGCTTTGACGCAAATATATTAACTCAAACAGTGTTGTAATCTGTTCTTTAGTTATAATTTCCATAATTCTTGCTAACTCTAATATTTTTGGAATGATTTAGTTGTGCAGAAATACATATGAGAAATTTGACAATTGAGCTGTTATTTTTGAAAGTGGAATAAGTCCACTTTCTGTTATTGCGAGATATTTCATTGTTTACATTTCACTCTCAGTGTCAATACTATTAAGAGGTACCTACATACTATAATTTCCATCTCCCAAATACTAGAATCATTTTACTATGAATTGTTTACCCATAGAAAGATCATAAAAAGTTTTATCTATAACTGCCATTATCTACATTTTTGTAAAAAATTTACTTATTCCACTTTCAAAAATAACAGCTCAATTCTTGACTGTTCTGACTGAAACTCAGCCGTAATCAACAACAATAGCAACAATCACTGTTAACAGGTAAACACGGATTAAAAGGCAGCGCTTGGTTGGGAGCAGAAGAGTGGGGAGCGCACGTGTGGGTGCTCATCTTTACGCTCTGAGGACGCTTGCATGCGCAGCAAATCGGAAGAAAGCGAAGTGTAGGGCAAAAGAGCAAAAGTCGTATCAAAACAAAAAGCCGGCAAAAACGCAAACAATGCCAAAAGCAACGCAATTCATAAGTGCAGAGTGAGTCACGGACACACGTACACACGCACACACATACTGGCGTATGCACTTATTGTTGGGTGCCTGCGCACGCCCGTCCCATCGTCCCACATGTGCAGCCAGCAAATTCCGAATTCCGAATTCTTACGAATGCGACGGCGACGGCGACGGCGACAGCGACAGCCAGTGAGAGCGAAAATGGCCAATTGAGCGAACGAGGCAATGGAGCAGTGGGAGCATTGGAAACGGGGCAAGCACAAACGTAGCAACGGAGCACGTGTTCGCTTTCAAGCCCATGTCTCATGCCTCCAGTGTATCTGCAAGCAGCAGCCGCATTCGTCAGTTGCAAGACTTGCTTGGGTGTGCGTGTAGCTGCGAGTGTGCCAGTGTGTGCGCGTGTGTGTTAATTGTTTACAGGGTTGCCAATTACCTACTTCTTCGGGTTTCACTTAAAAAAATATTTGATTTTCGAAAGAATTGGTGCTAGAAACCAAAATAAAATCTCAAAAAAATTTTTAAAAACACGAAACGAACATTTATAGTATAAATGTTGGTTTGACCTGTTCTGAAATTACATCCTGATAAAGTTTTTGCTTAGAATGTGTATCGTATAATACTTCCAGCCCAATTGACAGTTTAATAGCATTTAAAAGGTTTGAAAACAAAATTATTAAATTTTATTTGAAGTAGAATGAATCATTTTGATATTGAGCCTTAGCGGCTTATATTCTTTACTCTAATTTAATAATACAGATTTTACTTATCTCACATATTTAAGTAATTAATATTATTTTGTTCTGAACAAAATTTCGATTTGATATTTTTGTATATATTTTAAAACGTACTTTTATTGGAATGAATATCGGAATCAAGGGATCGGTAAGAAAGTTTTGTTACATACAATCAAAGCTCGTTATTACTTAAATAAATAAATTTTGTTACGACCATAGATATGTAATAATTTATAGATAATCAAATCCAAAATCTCTTATAGAATAATGCAATTTCTTTATAGCCATACAAATATCTTTGGCGCCTACTTGAAGAACAACAATAAAATGCTTGGTTCGTTATAACCGTTAAATTTTGATCATGAAAAGTATTATTAAAAGATTGCGCCAATTAGTAGTTTTGTATGGAAATTCAATATTTTTGCACACTTAATTATTTTAGGATGTTTTGGGCATTAAAATTGTAAAAATTTTTTTACATATTTTTCGTATGCTTGTTTTTTGGTGACAATTAAGCGTTTTAGATGCGATGTAATACTTTTTGGTGGTATTTTCAAGTTTCCCGCAACTTGGCATCCCCGATTGCATACCAAAGATATGCAGCTGTAAATTAAAGCATTCTGTCAGATAACACAAATGATACATGACACACACACACAAACACCAACACCAACAACATTTTCAGTGCAGAGTTGCTTGGCTGAATGGCAAATCTGGAGTAGCAGAACGCAATGGAACCATGAGGGAGGATGTGAGGCAGGGCACAGCTCACGCCATCAATGCTTTTAATAATATGCGAATTTGCTAATTTCTCCCCACATTCCACACACCGATATGCATGTATTAGTGTGTGGAAGTATGCATTTACCTCAGCTGCTGCGACCTGCTCCGTGCCACTTTCCTCCCACCTTCGTACGCCGTGACTGACAAAAATTTATTTAAAACAAAGTTTTACATTGTCTGCATGGATTTGGTTGTTGTTGTTGCTGCTGTTGTCACAGTTGGCTTAGTTTCATTTTAATGCGTTTGTGTGGTGGCTGCAGACGCACAGCCGCAACCGCTAAGCTTTACATTGCAGCCAACTCCGTCGCCAATTTTTGGCTGCTGCAAATTTGAGCATTTTTATTGCAACTCACAAACACAAGAATGTGTGTGTGTGTGTATCTCCAAGATGCATGCACAAATCACAATTATCGCGTTTGTGTATCGATGCATGTTGGACTAGGGTCAAGTCTATGCTTCTACGTGTATTTTAGAGTTGGAGAGTATCTGCATCGCTTGCAATTGTTGGGCAGTTGAATTTGAATATGTGACGCTTCTCTATTTTCCTTCAACGAAATCACAACTGTGATTTGGATCGGCAGGGAGTAGGCCAGTCCTATATGTGATGTCCGATTTCAGAAACTGTTCTTAATTTAATGTTCGAATTTAAAAAATTTTTGTTTTTCATGCTGCCAGAAGACAAAAGAAGGTTCTAAGTTCTATACATATTTTACAAAATTGTAACTAAAAAATTCGTACAGTTATTTTTGCCATTACTTTTGTAATAACAAGAGATTTCGTTGAAGGTATTCGTCGAAATTAATGTTATTAGTACCTTTGGTGGTGGAGAATATGTTTCTTTTCATTTTTAAAATAAAGCGCGAAAGTTTCTAGTGAAATACAAATGAATCTTCCATCGGGTTTATGAAGGCTTCTAAAATCGCTTGAAATAATGCTCCTAATAGCTTTGCTCTTTCACTTTAAACCGGCCGATATGATATAAGGTTAAGGGGCTTGAAAATTAGCATGAGTGCTCAACAAAATACGTAAACAGAAATATTGTTTGTGTATGCATCAAGTCATGACTCAAGTAAGCATTTCCACTTAATTTGATCGATTCAGCTAATTACGAAATTCTGTAACCCCTTGCAATTGTGAGTTATTGTTAGTGTTATAGCACATTGGCTGCAAAACAATAGATTTTCTTACTGCACAGTACGGGTATTTTTTTAGTTTGAAAACTATTTAAAATAGTGCGGCGTGTAGTATGGCAAGTGGAAGACGTAATCAAGTTACGCTGACGTGACGCCTTTTTATGATCTACATACATATACAATATGGTACGTCTGTATGAAGTGGTATATATGCATGTGTTGTGTGGATATACATATATAGATTTTTATATGCGCGATTATGTTTGTGCTTTCATTCTGACTTCAAAGAAAACAGTGCAGTTGGCACAAGTTTGATCGTTGGGAGTGATCTCGCGGGGACATAAGGAACTTTATGGGGTCTTAGAGATTCAACTTCCAGTGCATTTGGCATCAGTCTGACAGTAGAGAAAGATATACCGTTTACTAAAGTTACATGCTGCTAAATAAGAGCAACACATTAAAACTATAAGTGTTGGGCGAGCAAATTTGAAACCTCTTCCAACTTCCGGCGCAGTTGAAAGCAGCCTGTAGTTGGAAACGATCTAGCGGGAACTTAAATCTCATTATAATGAATAAGAGAAGAAGAGTTTATAAGGTCAAGCTTCAGTATATGAGCTTGTTCAACTCCCAGCGAAGTTGGAACTGGTCTAGCAGTAGGAAACGAATTCCCAATATTCGAATACTTACATTAAATAAGAAAAGATCACATAAGAAACCGCATAAGATTTTGGGAACGTTGGGTGGATCTGGCGGTCAGCCTTGAAAACATTGAGGAAACCAGTTTGAAACCTCTTCCAATTATCAGTGCAGTTCATACAAGTCTGCTCGTTGCCGATGGCATATCGGGAACCTAATTTTCATTTAAATACAATAAGGTACTTCAATAGGTATTCACATTGACCCAGACAAAATCTGAAGTAAGTTTTCCAAGATGTTTTGTGCCCAGCAGCACTTCTCGAGCTACGTGCCGCTGCTTAACCACGAAACTATCAAAGTGCCATATTCATCAGAATTTGTGAAGTAACTTGGGAGTTGTTCATTCTCATACGTTGCCAGTGCTGCTGGCTAGACTAGCTTCCAGAATTGTAGTTCGCCTGTTCGGCACGGCGAGACTGGCCCCTGCCCTCGCCGCGTCCCTTCGTCCACTCAGCCAATGTGATAAAAACTGCAGGCATTGAGTTGCAGTTGAAGTCGCTCGATTCGTCAGTGCGCCGCTAATTGAAATTAGATACTTTGCCGCTGCACTTAAGACTCACTCTCCAGCTAATACAAGCATCTAAGTTGCGGCTGCACTGAAATGGAACGGAACGGGCGGACGGGCTATGCGGAAAATCGGTCGGCAGCAGACATTGGAGTCAAGGCTTGAAATTAGTCGGAACAGCGAAATTGGCGCGTTGCAAAATTTCCATTCATGTATTTAGATTTAGAAGCACGTAATCTGCGTTCCTTACTGAAGCGATTCTACGTTGGCTCAGCGTCACCATGACAAATGCGACACTCACTCGCTCGGCCACTTACTCACTTGTGATTTTGTTAGTTCGCATCGGAAATAGCAGCGTGTTTTTTTAAATATTTATATTAACTCTTATTTTAAATTATTCAGCGCTTATTCGCTTTGTGTATTTGCTTTGAATCATGCCACATTTTAGTTATTTCCCGTGCAAGCAAAAGACGCTCGCTGCTACTGTGTTCTGTATTCTAACAAAATGAAATAATTCGTTCGGTTCTTTAATAAATCGCAGACTTAATTTTGTATGTGTTTTATAATTTCCAGTTTGTATTACGTGTGTGCGCTCTGCGACGTGAGATGTGTATGGAATTTTTAAAATTTCATTCACGAAAAAAGGAAGAACAAGCAAGAAAGACTAACAGAAACATTCGAAAAAATCTTAAAACGCCGTGAAGAACGAGCAATACTCGTAACTTGTGGCTAAGAGTTTATGTGGCAGTAAAGATTTTAAGTTTGATGATATTTATCTGCGTTTCTTTCTTTGGTAAGTTGGACATAAAAATTTTTTACTGCCTGTTATTTCAGCAATGGAGCTGGAATAACATTTTGCGCACATTTCTCAGTGTAATGAAACCAGAAAGATTGTATGCTATAATCATCGTGTTTCACTGTAAACATTCTGCACTGTTTCATTTACTTTCATAAAAGAAAAGCTATTTTTGATACAAGTAATGTTAGCAGCAACGATTCCAAAAATGGTAGTTTTGATTTTGGAGCTGCTTTTCTGCATATAAATCCTTTCTTTTTGGTAAGGATTTCCTTAATATTCAACGAGCAAAAGAATATGCAAATTTCTTCAATGCAAATGTCAAACTAGTTTTTTTGCTTTTTCAAAAAAAATTTCTATTTAAAGAATTTGCTTTTTCTTTTGGAGCTTTTCATGGTATTTAAAAAGATATGTCAATCTAATTTCAGATTACTCTAACTAATTTCGTAAATGGTCAAATTGATTTCACTAATCATCGAGCAGATATTTTAAATGATAAATAGTTTTTCGAAAAGATTTATATTTACTACAAACCATATTTAAATTAAATTCGAACGTTTCTGTATTCATATTTTTCTTTGCTGAATTCTATTGATTCGTTTCGAAAATAAATTTGTATGTAGGTATAGAAAATTAGTTTGAACATTACTGAAATAAGTTTGATTACTACTGAAGCCAAATCAATCTATCTAAAATCAACTCGACTAGTGTAAAATCAATTTGCATGCTTCTTAAATGATTTAGACTAATTTTAAATGAAATTGATCATTGCTCAAATCAATTTACGTAGTAGGAAATTTAAGCGACCGCATTCTATTTGGCTAGTCTGAAGTCACTTTGACTAATCTTAGATCAATTTAATCAATAAGAAATTCAACATTGAATTCAATTCGACTAATTTAAAATAAAATTCAACAATTCTAAAATTTGTTAAATAATTTATAGGCACCGCTTCTGCAATCAATTTGTCTTATCCAAAATCAAATTAAATTTTTACGAATCCTGAATCAAATTTTACTGTTTCTGAAAGCAATCTAGAAATGTTGTAGTTTAACGTAATATCCGAAAAGTGTGATACTCTTAATATCTTCAATTGAGAATTTAAAAAGCACAATTTTTACATAGTAAAAATATTATTGGAGAGTGAGGTTTTGTAGTAGTTTGGAGGATGATTTTATAGAATTTCATGACAAGCTGATATTTTGAAGTTAAAAAGACTAGAGTAAGGGGGGTAAGCGAAGCTGCTAAATAAGAAGCCCATATCTTGGAGTCATGTTATTTATAATTTTAGGGGCAAACACTATAGCCCAATTCACAATCTTGTGCAAATGGTCTGGGATTTTTGCACAAGATTGTGAATTGGGCTTATGTAATGCAAGTTAATATCTATTGCAACTTTGCATTGTGCATGTATGTATGTATACCATTGCCTTAAGGTAATACGCCATACGACTAGTGACAAGAAAGACATTTTTAAGTTGAAGTGTCGCAGTCACAAAAGACTCTCTGCAAAATTCTAACACGATTTAACACTCCTCGATATGATCAGTGTTGCTGGTGCTTAGATAGAACAGAAGACAATACCCGGCGAATAAGTAAAACGATCACGTTCTCAACTAAAAGTAGCTGAAGTCATGCTAAAAATTGTAGATTTGCGTTTAAGAGCGGCAAAACCGCGCGCGTACCTCGACAAAAATTATAAATTATTTTCGTTTATTTTTTTTTTACTGAATTTAACTAAATTTCATACGCATTTCAAGGCCAACCAACTTGAGCGGTTAATTACCTACAATTGTTAATCCTCTTTCACGGGGCACGGCAGTATGGTAGCACGGCAGCGCCATGGCGGTGTGGCGGGCGGCAGGCTAGTAACGTCAACACGCTGGAGCCTACAGCTAAAATGTTCTAACACTCGTTTCCGAACTGGGACGGACAAGTGAGACTTGTTAGGCTTTGCTTTGATTGCGGCTCAATGCGGAGCAAGTGACGGCTGTGAGCGCTGTGAGTGGCTGGCGTTGGCTTGAGGTGGCACGAATCGCTTTCCGCACAGCAATTGGCCATATCGGCGCAGGCTGTGGCCAAAGCTCAAACGTAGCTACGCTCCCCAACACTAACAGCAACAACAACAACAACAACAGCAACACTAATGAAATAACATAGTGTCACTTGTTGGCAATTGGCACTTACTTTGTAATGCTTATGAGCGCATGTACATACATACATGTAGCGTATCTTATAGATACTTGTGCTGAGTGTCTTAACTAAAACACGCTGTACACTGTACAGCGATCGCTATGAGTTAAAGCCAAGCTGCCGTTTAGCCACAAACGTTTTCATTTGAATTTATGTACACATTCGACGATCTTGCGTAGTTAGGCACTAACGCATGCGGTTGACGGCACAACTCCGCCCTCCCCTCACACACCCGCCGCCCATGTCCGCTGAATCAAATGCAAACCGCAACTATTGTACGTGAGTATGAAGGAATTAATTGCACGAGTAGTTAATTAAAGTTATTGTTAAGAAATTCATATCGTATTGGCATGCTGCGCTCAGGCTCGCACATACTATGTCCGTAGTATAAACACACACCCATACACTGCCGCTGTCTAGCGCATATTATTAACTTAATTTCATTTTGTTTATAAGTCAGTGTTGCCTTATAAATACACAATGACCGAGCGAGTGCGGCGCATTGACGCGTTCTCGGCTGCCGTCTCGATTTTGGTTGGGTTGCCGTGCCGCTGAGGAGGCAGCTCGTTTTTAGCTTGAAAAACATGTTTGCCTCACTAATAACGTTTTTATTCGCTAAAAACGTTGTCGTTTTTATAAATCAGTTATACTCGCATTGCGATTTAAATACAAATGTAAAAGCGCACAAAGAAAAAAGCCAACACGCTGCTTATGGGTGGAGCTTAAAAATTCTTGTAGTATGCTTAGAATTGTCGGTGAGAAAAAAGTCACTCGTATAGAATGAAAAAAAAAAATTAAAAGAAGCAAAATGATTAATGTAACAACAGAAAGTTGAATTCTTATTCGTCGTTTCAAAAGAGGTAGTTTCATTTTGTAGCAGGAAATGAAAGGAAACTAGTTTAGCTAAATTTTTTAAAGTAAACTTTTGAAGCTTATACATATATATGTATATGGGACCTTCAGCATGAACACCTCTGTGCCTAAAAGGATGCTACTAAAATATTTCGGTTCAAAACACTACCAACATACCATCGATATGGTTTTTTTTTAAATGCATCGCCGGTATAGTACAGGAAATAAGTATAACCTATGAATATCGAATCAACATCTTTATTCACTGGAAACATATCTAATTTTCTTTAATTGCAATATAATATTTCTAAGTAGAGCAATTTATATCTTGAAATTCTCTATGCAAAATTGTTTGTCGTAACTTTAGCAAACAGTTTTTTCATAAATCTCAAAAAAGTACTGAAACACTTCTAGGGAGTACACTACAGTTCGTATTTAGAGTAGGAATCCAGTCTTCTAGTCACCGTGGCCAGTCGGAAATCAAAATTTTGAATTCCTCGATGATGGGACGGACATAATTTTGCTATAATTTAAAACATTGTTTTGTGTATGGAAGAATGTTCTGTTTTTCGTCTGCTTATGCTTGGGCTATTTGTTAAAAAAATTTTACAAATAATGGAATAAGAAATTTAAAGACCCCTTTTTTTAAACATCTACAAATTTATGTACATTATTTTAGCAATTTTGTGTGTATTTTCCAAAACCATCGAAATAATAAATTTATCCATGAACTTTTAGTATAGCGCACTGAAATAATTGCGATTGAGTTGCAAAAAAAAGATTTTCGTAAAATTGAATTGTACACTGAACTGTAAAGACGCGCTTTTCGTTAAACAATTGAATTTATTTTTGTACATTTGATGATTTCTTAAAATTTGTGTGACAATTCATCACGCTTAAACGCGCCCATTTTGTAAAACGAATTAATCATCAAAAGATTTGCGATTGCCTCAATTCGAGCGAGAATTCAAAGTGATCTCAAAGAAAAGGCAAAAACAAAAATAAAGGACACTCCCTACCAAAATATGAGTCAACTTTTCCCATATTGATTATTACAACAACAGCAACAAAAACAGAAATTACTCAACATTTTAAATAATTGTAACCAACGAAAGGGATGCAAAAGCAGCGGAAACAGAGAGATGAAAGAGTGAAAATGTTATCAGTGGAAATAAGTATCTGAAGCAGGAAATTTTTGGTGAATCGTAAAAGTGTGGTGTTTATATAAGGATTGGCGGTACAGCCTACATACATACATATCTAGATACAAATGCTACTGTTACAAAAGTATGCCCGAAATGAAGCGAAGCAGAAAAACGACACGAGCGAAGCAATCGAAAAGCAGCGCATTGAATAAATGAATTCGATATTTCAAGTGAGATTTGTTGGGTGCGTATCCACAGCATGAGCACATTAAAAATTTGTGTAATACAATTTGACATTCATTCAATATTGCTTGCTGCCTTGAAGCAATGAGCAATTGAGCAATGTGAGACAACGGCAAAGGCAAAGGCAACACGAAAGCGTAGCGCGTCACTTTAAGTGCGTTTCTAGTCGTTAATTTGGTATGCAAGCCTTCAATAAAACATTCAGATACATTCTCGCATTCGTTGCGGCAGCTGTTGATGCTGGTTATCGTTGGTTTGGTTTTTGGTTTGGTTGGATTGCTTTGAATCGATGCGATTCATGCCGAAGGGCTTAAATTGATTGAGAGAATTTCTTGATTGCGTGTCATTTGATAATAAATTAATAAATGCAGGCAGCCATTGTACGAGTATGTACTTGGAAATCGCTGTTGAAATTGCAGCTGAGATTTTGTGGGAAAGCTGTATGTATGGCATTTTCCAAACTAAAATTGACAAGCAATTAGTAAATTATTAGTTGAGTGTTGAAATGGGAACGCTGGAAAGCGATAGCGGGCAACATGCACAGCGGTTCATGTCATATTTTCGAAGAAAAGAACAACAAAGTTATACAGCTCGACAATTGTCAGTTTCTCAAAAAGATATGCGGAGTATTTAGCTACATATGTATGTAGATATTGAAAGTATGCATTATTATATTTTATATAAGAATTACATATGTTTGTATGTACATATGTATATAGTAAAAGTATTATATGCGAATTCGTATGCATTCGAAATGGTTCCGCTTTTGGAATTCGTTTCAAATGTCGGCTCAGTTAATGTTCTTGTCTGCAACTATCAGCCGCAAACACTAAATTCTACACTTCAACTGTGAGCTTCTTTAGATAAACTATTCGTTAGTATCGAACAATGAAGGAAAATTGCCATTTCAATCAGTTTGTTCATCATGCTAGTTACTTGCAATGTACCATTACTTCTATGAAGATGATATGACCACAACCTCATCAAAATTCCATTCGCATTTTTTACAAATTTACATCTAAATTCTTATTATGTATAGGGAAATGTTTTGGAAATATTTTCGATAAGAAAAGGAGGACAAATTCAATTCCCTATTCCCACTTTTAAAAATGTCTATTTTTGGCTGTTGCAAATAAATGCATTTGCCAAAATCCATTATCCATTCATACGCTTTGCTGCAATTGGACAAAAAACATTTCAAAAATATTTTCATTGTTCCAATATAGCATCTCATATTTCAAAATCACACGCACACACACACACATGCAAAGTAGCAACACATCTACCTGAATCGCAGAGTGCAGGGGGTGCTCTGCACGTGACCATGAAAACAGGCCAACGCATTTACAAGCAAACACACATACATACATACATACATGCTACCATGCATACACACAAATGTTCATCCCTCAAACCGACAAGCGTATTTGTTGTTTTAAGCGCTCCACACCTGTTGACCGCGCGCACACGTAAACAGACAGACACACACACACACACACACATACAACTCAGTCAACAACAACCAAACCCCACACAGATAACAGCAAAGCGCATAGCTGAAGAGCCTTTGTTTTTTCGTTGCTTCTTCTTTTTTTTAAATTTTCTGTTTCTGGATTTGACAGTTCCGCATTTGGCAACATGTGTCCTTTTTCTACGCTCGAACTGTAAGCGACTCGACTGCCCGTCCACATGTCAGTTCGTGTCGGTCTGCATGCCTGCTTCTGCGGACTTTTCAAGCCTACCACACTTCGTTCCTTTGGCGTGTGTGTGTGTGCGCGTCTGTTTGTGTCGTCCTGACACCGTGACGGCACAGAGCAAAAAGTCAGTGCGTAAAGCATAAGGTAGCAAGGCAGTGGGAATGCCTATAAATATGCTCATGAAATTCGTAAACGCTGGCAAAGTTATGGGACGAGGTGTTTCGTCGTGTCACAACAACACATCCGCGTGCCGCTGCACTTGTGCGAGTTGAAGGCCGTAACATGTGGCCAACATGTTGTGCTGTGGAAGGTTATGAATTAAATTAACATGAATTTATAGCGCTAGATTAGGAGCAGCGATGAAATGTACAAAATTTTTTAACTCTTAAAATTAGAAAAATTACTTTTTTTCAAGAAATTTGGAAAGTTTTCTAAAATTACATGCATGGTATAATATTAGTATAATCGATATCATAAAATATATGTACATATATACAGGCGCTTTGATTTGGTTGTTTGTATATCTGTTTGAAAGTCGTAGGTCAAATGCAACCGAAAATAAATAAAATGTTAGAATAGGCAATTTTGATCAACGAGAGCGGAAGTGAAATTTTAAAGCAATATGAAATGCGGAAAAGGGGGCCGGAACTGTGTATTTTATAAGCACCGTCAGTGGGGCAGAATGGGCAGAACATACATAAATCGTTGACGGAACTATTTTTTGCTATATTTTCTGGCACTGTAAATAAAACCAAATTAATGTTACATACATACATACATACATACATACATATGTACATACGTACGGTACTCATTCTGGCAAGAGTTAGTAGCAAAAGTAAATATTTTGTATGAGCTAAAATTGTTTCATACGAATGAAAACATTTCAGATATCAATAACAATTGAATTGCTAATCAATTGTAACTGTAAAGCCAAAATTGTAGTGTTAGTTTTAATTTCGGTAAACTTTTTTTAAAAATCAGCAAGGATTTCTATTTTCTAAAGAAGCATTGGCATGCAAGGGCAAGTTCGTAGCCATACAAAAATTAGAGACGTGGAGATTAGACGAGATTTAAAAAACAGTGTACCTTTGCATTTTAAATGGTTTGTTTTTGAATGAAGTTTAAAGAAAAGTTTACTAGAATATGCCGCGCAGTATTTCCGCAAAATTTCTCAAATAAGAATATAGCATTTGTCAGAACTTAACCTCGATGTATGTAAATTTTTTTTTGCGATTAATTTTAATAGAGTTACGTTTTGAAAGTTACGCCTAAGCCTCTTTCTTCATTATACACTTTTGCATTCCAATGATTAATTTCAGTGTATGCGTGTACTACATTTTTGTTATTATAGGTAAAAGCCATTGCAAAAATATTTTATTGTCAATTTCAGCAATGTATCTTTACAATAAACAAATCTGCATTTCAGAAATGCTGTATGTACCCCAGTGCCAGTTTTATGAGAAAATGGGCGAGCATGCAAGAGGTACGAGTTTTCAGAAAAAAGGCGACAATCAATATCTACAAATTGAAAATTTAATCTTCAAATCATAATGAATGACATTTTGCAGCGTCATCTTCGAAGCCAGAAGTGAATGCAATTAATTTGTTGTGGCCGTGGTAGGTTTTGTTGTTGTTGCCGCTCTTCCAACCCTGTGCCTGTCTTATTGTATGGATTTGCAATAGTGCAGAACGAAGCTGCTTTATACAAAACTGCGCGCATTGTGCACGGAAATGGACTACGACATTTCCGAAAACAGCAAATAAAAACTAGTTTAAAGTAAAACGGTTTCACAATGCCGAGCTGCAAAGGTGATGTTTTGTTGCCAACGCAGCTGAACTGAGCTGCGCTGAGCCAAGTCGAGCCGCACTGAGATACTTACTACCTGAGCAGCAGATAAAATGTTGCCGCTGCTGCTCGTGCAAACAAAAAGATGCAGCGACTGACAGCGAAGAGAAGAGCGTTTCTAGTTCAAATGCAGCGCAGCAAATGCGGATACGGATGCGACTGAGGCTGGCAGAAAGGGGCGCATAATGACTGCTGCTAATGCCAGCGCTTAGCCCAACATAATAAACAGTCGGAATCGTAAATCGAGATGCCATAAAACTGCAATGCTATATAGACATAGCAATCTTTGCATGTGCCTCTGTGTCGGTGTGCGTGCTTTTGTGTGTAGTGCCAGAAATTTTAGCAAGGTTGTGCAAATGGCAGCAGCTGTTCCCAAAAATACATAAAATCTGAAAGGCAAATCTTTACAATGGAATGGAAAGGACGCATCTAACATACTTTGCCAGAAGTTGCTGAAGTTTTGTTATTTTTTTTTGGTTATCATTAATGATGCCCGGCGATTTGTAGTTGTTAGAAAAGTAAGCAAAAAGTCAAATTGGCAATTACATGTAAGCAACTTTTTTTAAACAGGTTGTAAGGCATACAAATTGCAGTCGAAAGTATCTTTGACAGCAATAAATTATCTGACTATGGCTTCATTTATTTGACTGCATTTTTAATAATCATCTTTTGTATAGCTTATGTCGATGTTGAAAAGTATAGACCGCTCGTGGCTCGCTAAAGCGATTCGTGTCATAAGTCTTGCGAAGAATTTCGTTTCGATTGACCAAGATTAATTATTATTCGACTATTGTTAGATTAAGCGATTGCAACCTATACTAACAGCAGAAAGGTTCTTTGACGCTCAAAGAAGTAACTACAGATATTAGAGCTATTCTTCGTTTGAATGTTTTGTAGTATAATATAATTATCCCAACACTAACTAAAACCAAAACGTTCACACTATTATACTAAATGATATAAAACCAACCCCTAACAACTTACAAAAATAAAAATTTCATTGGACGCTTTATCAAAAAGTATAGTATGAAATGTGAAACTGTACACAGATTGGAATATAATATGAAGCCTGCATCTATCCGGAGGGTTTGTCTGTTCAGATTTAGCTGTAGCATTCTTTGGCATCTCGAAGTACAATATTCAGATCCGTTATGCCAGCCAACTTTGAGAATAACCGATGCGATGTAGACTGGCATATTTTTAAGCTCAAAATGCGAGCATTTCACTTCAAATCAACAATTTGGTATGTGAAATCCTAAAAAGTCACCCATTTGCAAGTTCGATTAACAAATTACGCATTTGCTTATTGCAAACAGGGAGAAATACACACACACACTTGCACACATATAGTACGGGTATACGAATATATACTTTATAACAATAGAAAATTAAATTTCTAGTCACCCCATTCGGCGTGGTTGTTACTTTTGTTCGTATGCCTTATGCAATTGTTGTTTTTGTGCCGCTGTATTTCATTTATTATCAAAGCCAAAAACTAAATGGAAAATCATACTTGCAGATATGTAGGTACACTTAAAGAGCCGCAACAACAACGGCAATAAAAGGAACAAGCCAAGCCAACCCAACAGAATTCAACTTAACTCAGCACAGCTGAACTCTACTCATCCCCTATCTAATATGGCATATCTACGTACTGATTTGTAAATATAAATTCTAACTGAACTATTCACATTCAGACTACAAATTCGTATACGTAAATCCAGCTGAGGAACAGTAACAGACGCACACACACACACACACACAAGTACAGAGGCTGCCTGGCTGAATAGATGGTTGGATGGATGTTATCTTTCTTCGACACAGCGGCAAATACATACGTATAAATATAGCACAAGTATCTAGATAGGAAATAAGCTATGAGTACGATACGATGAACTGTACACAACATTTCAAAATTCAAATTTAACTGTTGGTGAATTTGAATTTGAATTTGCTTCGTATTTGTGCATGTGTGCAGGCACGTAGTAGTGAGTGAGTTGCTGGGAGAATCCATAATCAATCTACAGCGCTCTACATGAAATACACATGTCGCGGGTTGAAGCAAAAGGCTGTAGATTGTCTTGGAGCTGATGTTATTTTTGTGGAATACAATTTAGATTTTCTAATTTTTGAAGAATGCTAAGTATACAGAATTGTGTGGCTCTTTAAAAGAGTATCTACATCGATATATAGAGCACTCTATTCATATAAAGCACAGCCATTGGGATATACTATATGTATGTTTATATAGAGCACTCCATATGTACATATATATATTGATGGCTTTATTTTGAAGTAGGTTAAGTCTAAAAACTTAATTTTACACGAGAATAGTTTGAAAGTTTATTTTTTCCTATAAAGTACTATTATATTAAGTGGAGAAAGATTTTTTACATCTTGTATTGTTTAGATAAAAATTTGATAGAGTTTATATAGAAGTTGCTATCAACTAGAAATCGTTTCAAGTCGACTTAGTCTATTTTAGAATGAAGCAACAGTCCGCCAACAAGTCTTGATTGAGATTTCTGGCATTGAGCTGTTATCTTTTTAACACATTCTACAACTGAATCCAGATACTGCGAGAAAGTTAAGCCTAAGGCTTAGTCCTTCAACGGGTTGTTGCGCTAGTAATATGAAAATGTTTGATCGAACCTTAAAAGCACAGAGCTGCTTAATCAAACCTTAAAATACTTGAAGAGAAAAGCCCAATTATTGCGTGAGATGGCGTTCGCACATCTTGAACCTGCTGCACCGGGACCCCGAGACCGACAAAATAATATATCTATCTCATTTTACATAAAATCATATTAAGAGGCACACAATATTTATACAAACGATTGCAATTTTGCTTCGAACATTATATTTACGTTTCATACAAGTCCAACTGGGATGGGGGTATGTGCCCTCCAATAGCACACTCTAACTACGTGTCTATTTCCATGTCAACCAAAATTTCAAAATCTCTGCGCTAAAGTTAGGCAAAAGTATTTACATTTATGCAAAAGGCGCTCATTGAATCGACGCGTCGCCGCTTCAAAAAAGGCGCACTTTTAGTCCAACTTCGAAGCTAGGGTGTGGCCTCAGATGCGTATTCAAAGATATGAAATGTCTGTGCGTTCGTGTGTATGTACTACTATACTATGCGCGCGTGTGTATGTACAATACGTTTTAATAATAACCATCCACTCTTTATTTGGAAAGCGGCAAGCTAGGAAATAAAAGCAATCCGGGGAATGGGAAGGGGAAAGGGCTCAGAACAGTACAAGTAGCATTCTGCTCTATAGGCAGTAATGAGAGAGCGCCGTATTCTAAAATTATAATAAAAAGTGATGCTGACGAAAATAATATTAATGAGCAAGTTTTGATTACAATGGCAATGGCAATAAGTTTCTGGCATTGGGAAACGGGACTGGACTGGGGTTCACAGCGCAAGCTGGCAGTTGTTGGTAGCTGCTGCAGTATGTACAAAAACTTGAAAAGCAGCAAGGATATTGATGTGAATGGGTAAGTGTGTGTGCTTGTGGAATACTTGAAGCACTCGAAGACGTTGAAGTTAATGCGATGAAATATGATCATTGTCGCTGGAGCGGTAAAAGTGGCCGGAAAAAAGGGTAGCACAAAGCGTAAAATTTTTGCCGTTAAATCGAATCTTGGAGTATAAAAATGACATAAAAATCGCTTTAAAATCGCTTTAAAATCGCTTTAAAATTGTATGAAATTTTTTATGTTTGGAATCGATCTATCATATTGGTTTCTGCGGAAGTGTGCAGAAATCGAAATTCGCTTGAATTTTTCGCGGCTATTTAATTGGAAAAAGTATTTTCTAACTATAGCAGTATAATCTTGTACGTTCGGAATCGCGAGAGTATTTCCATCAAATCGATTTTACCGAATGTCTGATGGTAGTCCATCAAATCGAGAGAGCATTTCATAACAATTTCGAAACTCAAGCCATATGTTTGTCGCTACTTCTTTTGAAGCCTAGATCAGCTCAATTTGGCTGGCATCAATTTAAATCATGGTAATACAATAGCCAAAAAATAAACTCGTACCCACGTTCTCATATGCTTATCTCTACTGTACTTCTATAATATGTAGTTCTGCTTAAGAACTTCAACTCAGATCGCATGGAAATTCAATTCCTCGGCGTATTGTCTATTTTTTCCTCACTGAACTAAGCAAACAAAAGGTTTTAAAATCCTTCTTTTTTGTATATTGTAAGACTGCAACTAGTTTTTCCACTTTTTTTCTGCGTAACATTCTTAAATTTTTCATTCTTTTCTTCTTTCTATCTTTCGCTTTAACTATGCCGCATTTCCTTTTTGTTGTAATTCATCACCTACAAATCAATCATTTTGACGAACGGCAAAAAAGCAGAGCTGAAAAAAGGTAACTCATCACAGCCACAAATGAACAATGCCAGCCGAAATGCAATGCAACTCAATGCCCTTAAAACGTTTTTAGAGTTTAGATACCGACTGACAGACAGACAGACAGGCAGACCGACAGACCGTACGACCCACCCCAGCTGTCGAGCTGATGCATACGAGCAGCGACAACTACACCTACTTTTTTTTGAGATTCTTATAGACTCTTTGGAAAATGTAGATTTATTTGTAGAAAATTGTGAGCAGATTAGAGTGTTTTAGTTTTTTCACTTAAATTTCTTGTTGTTGTTGTTGTTGTCACTATCCTTAAGATATAACCTTACCTTTTCTGATAGGTTGCTGCGCCTGTTTTGACTATGCGTGCATTTTTTGATGTTGCTGTTGCTGTTGTTGTTGGCGTTGTTGCTGTGATTGGCATTATTCATCTTTTATGTTTGTGGCTATCTTTACTTTCCGATTTCATTTAACATGTTAAAGTAAAGTAGATTTTCTAAAAAATATCGAGTGCCTCTTCCACTCTTATCCTTGCGTTCGCCTTATTTACAATTTGTTTTTTTTTTTGTAGAGAACGCTCGTATTTTATATGTGCTATTCCTAAGGCTTATCAACATTTCTTGGTTTGATTTGTTTAGGCGTTTTCGTTGCTTGTATCGGTTTAAGCGTTTGTTTTAATACTTCTTTTATGGTCTTAGTCTGCAGGAAGCAGCAAATTGTTGCAGCAGGTAAACGACAGCCGATTGCTTGCTTTGCTTTAGCACAGGTAAAAAGTATCTACATTTGCAGTGTGCATGCTCCCAGCTTAAGCTATGATTTATGCCGTGAAGTACGAGTAGGCTAGAAACGTTGGAAATGCTAATGTGCAGGAAGTGTGTTTTATGATTTTGCTGATACGGCTACAGCATTGGGACTTACTCGAATTTTGGTATATAAAAATACTCTTATTGCAATTTGCAGATAGAAATGCAGCTGACGATTACAAGACGATTTTAATTACAATTTTTTTTCGTTAAAATAATAAATAATATATTAGACGAACGGCAATGAGGCTTATAGATTGTATTATAAACTAGTGAGGCCAGACAAGATTTCCAAAAAATAAACCTCCTTATTTCGAAAATTTCTTCTGTTTTTCCTACATACTACAAATGAATTCTAAGACCTTAAAATATAAATTTCCCTTTAGCGAAAGTTGGTAAAATCTAAAAAGACCTGAAAAACAATGCTTTCGAAATAAAATGCCGCATAGAAACGCACAGATCTCTGCTAAAAAAGAAATGATCGGAACACCCTTTTATTTGAGGGTATTTTACGAATGCGAAGGCATAGACTTTATATGCACACACATCTACATGGAAAAGATGAAGACTAATTTGTAAGGGAATACAAAGCGAAAAATTTGAATGTTGTCAAAGCTTATTTCCATATCGACCCAGTGGCCAAATGTGAACAATGGCTTCTTAACTACCATCAACATAATCATAACAATAAAAATTTCGTGGCATATGACAACAACTGTGCAAATTAAAAGTAGTTACACAAAGAATAGCTACAACAATAATAGCAGCAGCAGGAGCAGAAGGAGCAATGTCCAACACAAACACTCAACCCATTCCAGCTGAATGCTACCCAAACTCTGCTGCAACTTCCGCTCCTAGCCCGACTGTGCCAGTGCCACAGCCCATCCATCGAGTGAGTTCGCCATGGACACAGCTTGGTGCCATCTGTTTTCTACCGGCAGCAGCCTTTCGCATTTCACAGTCGGCATGCAGTATTGCTGCCGCAGTCGCAGCCGAAGCCGGAGCAATAACGAATTTTGATTTCACTTTGCAAACATTTCCTCAAAACCGAACGAAGGGATGAGCGATGATTTCCACAGCAAAGCAGAGCACAGCAGTTGCAGAGGAAAGTCCACAAAAGGCAAGTGAAGGGAATGTGCTTACACATACACAAAGAGCCCAGCTAAAGCCATGATGCTTGCCAGTCGAGTGCGGGGAATCGTATTGCAGAATTTTGGGTTGTCTACTTTTTAAGCACATTTTAACTTTTTTTAGTACTTACTTGCGTTCGATGCTATCTCAAGAATTTGCAGGGTTAAAAAAGGGGTGGGAGATACATACATAAAAGTTAGCTAAGGGCCGGAGCAGGGGTAAGGAATAGGCAGTTATGAACAGAAAGCGTTGGCTTGAGTTGAGTCGAGTCGAGTCCCGGCAAGGAAGGGTTTGGGAGTTTTTGTGGCAAAGCTGGCGAGCCAAGAAACGACCGAAGGGAACGGAATGCGGGGCAACAATTATAAATTGAAATTGTAATTTAGTCTGTCTGTCTGTTTGTATGTAGCTGCTTTTGTAGTGCATTTGTATTTGTATTTGTGCGTGCGTAAAATACGTAGTGAGTGTGTGTAGCGTTAGTATGCTGGCTATCCTTGTAGCCGGACAGGAGCGGGGTGTGCATTAAGTAGCAGCACAGCCGGCACGCCGCAAGCGTTGATGATCAGCGCTGATGATGCTGCTGCTGCGGCGGCTTTTGTGCCACACAAGGGTTGCCGCTTACGGTTATGTGTTGGGCTTTAGTCTGCTCTGCTGATTAATATGCATTAAAATAATTTATGTATATACATACATACATACATACATATATAACGCATCTTCGCAAGCACGCGAGATTGCAGAGGGAGCGCGATTTCTAGGCTAACGTTGCAATCTCTGAAAAAAATTGCGCATGTGTTGCAGTTTGACTTTCGAGGGCTGAGAGTGTGCCATAAAGCTGTGTGCCCATGAACAATTGATAACTGATAACTGCTTAGTGAGAGCGCATTTGTTATGGTGAGATAACAATACCTTATCCTTATTTTCTATTCTGGTGGCATACTTTTGGTTATCCTGCAAAGGCGTTCGCTGTTTTGCAGCCAGTTGCCAACTTCCTTTCTTTCAGCAGTATGTATGTACTTTCTGGCATTTTGCTGGTGCACTGCTTCAGCAGCGCAGTCAGTTCCCTGCGATGCACAGATAGAGCAAGCAAATAGTATGATGCCATTTAGAAACATATATTAGGGTTGTTGAGATCTCGGAATCTCGGAAACCCGAAGCATATTTGTGTTCCCCAATCCCGAAAGTTCTAATGCTATTTTGTGCACATGAACGAACAAGCTGCAGCGAAGAAGATATTTGAGGCGGAAGTAGGAGCACAGAGGCAGCGCGCAAGGCCGTGCCTCCGATGTAAATACCAAGCAGAGAAGATACTGGTAAAGCTTGCCATTTTCAACTGCAAAAGGCACGCGCATGGCAGGGTGCCTGGAGCGAAATCCTACGTCATCTCGCAACCCAGTAACGTGTTGTTACTAACCGATATCAGCAGAGTAGGAAAAGGGAATTGATATTTCGCCAATGGAAAAAATTTTTATTTATGTAAATTGTTTGTTCGAAGTTCTTTGGAGTTCAAGGGTCACTCTCGAATTAACACTTGTATGACGTCGTATATGGGCATCTCCCAAAAAAAGTCTACCACGAGTGAAAAAATCAAACTGCTCAAAAAAACTTGTTATTATCAAATAATAAAGCTTTAATATATATGTTTTATAAATAAAAAAAAAAGTTTTGATTTCTTACTGTTTTTTGGCCGAAATATACCACTGTAGAAGAAATAGTTTTTCACTGCACTTTTTGCGAAGTATGCTTATGTTTTGTCTTCGAGTTTTAGCATAATCAAAGC
Source organism: Neria commutata (assembly GCA_963457695.1). Taxonomy (NCBI): domain Eukaryota; kingdom Metazoa; phylum Arthropoda; class Insecta; order Diptera; family Micropezidae; genus Neria; species Neria commutata. The sequence continues at coordinate 14,788,201 of OY735247.1, read as the reverse complement.
AATATTATATTGTTGTTGTAAACTATAATTTTTTCTACAAACATCAATATTATAAATTAGCAAAAGAGAGAGTAAGCACAGTTCAAATAACGGGAGTTTTTGTGTTTACTTCTTCCTACATTCTTATGTCGCGTCCGTGTGTAATAAAAGTTATTAATTGTTGCCCTTAGTGAACTGACGTTTCGAATTGGAGCTGCTGTAAATTTTTAAACAAGTGCATTATTTGGGTTAAAAAAATATAAAAATTGGATCCCGACAAAAGCGTTAACAAATATTATTGGTGCTTAAACTTTGTCGCGTCCGTAACCGTAAGTTCCAAATATTCCATTAAATATTTGAAAAACTACTAAAATTAATATATTATATGTAGATGGCAAAACCTTCGAGAAAAGCAAATAGTGATAAAGCAAAAAATTACAGGGAGAAAATAAAAGGAGATGGCGAAAAATGGAAACATTATAAGGAGAAAGAAGCGGAACGAAAGCGACAGTATCGGAAGAGATTATTAGAAAAAATCAAAAACGATAGCACTCTCTTGAAAAATATTAAAGACAAGGTACGCATTAGGCAGCGAGTGTTGCGACATAAAAAGAAAGATGCTAAGCTTGCTCACAGCATGCAATGCACAGCTTACAGCTGCAAGCAAACGATGGGAAAAGCAATGAAAAAGGCTAAAGACGCTCTTCCAACTGATCTCAATAAGAAAATAGCTGTTCTCAAATCGTTATACAAGAAGTACATAACCCAAACAGAAACTGTGGATGAGAACGCTACAAAGTCGCCAACCATCCAGAGGCGTGAACAATTAATTACAAATTTTTATTTGCAAGATGGAATTAGCATGCAAGCTCCTGGGAGGAAGGATACCATGTTAATTAATGGCAAAGTAGTTGCAAAACGTTTTCTGCTTATGACTTTAGAAGAAGCATATCAACTTGAATTAACTTTTTATGTTTTTTTTTAATTAAAGGTAAAATATTATAATGAACATCATTACTGTGTTTTATTCCCCTTGGAAAAATTTGTCGCGTCCGCAATGTCGCGTCCGTATTTGTGTTAAAGCTTTTTAAAAAAAGTTAAGAGAGCATTCTCATATTTCATAAGCCTACAAACAAAAGTTATCGTTTGGCCTTCATTTACATGTATTTATATCTTTAAAAAGTTTTCAAACATCGCTAAACTTGATATATTTCTATAAGACTTCAAAAATCACTTCTGTTTTTTGTCGCGTCCGTTTCAGTGTTTAATTGCCTCATATATCCTACGGAATTGCACTATATGTTCGCAAAATATTTTTTAAACGTAGCTCGCCTCCCGAACCTTAGAACCTGAAACCCAATATTGGCTTTTTACGCTTTTTTCTTGCTTTTATAAGCAATTAAAAGCGTACGAATGTCGCGTCCGTACCACTGGGAGAAGCCCATATGCCTTTGCATCAGATCATGAACACCCCAGTTGTTTCTTTTGTTTTTTTCCCCATTATAAACATTTCTGCAATTAAAAATTGAAATCCCAGCTTACCCAAACCACGATTAAAATTTTCTAAAATAGGATTAAATACCCACATCATGTTTCCGCCGATGAAAAAAGAATCCTTGCTAATAATTTCTCCCTTTGCTCTACTACCGCGCACACTATCTATCGTACTTTCCGATTCAATTCCTTGCCCATGCCCCTTCCTCATTTTGGTTTTTATTGTCAGCATTTATTCCATTTGCCGTATTCCTTCCTTCTGCAGACGGCAATTCAGAATTCATCGTTATCATCGCCTCGCCTTAAATTGCCGGTTGAAAGTTTGCATTTTGTTGCTGCTGTTGCTGTTGTTTTTGTTTTTGTTGTCTTGGGTTTTATGGCTTCTCAAGAAATTCACAAATTCACATTTGTCGAAATTTTATTCTCATTTTCTTTTGTTTTCGCTCTCGCTCAATTTTTTTGTGTGATTTCAATTTATTTGTGAATTCAAAAATTCTCTCTTTCTCTCTGCTACTCACAAAATCACTCTTCAATTCTGCATTTGTATCTTGCAAGACAATCTGTATTTTCGATATCTGCTGGATAAATTAACCCTTGCTTGCATTTTTCATGTGTAGTAATTTTGAATTTGGAAAAAACATTGTTGAAGAAATATTTCTCTGCTTAGGGGTGAGGTTTCTGTAAAGGTTTCTGAAATTTCATTCCCATTCTTTTCGAGGGAAGCTTTTTTTATAAAATTATGTACTAGTCCATTGTTATCATTCTCTACTACATGGGTATTTTTCCTCTTTTTCTGATGCCTCAATTTCCTGTAACGTCATCCTCCCCGAACTCCCGAAGAAGGGTTAACTGTACTGGCAGCGACAACAACAAGTAAAAATTAGTTCTACAAATCGAAGAAAACATGGTATGTACGAAAAAGTCATAAAATGTGCGATGGCGAAGAAAATTAATACAAAGAGTGAGATAGCTCAAGGAAATAACAAAGCTACAAGAGAGCGAGTGGAATTTCTACAAGCACAAAAACAAATTTGTACTCAATTTCTCAGACTGAGTTGGCTCAGGCATGTCTAACTCTGTTTTTGTGGCGGGCCATAAATGTATGCACTATTTTCACTCCCTTTCTTAAAAAACCGTATGCTTCTTCCGGCACCATTAAGCAATACAGGGAGGACAAGCATCTTGTGGAGCGATAGTTTCATCGGATGAGAGAGAATTCTAAATTTCCATTGCTTACCGATAACGTAGAAACAACTATTGGCAAGAGTTATTCTCCGCTCGATCTAAAAGCTGACATAGCTTGTGCTGGTAATGAAGTCCCAAGACCGGCCACAGACATTTGCTCACACAAAAAAAAGTAAGCTCGCTGAGCTGCTACTACGACTATATCGGTGCCACAAGCAAAAAAACCAAATTCAAAGTGCGACCTTTTGCTCAACCTTTAGCAGCAACCTGAGCTCAATAGCTTTATTGACAAAGGACGAAAAAATATTTGGCTTTTGCAAATACATTGCTATAAATATCAAAAGAATTGAATCTCCCTTCTTGCCCCCAAAAACAAGGACATACATAGATAAATCATTTTCAGAGAATTATTTTGAGTTTACGGCCATTTGTAATAATTGTTCTGTAGTATGTTATTGTTCTTGAAAGAGATTGAAGAGCCATATTTTTATTAATAAAGTCTATATATTTTGTTGTGTTAAATGCGGTAAAGAAATTTACTTATTTTATTAACATGATAAGCTGAAAAAAGTAGTTACCTACTCTCATATATCGCGGTAGGCTAAAAGCTGTGTAGTCTGCGGGCCACATTTTGCACACACGCGAAGTATGTAAATAATAATTTTCGCCTTTTTGTTTTGCTTAGTTCATTTGGCATGGCTGTTTGACTGTGTGCCTGTTTCGGTGGAGTGAATTGTAGTGGAGTTATACACAAACGCAACAAAGCAAGGGGTGCAAGCATAGAAGCACAGAGAGCGGTGTTATAGCCAGTGTTGCCATGGTCGTAGTTTCTTTTATGTGAATCTAATTCTTAACTTTGAATCACTGCCAGGGATTTACTGTGGTGGATTTACAACTATCTCTTGTTAACCTATGTCATTAGCTACAGAGATGGAGTTAATTTTTCTAAAATGTATGTGTGACTAAATTAGTACATACTTGCGCTCATTCTTGTTTAGAAATGTGCAAATTTACAAATATGTTAAGCCATAGTGTGAATAAACATAGAGATAAGTTTTTATTAAAAGCATGCCCTTATGAAAACTTTTGGATTTAGAATATACAAGTAGAAACTTGGCAACCCTGCTCATAGTGGCTTTGTTGCCAGTTGTTAGTGTTAGTGTGGCAAGAGAGAATCGCTTTGTTGTAATTGCTTATTATTGTTGTTATTACTTGTGACTAAGATTTTTTTCTACAATACAACTGCCTTTTGGATATAAATCGTAATGTCATACTGCAGGGCAACACAAACTTTTCCATATGAGGGGTAGTTATAAACAATTGAACGAAGAGTCCACAAGTTTCTGTTTGAATTTTACAATAGATGTTTAAATAAAACATATTTTTCGTTCAGAACTAAATAGTTGTTTATGCAGAGATAAATTATAAAAATAATTGAAATAAATTTGCTAAGAAAAACATTTAAAACTGTTGTCTTAAGCACAATAAGTATTAACTAAACAAAGAATACTCTCGAGGAGTTGTCAATTCGTTGCGAGATATGGCGTCGCACAAAGAAAACAATCGGGAATATTTTATGTTGGCCTTTAGATAAAGAAAATTTAAAATAAACTATAAAATCGACTTAAATGCTGCTGTGCCACAACTTTAGCTTTATATTTTTAATGTGGCAAACATAGTTAGTGCTCCAATTCGAACTTAGAGTTGACTTTAAAGGAAAGTTAGTTCTAAACATTTTGATTATTAAGGGTCATCGTATGTATGTGTGTAGAAACTCTTCGAGAGTATAGTTTGCCCTGATAATAAAGCTTCCAGTTCGAGTACGGCTATAGACTAAATGGTTCCATTAATAAAATAGAACGAACAAACACAAGTTAATGCGAGAAACTAGATCTAAGCATCGTTCGCGGGCTGTTGCGCCAATTATTATTATTATTAAAGACCATTGCTCTTTTAAATTTCAAAATTAGTTTAGTTATACAGTGGAGTCGGGATATAGTGAACTAATTATTGCAAGGCCTGTTCACAGTATCAAGGCTGTTCACTATATCAAGGTTGACATTTTTTGTTCAAAAACTCATTTTATTTGTTCAAAATTGACATTTGTGTATATAAGTGCAAGAGATCATTAGAATATGCACTCGACAAAAAACAAAACAAGCAATAACGTCAAGAAACAGCTGATTTTGCAGCAATCAACAGCAAAAGTACAATTTAGGGGATACCCGCTTTCGTTTCTGATTCCTTTTTGTATTTTTTCGTTCGTTTCTGCTTGAAAATGCTTTCAAAATTTGGTTCACTATTTAGAGGTTTTCGATTTTTCACTATTTAGAGTACTCCATGTAAAAATTTAGGTGTTCACTATATCGAAGTGTTCACTATACCGGGGGTTCACTATATCCCGACTCTACTGTATATCGGTTTTATTTCTATAGATACACTAAATTTGATAAAATCTTCAACATTTTTTCCATTACTTTTGCATGCGTCATAATTAGAGCCCGACCGAACCCGAAATTTTGGCCGAGACCGAGCGTTCGGCCTTTTTTTAATGTTCGGCCGAGACCGAGACCGAACCTTTCAAATACATATGCAAAAAAAAAGAAGAAGAATTTTAATGAAAAATATTTATACATTTTTAGGAAAAAGTACATGTTATTATAAAAAACAATTCTTTTGAGGTATAAATACCTACATTAAGCATCTGATGTATGAAAATTCAATAAAATGTATTATTAAAAAATTTAAATTTTGTTTAAAACTATACAATTTGTTCCTCAACTGTTCGGCTAAAAACTCGGCCTTTTGTAGCCGAGACCGAACCTTTTGGCAGAACTGTTCGGTAACCGAGACCGAGTCCGAGCGTTCGGTCGGGCTCTAGTCATAATCATAATATTTTTGAACAAACTTGCTCAACCGTTTGTGAAGCACTGCTGCCATTGCCAGTGGCACTGAAGAGCGGAGTGGATTTGTTGTCGTCGTCGACGGTCGACTTGCGTCTCAATGCTCATTTCTCGTCTTCTCCTGCTCAATTGGCTGTTCCTTTGCTGCGCTGCCAGTTCGTTTGTTTGTTCGTTCGTACGTTGGCTCGCTCGTTCGTTTCTCTATTCGTGTGCGAGTTTGTGCGCTTATGTGTGCGAGTGTATTTGAAATTGATTTTATTAGTTTTTGGTTTTGTGTTGAATTTAAAAAATTTCGAATTGCCCGCCCTTAGTCATTGACTAAACGTGCAGCAGCGAACAAGCGGTGGCGGCAGCGGCAGTGCCAGCGAACAGTGACAGCTACAGCTACAGCGACACCAGTGACAATAAATATTATTGGGTGTGCGCGCGCGTCTTCTTCTTCTTGCCGTGTGCAGCTCTTGGCAATTGCATTGCATCGCAGCAGCGAATGTGGCGGCAAATTCGAATTGAATAAAAATAAACACGCGAAGAACAACTCAAAATTATTAACGTAAAAGGGTTTGGCAATTGGCAATAAAAACGACAGTGACACAAAAGTTAATCGCAGGGAAACCCCGTGGGAAATTATTAATATATTTTTATTGCTTGTGTTGACGTTTTCCGAGAATATTGAGCAAGCGAAAAAAATGCATCAACAAGCTTGAAATCGAGTGCAGCAGTCAAAAGTAGCAACTTTTTGAATTATTGCCACATTTGCTGAGCTCACAAATTTGAGCGCCTGTGATACTGTGGCTAAGACACTCGAGCGGCATGTAACTGTAAAGTGACAACAACACACACACACGCAAACACACACAATACTAAAAGTGCTAAAAAAAAAAGTGCCAAAAACTTTGCTACAGATTGTGCAAATTCTTATTTTCTTTACTGTGGATTACTCACTTTCAAAAGGATTAAAAACGGAGCACAACAAATTAAAAATGGTAAATTCATATGATTTTTTTCAATTCTAATTTTGAACTAGATGTAAGTATGTACATTTGTACTTATAAGTATGTATGTATATAAAACCTGAAGGGCGATTTTTGGCAGTCTTTATATTTGTGAAGTCATCGAGTATTATGTATTTGAAACAATAAATCAAATCAATATTTTGAAGACAAAACCAAACACTGAAAACTTGCACAAATCCTTTAAATCGCTTTTTTGAAAGTGAATAAACTTAAAATTTAGTTCATGTACAATAAGCTTCTCGGAAAAGTAAGATTTCACTTGCTTAGCACTGCTTTTGGCAGAGTCAGCTACTGAGAGGGGTAGTGCAGATTTCTACAAACATTTCGCCATGATGCTAAACAAATTTATTAAATGTATACGAACTTGAATGGTTTCAGTTCAAAATCTAAAGCAGCGCATTTTACATGTATGTATACCCGGGTCTGCAATTTTTCTTTGAGAGAAATTTATTTCATAAAATCAGTGCCATGTTTTTATATGATATTGGTTAAAGGCAGAGAAAAAGGCGAACTGCATCTAGAATAGTCTGCATTGAATTAAATTTTTTGCATTAAAAAATTTCACTTCAATGTCGGGCATATTCAAGAGATAAGAAATGTTGTACTTTCCCGGCAACGTCAATGTGCAAATCTAGGGTTTTCAAAAGAGAATTACAATAATTATTGACATAATGTCGAATTTCTATTCAGCAAAGTGTACAAAATTTCTTTTGATTGTAATTTTTAATGAAATTTCTAAGATATTGCCGATTTGAAGTTCTCTTACAAAGTCACGATTAAATTGTATTAAACATGCTGATTGCTCGATAATGCTTATTTATAATGTAAAAAAAGCTAGATGCGTGTAAGGTATGAGATAATAACATAATTTAGGCTTACAAGCTTTTTGGAAAAATATTGACACTTAACAATTACAAAGATTGCATGTATTTAGCCTTAAATAATTGTTCACTAATGCCCTTTGTGCGTTGACAGCTGATTGCGTATTTTCGCATCATCCAAAAAACGAATTTATAATTGACATGTGATACTTATTTAGATATCTATATTCAATGTATGTATGTATGTTGCTCGTAGATTTTGCTGCTTTTTTCATATTTTGCATTTCATATTGTAATGAAACAATAGCAAGAACATTTAAAATAGTTAAATTGATGCAATTGAAGGCGATGCTGTTCCAAAATTTGCTCACTGAATTTGTCAAAATTCAAGCAGTTTGAAGATATACTTTTCAAAAAGCATTTGTTTAATACCTATGGCGATGATGAAACATTTCAAGTACACTAGGATAACACCTCTGAACTGGCTTGATTATTTTACAGACAATTAATATGCAGTGCAGTAGAATATATCGGTGGCAAAATGTACAAAGGCCCTAACTAACATTTTTTACGAAACACATTTTTTTACAGTTTCTGATAGCGTATATTAAAATACACCTCCTCACAAAAAATTAGAGTCTTAAAGTCAAAAATGACGATTTTATAGCTAATACAAAAAGGTCCTTTCTATGTATGTATGTATGTAGTACATACATACATGCTATGAAATGTTATGTTGTTTTTTGCTGCTCCTGTAAAATTTCCGAAATGTTAGTTAGGGCCTTTGTAGATTTTACCAGTGATATGTAATTTGGAAAAATATGCTTGGAAGATTTGTTGTAGGACATTCATTGCGAAATTGTCACAGTTGAATGGCGCGACTCAATTAAATAAATGAATAAATTCGGAGTTGCTTTTTTGGCAGCTTGACGGATTTCTTGGCTGTGGAATCTTAGCCGCGTCTTTGTGGCACAAAAACATATCTAATCTGAAAGCGCATGCAAATTTTGCTTTAACGCAGTCCTGACCATATTCAATGATATGTATGTATAACTTAGATTAAATTAGACATTCTGTGTCGCTGCGATGGGCACGTAAGGACCCAGCTTTCGTTACCTAGTTCATATATCTACAACCGCAGGATATTGTATAGAAACCCAAAAGATATTGATTCCTGCTTTTAGAAGCTACGCATATTTACATGAGGGTCTGTAAATACATGAAGAGCATCAAAAAGAACCACTAGGAGACTGGATCCCTACTTCAATCTACATAGATTATATTTAATTAGAACAGTTATATACAGATCCTTATGAATACGTAGCATTAAAAGCTAAGAACAGCTTTTCCTTTAGGAATCTGTACACAATATACAGTAACTGTAGATTTATATGCATTATCTAGGTAACGAAGCATGGTCCTTGCTAGCCCATCAAAGTGACGATGATGCATTACTTGCAATATTGTTAGTTTTCCACAGGAGCATGGAGCAAAATATTTTGTCTTTTAATTTAGTTGTAGTTATGCTTTAAAATCACATCCTGCATTTTGTCGTTAATTGAGCAAATCATTTTGCAATATTTATAGCGAGCGCATGATAGATAATTTATATTTCATTTAAAACATGAAAAGGCATCATGTGCTCAATTTATTAAAAATAAATATGAAGCGCACAAATTAACAAAAACAAGAAGCAAAATTTAAGCGAACAAATATAGCAGCATGCAAATGTGATATAAAGTATGTACGTACGATCGTGTGCATGTGTGCGTTCATTTGAAGCGATCTTCAGGCGAGCAAAAAATGATGACAAGCAGCAGCAGCAGCAGCACAAAATTAAACACAAACTAATTACTCACAATTGGCTGCTTTGAAGAGATTTTAGAGAGATTTTTAGTTATGATTTAGCTGTCTATTTTTAATGCAGGGCAGCGCAATGCGAACGGAAAGCAATTCACCGCGGCATATGATTATTCTAGTATGGCCTACGATACATCACTCACACCTATACACACACGCATACACACACAAGCGCATACTTGCACACGTGCACAGGATACACATGTACTGTGGCCGCGGCTGTGACTGCAGGCAGCTACGCAGATACATTTGAGTTGTTTGTATCTATGAATGTGTGCGCAAAATCTAAAATTGTGGCCAAGTGTATTGAAATTGAATTGAACTGAACTGAACTAAATTTGTGCCGTTATTAAAGGAGAAGAATTTCGCGCTTCGCAATGGCATGCCACACTAACAGCTGCCGTATGCTGCGGCATGGTTAAAATCAACATTAGCAGATACAGATGCAAGCAACACTCACACGCACACACACGCAAACGCTTGCGAGCGCTGCTCTGCTGCCCATTTCAACTCGGCAGCACTCGAAAGTAGAAATTAAAACATTAAAAATTATTGTAAATCGAACATTTAAAGCGCAACAACAACAACAACAACAACACACACACATCACTAAAATTCATTTAATTTTGATAAATTAACATTTCACATACAAAAATTGTATTAGAGAATAGATTTTCTATTGAGCTTTTGGGTTTTTTCTTTTGGTTTGCGCATTCGCCGCAACGATTTGCCGACTTACGGCGCCAATTGTAGATGCTCAGATACTCGCTCTGCTGCAAGTACGCGTAGCTACGCTCCTGCCGTGCGCTCCAATGGCCATTATGACTGACGGCGGTTTATTTTAATGGCTTCATAGCTACTTGCTTTGCTCGTCGTTGTGTGCCATTAAAAAAAATCCAGTGCCACACACACACACATTCACACTTGAGTGTATTAGCAGATATTCAGAAATATTTTTGAAGATGAAGTCGTATACTCTGGTGGGGGGTTGATGTTGGTGAGGGCAACTGGATAACGCGAAGCTATACAGTAGTAATGATAATTGGAATACTATGAAAACAAATAGTTGGAAATAGCAGCTCAGATAATGAGTTCCATTGAAGTATTCTCTAAATTAATTTCAATCATATCGGCGGCTTCATTTTAAAAACAAAGCCAACTCAGTTCAATTTCTAGATATCTACATAGTTGATTACAGCATGCCAAAATCTTTATTATGTACTTTGAAATTTGATGCAATTTTGCCCAACTAAGTAATAAAATGTTATGAAGACATATATTTTTTATTAACTAGAAATTGCCAGATATTGTTTAAAGAAACCAGTGATAAAAATGATATAAAAGCAGAAATGGAAATGGAATTATGACTAAAAGTATGTTATAGTTTCCATATCGACAAAGGACGGAGAATATGATAGTTTTTATCTAGAATAACTAGCGATATGAAATTGTTTCGATATCACACAAAGGCCTACTATCGGCAGAAACTCGATACCAATTTTAAGCTTTTGATTTCCATTTAAATTTTTTTTGCGAAGCCTTCGTCGCCAGTACAGCTCATTATCATCGGGTTCGTGCACTGCTTCTTATGCGTATGCGTGCAGGTTAAAATTTTTCACAATTTTACCGTAATTTGAGTCTATAACTTTGGACATCAATATTCTAAAACATACAAATTAAGGTTGAAATTTTGGTTTAGTACTGAGCAGTCTCATGTTAGTTTATAAAGGCTGTACGTGAGCCTTAGTTGGCTGATTTTTATGTAGTGACTGTTAATTGCAAAAACGATTCTATAATGTAATGAAACCATCATGATTCCAAAAGTCAAATAAACTGCTTAAATGATTCTTCTATCCATACATCAAATTTACGCAGGCAATATTTTTAGATTTTGAAATCTTTACAGACTTTAGGGTATGATATCAAAGAGGACCTGGCTACCTGCAGTTAAGATGTATACAAGCTTAACAACTTAGGCTCTGAAGAAGAGTTCCAGAATGTTTTGGATCCCGATTTGGTTAGCTGAAAACTGCAAGTATTTGTTTGGCGCGACTTCAGGCCAAATAAATGGTAATAGCCGCAATTTCCATGCCTTGATATGCAGTCATCTCAAGCAATATTAATAATAATCAATCAACATTTTTATTGCCTTATTGAATCATAGCCGTTTTATAAGATACTTCCGTTTTCAGCGCTAGTTTAATGTATTTTTTTCGAATTTAATTTTAGCATTTCGATGAGTACGACTATTTCATGTACCTTTGTATTTGCTATCTGTGAGTGAGCAAGCTGCGCTGCTTGCGTCAAATGAAAATTAATGATTATTAACAAAGAAACTATTTTAATTAAAATATGTATCGCCAACAACTGTACTAGCAATTGCGTTGCTAATACGGAAAAGGGAACAGAACCGAACCGAACCGAGCCGAGCCGAACCGAAAGAGGTGGTATGTAACGAAACGAATCAAAGTCATGCCTCATGAGTATTTGCTCGCTTTCGCCCAAATTGCACACAATTGCAGTTTTATGACATAAATATGTGCATATGAAATTGGTTTTTACGAGATTTTTAGATAAAATTCATAATTTTATTAAACATTGAATGCAATTAACGTGCTCAAAATAAAACAGCCTCGCACTTAAATTAATACATTGAGCATTAAGAACTATAATCTATGCATTTGCACAAATCCTTGAAATAATTTGATCGAATTAAAATTGCATGTTGATTATGTGCGTATTTGCTATGCGAATCGTGCCTTGAAATGAGTGAAAGCCAAAAGAAAATTTGCAACCGAAGCATTTGTTGGATTTAAATTGAACTTTTGAAATATTTGAGCTACACAGCTTTTAAAATGTGCCTTTTTATGACAAATAAAATATCATGATTGATGATATTGCACTGAAAGCCTAGCAAAATTTCTCACCCCAACTCACAAAAAGGTACCTTAACACTAAAGGGTAGTTATTGCTCCACATTCGATTGACTTGACTAACACTAAAGTAAAGAAACGTTAATGGGACCTACACATTTATACTATAGGCGTTTCCGAATGTAAATGTTTGTATTAAGCTTTTTTTTGCGAGAAGCCAAAGTATACTCTCGCAGAGTTGCCAACTACATCGTGAGAGATGGTTGAGAAACGATGCCTCATTTTTGGACTGTATAAGTCGGCTGGGATTCAATGCAGTGTCTACATGCATCAGGGTTTTCCGCCCAATGTATTTTTGATTATAATTGAATGGTGGATTACTGTTGACTGGCTGTATTTGTGCAAAATTTCTATATCGATGTCGCTCGATTGTGAAAATTTCGGATTTCGCTGATCCCCATTTTTGCTACATTTCCTTCTCAAGCCGATTAAAGAGCTGATACGCTTGAAATTCGGGCAGCTATGCTCAACCAAATATCACTCACATTTCTACGAAACCGTTTACATTGCATTACGTTGAGTCAATGCAATTCGTTACGGATTTAATTAAATAATTACATTGAGCGAACAAGTTGGAAGTATGCTTTAGCTGCATCAAGTAATTCAGTATCGTGGAATTTTATTTTCGAACTTAATTAAATTCTTGGCTGTTATTGATAAAGAATGAAGAAATCCATTTACAGTTCTCTTTTCATTTTTATGAAATTAAAAGATGATTAGATTGTATGGATTAAACCGATTAAATTAATTTTATTGGCTTAACTTAATTCTGCATTGCATACAATGGAATTGGATTAAATGCGTTTTTGCATGTACCTTTGTAACTCCGGAAAAATGTATATTAAATATTGCCTGAAATTTGACACATAACTTCTACATGCTATATGTATGTATGTATGTAGTTAACTAATACTGATACTCGTGCATAGCAATTTAACAAAATACGCTTCAGTGCTCCTTTGCTGCGATCCATTACAACAAACAGCTTTAAATTACACCTTCGCAGTGCAACCCAAAAATGCATTCAATCAAAAATCTAACAAACAAGATTTAGGAAAAAAAACGTTAAATGCAAATTCGTTCCATCACTCAAAAAATTACTTTGTTACATTTTGCTGCAATGCAGCGCATGCTTGTGTATGTGTGTTTGTGTGTAGGTCTGTGCGAGTGCATTAGGAGGAAAATAGTTGCGTTTATAAAATTAACACTGCGCTAGTGGAAACGGACAATGCCATAACTAGCCACAGCGCAATGGAACAGACACGTACTCATGCACACACACACACACACACACACGCATAGCCCTATACAATGGGTGTCAGTGGCGGCAGCTGAGGCTGAGGCAGAAGCTGAGGCACTATTTAAGATCGGCATCCTTTTTGTTTGATAGTTTATGACATGCATTGAAAAATTAAGACGAAAGATACTGAGCATTTAGAAAAAGAAACATTGTGCACAGCCATTGAACACAACAACAACAAGCATTGAGTACGCCACAAACAGACCGACTGACCGATAGACCGACAAACAGACAGAACGACCAATCGACCAACCGACACAATCGAAACAAAACAATCAAAAGAATTTCAAAATAACTGACAATCAATCATGGGGGAGTGCGGTTATACAAATGTATGTATGTGTGTGTGTGTGTGTGTGTGTGTGTGTGTGTGTGTGTGCATATCTGCGTATACAAATGCAATGACGAGTTTGCCCGTGAGCCTGTGTGGAAAAAAGTAAGCCAGTTTGACAACACACGCAGCTAAGTATCTATGAGCTGCGAGTATCTAACACCGGCGCACATCAATGCTTTGAAGAGAAAATAGAAACACTTCTTATTGCTTTTAAAAATCATACCAATGCAGCATTTCATCATTTCGATGTATGTATGTGTGTCCAAAAAAGTGTAAGGCAACGGTCTATCAATTAAAGGGTTTAATATTGAATTTATTATGAATATTAGGAGTATGCCTTTTGCCTGTTCGCCTTGCCTGCTCGCGACGCTCATACTGAAATTGAGAGCTAAACAGTTTGCTTGGGCGCACGAAAGGGGGAACCTTTTGGCTATTCAAATCGAAAATTGGGAATATGCATAGCTAACTTAAGTGATTATAAAAATGCATTTATTATGTTAAGAAGAAAATAAAACATTTCCAGATATAAATGAAATTATTTCGAAATAAAATTATATAAAAAAAAACTTTTTAAAAATAAGCTTTAATTTATTTAATGTACTAAAAAGTAGAAAATAAATGGTTTTTAAGTCACCTGTATCTTACTATCCATAAAAGCTTGGGGCGCTCATGTGTTCAATATTTGTCAAACAGTTACCACAATATTTTATTTAAATAATTTTTTGCAAATAGATTCTAGTAATGAAAGATATTTTGAATATGGATATTGAGCGCACAAGCTTTTATTGATAGTAAGATACAGGTGACTTAAAAACCATTTATTTTCTACTTTTTAGTACATTAAATAAATTAAAGCTTATTTTTAAAAAGTTTTTTTTTATATAATTTTATTTTCTACTTTTTAGTCTTCCATAAATTCAATTTTAGAGCTCTGAAATTTTTCACAAAAAGAATTTAAAACTTGCAGAGCAGTACACAATATTTAGGGTATTCACAGTGTCTCCTATCGTCATATCCTCAATTTAACAAATAATACGGCTGTGATCGACCCTAATATTCGTGGCATATTTGTGACGCGGTGAGTTGTTGCTATTTTGCCAGCAGGGCGCGGCAAGTAAGTTCCTATCGTTTTTCATTGATGTGTGGTGTACCTATAATTATAAACTGAAGCCCAAGTGTGTAGTTGCTTGAAAAGTGCCACGCCCCTTGTCCTACGCCCATAAATTTTTCTAGTGGAACGACACATCCAAGAGGCGACTGCATACGAAATTTCAATGCTGCACGACCTTTAGTTCCAAAGCTATTCTATATAAACGATTTTGTTTGTATGGGCGGTGCCACGCCCCCTTATCCAGTGCCCGCCTTATTTTCTCAGTAGAAGGATATGGATATGTAGTAAGTTCCTACCGAGTTTCATTGATGTGTGATTTGTAGTTCTAAAGTTATACACACGCCCCTTATCCTACGCCCATAAAATTTTACCAGTGGGACGACACATCCAAGAGGCGACTGCATACGAAATTTCAATGCTGCACGACCTTTAGTTCCAAAGCTAATCGAGATCAAAAATTTTGTTTGTATGGGGGGTGCCACGCCCCCTTATCCAGTGCTCCCCTTATTTTCTCAGTAGAAGGATAGGGATATGTAGTAAGTTCCTACCGAGTTTCATTGATGTGTGATGTGTAGTTCTAAAGTTATACACAAATCTGGAGTTTATAAAAAAGTGCCACGCCCCTTATCCTACGCCCATAAAATTTATTGATTCATGTATTGGGCTCTAGATTAGGCATGTATGCAAAGTTTCAGATCTCTAAGTAGTCGGGAAGTGGGTGAAAAATTGATTACTAGATTTGACGACATACATACCGGATGTGAACCTAATATAAAGCTTATAAAAAGAAGTTACATAAAATAAGTAAGGAAAAGCATTAATTCGATTTTAAATAAATTCCCCAAATAAATTAATTAACAAAAAAGTTAATACGATCTAGAGAACTACTTAGTGAAGCTGCTCATCAATGAGAATCTGTAAATAGGTGAAGAGCTGCCACAATGGACTTTTTAAACCACGGTGTCCAGGACTCTAGATACCTACTTCAAATACAATATATAATCTTCTAGTCTCTATAAAACTGAAATTATTTTAGAAGAAATTGACAAGTTCGGAAAAAATTTTTAAAGTTTACATATTATTTAAATTATTAAGTTTTTACGAAGAAGAGATAGCACCTCATTAGAATCAAATACGTTTTAACAAATTTCTAAAGATCTGAAACAGCTTCAACTATCTATTTGTATAAGTGAAGATTTAAATTTTTCAGACAATTATAAGATTCGACAAATAGTTGAATACTTTAGTAAAAAATTTACGCGCCAATTTTTGCACTCAAAATGCCTACTAATTTATGCAATGTATAAACATTAATCAATTAAGGGATTCAAATTCTGAAAAAATAATAAAATTTAGTTACGCCCTGTAAAATGTTTTTTGCTGCGCTACTGCATACGATACAAATGTTGTAGATGTAGATACTATACATAAACGCGGTAATAATAATAAAAAATACTAAAAATTAATGGAAACTTTACAATGACGTCGTCATTGTGATTGTATTTGCTGCTCGTGTTGTGGTTGTTGTTGCTGTATTTGCTGTTGTTATTGTTCTCGCTTTTGTGACGACAAGCCCAAATTATGTATTTTTTTTCTTGTGCGGCATAGAATTTTAAATGAATTTATTAGATATTTTCGGCAACTAGAGCTAATAGCAACAATTAGGAAACAAAATATCAAACGCACGCATACACATGCACGATTATGTGGGCACACGCATCTGCGCTTATTTTGGGCTCTCATCCACACGCTTTTAGGAGTAGGAGCCGCACCGCGTGATAACTGCGAACTGCAGCATTAACCCGCTCCCAGCCTCAATCGCACACCAAACTGCGCGATGACCCAAAAATGCAACCTTTGCGCCTTGCCGCGTTCGTGAATACCCCCTCAAGCATTGCAGCATTGTGGCGTATGCTATTTGGAAATTATGTGCAATTAAACGCTTCTAATGCGTATGTAACTTGCGCTTCGGCCTGGGGGAGAGCCACGTTTTAGTCTAGCACATTTCTTTTGTCGAGTTTCGACATTTGGACGCACATGCGGGCGGACAGCCTGCTTGTAGTACTACGGGCGACGCTGCCAAATGCAAGCATATCGTAAATTATTACATGCTCTGCAACAGGAACACAAGACAAATTCTAAGCCTGCTACTATTAGCTACTGTGTGCGGGCCATGCTTGTGTGTGTGTGTGTGTGTGGGTGTGTATATGTGTAGCATTTATGTATAAGCAAACCCCCTTTAATTTATTAGTCTGCAACATGCAAACCAATTGACAACCAATCGCAATTAGTCACAATAAAAATCGAGTTGTTGTATACACACAGCTGCATGTAACACGCACACACACACACACCTAAACACATGCACTTAGATGAGGGCGAAAGCGTCAAGCATAGTGTCTCAGTTCAATTATTAAAATCTTTTCTCTATATGCTTTCGAAATATCATATGTTTCTTTCAAAAGCACAATCCGCTGCAGTGCGTCCGTCCGCTCGGCCGGCAGCATAACTTGATTTTGAAGTGTCGCAGTTGAACTAAATTAAATTTTGCGCATGACTTTCATGAATCTCTATTAATACTATAAATGAGCGAAATTCCAAAATTACTTTAACTGCTTTGCATTTCATATGCATACATACATATGTACATATGTATGTACGTATGCTGGTATTTTGATAATGCTTCGGAATTGTTATCTGTTATCTGTGAGCTCTCGTTTGGTTCAAGAATTTGGCATGAGCACCATTTTAAGACTTCCTATACAACAAGCATGCCATGCCAAACAATGTTCCATGAAAAGCTTCTCAAACCCGTTCGGTTTCGGTTAATGTAGGTCCCGTTAACTTGTGCAAAATACATATAACAAGCACACACAAGTTAATGCGAAAAAGCTAGGCCTAAACACACACGGGCCGTTGCGCCCAACAATTATTAATTATTATTATTATACATCAAAAATTGCTAGTAACATTACATTTAATTAAAGGAACCATCATATCATTAGGTGCAGTACAGTATCTTTTATCTAAATCTTCAAATTCAGAAGTCATGCATTTAGATAAAATCTATTTTTGGCATATACAATTGATTTTATAGAGCCTACATCGAGCGTTTAATAAACATAACATGAGCTATTGTTTGCTCTATATAGTAGTACTTATGTATATGCATAGTTTTTAGCGTAACAGGACATTATATCTGTGACATTATATCTGTGGTCAATTATATCAACCGCTCAAATCGACTTAAAAGAGAATTGAGTTTATTAAGAATGGGTTTTAAATTTCAAAATATGTTTGCTGGAAATATGTCTTTTGGCTAAAATTTTAAGCCCTTAGGCTAGAAGTCCGCTTTAGCTAAATATTGTGTTCTACTCCTTTTGACCTATGATCACATTTGTAGCAAATACAATACGTATTTACAATCTTTCTATTAAGACATTCCAAGAGTTTAACAAGTTTTTTTATGACCAAAAGTATTCATTCTTATACCTGAATAAACATTGTAGCTATAAATTACATAGCTCCGTGTAGAATCGGAGAAAATATTTGCTTAAATTTTCACGCACTAAACTATCTGATTAAAAAACGTGATTTTGAAAATAGCATAAATTTTAAATTACGATAAAAGAATGCATAGTGTGGAATACCAATGTTATGATTAGTAGCAAATTCGCAGCTACGACAGGTTCTGGAATAGGGACGACTCTCTCTAAGAAAGGCCAAAGATTACGCTACATAAAGAGCACTTTATTTGCTTTTTAAGTTACTTTGAATCGTAGATCCTTGAAAGAGTATACAATCGATTCTCAGGTCACGTTGCGTTACTGCCCGAATTATTTATTATTATTAGATTCTATTGGCCCAGGTAAGCATTGCGCTTGGAAGTCGGTATGCACTCATCCACTGTGATAATTTTCCATTTGCAAGTTCAGCATTTTCTTTAGCTTATTCAAAAGTTTAAGGCTTCAAGCAATAATTTTCAGTGCATTCACTGCTGCTGTGAAACTAACGCCCATATCAACTGAAATAACTATTGCCAAGGAAAAAAAAAGTTACGAGACAAGTTGACAAATCAAAATTCGCTTAGCAAAGTCAATTAATCAAAAAACCGGTTAAATGAAAATTCAAATTATTACAACAAAATGCGCGTCTAAAGAATTTCATGCAAAAACAGCAACAGCAGCAGCAAAAGCAGGCATGCAACAACTACTCGTATAAGGTTTTGAAAGCGAGTCGCAGTGAAAAGAACACTTGGCCAGAATAATGCAAAAATCAAAAATGCACAAATAAAAGAAAATGACATATCTCTGCGAACAAAGCTACAACGACACACACACACACACACAGACAAAATGACAAACTAAGCCAGGAATGCAAACCCACTGACATTTTTTAGAAACCCCAAAAAAATCTAACAAAAATTGAAAATTTCAAGCAACATGAAAAAAGAGAGCAGACATAAATGCGCAGTTTGAGATACTTGCATGCAACTCGCCTCAAGTGCTCAGGGGTAAGTTTGTATAAATACAAAACTCGTCTGATATGGTCTTGACTTAGGGTAGGTAGAATAGATCAAAAGGCCTTTTGAGGAAAACAGGATTAGGCATTAAGCGAAATCCTGTTTCTATCGCAGCGATTTAATGCGCTCAAAGTGCTTATTTGCAGAGCAAATATGTACATATGTACGTACCAAAGTATCTGCATAACGACATACGAGTAATTGCCTAACTATGAGATACAAGCCAGCGCAAGTTTTTATAGCTTTATCTCAATTTTCTACCACGTTGAAAAAATGTTCCATTCATTCAAATTAAAAAAAAAATATAATCAAAATCCCCTTACTTCGACACTTCAAAAGTGCGTTCGTTTTTGTTGTATTTTTTTTTATACCCTACACCAGTGGTGAAAATTGTAATATACATATGTATGTACCTGAAAGGAAAAGGAGCTAAATGTTCAGTACCGCTTCCTGAGTTATTTGTTTAATGTGCAATGCTATGAAAGAGAATACAGTTACCGAGTTTTGTACCATAATTCCATAAATAGTCAGACCCCACTGTTGTGAGCATATAAAACCATCCGCTTGACACGCCTACCAACCGAAATAATATAAGGCAATTATGTTTATCTCGAAATAGAACGAATGAAGAAGAATCGACTAGACTAGATAAAATAATGTAGCCTTTAACGTAACCGCGTTTTGATTCAAGCTAGATCAGCTACTCTGAAAAGTGTTAGATATCCCGTTCCAAGCGCTTCAGCTAAATTGAAAGTGGATCCACTATATGGAGAGAGATTGGAATGAATAAATCTCAGTTTTAACTTATTTTATTGCTACAGACATATTTTTCCAAAACAAACTCTTGGTCCACATTCATCTAATAATATGCGCATCTGTATCTATAGACCTGTTCTGCCTACTGTGAAATTCTTCTCTCATATAGCGGCTTGCTCGCTATAGAGCATTACTCTGTCGCTGCAGCCCGACTGAAACTTTTTACTTGTTTTCTTTCTGCTGATGATGACGGATTGTCTTAATACTTTAGTAACGCCTTTAAGATACATTTATATCTTATATCTCAATACGTGCACATGCTCGCATACGTCGTATGCGTATCTTATGCATACGAAATTTCGCTTTGGCATTGTCTTGAGGTATATTGTCATGATTGTCGTTGTGAGTCGCTGTCGCTGTCGTTGTCGCCTTTTTTCAGGTTATTTCTTTCTTTCAAAAATGTATTTGGGTGTGTTCTGTTTTTAACAAATTCCGATTACTTCCTCCACTTTTTTTCTTGAGCGAATTAAAATCAACAACAACAACAACAACTACGTGCAACAAAAACAAAAGCCCAAAAAAAAAGGAAAAGAAATAATCTTTGTCAAAAAGTAACATGATTTCTGTTTTAATTTTTTCCCCCCTTTTGCTCTTTATACTGTACGAGTATCTACATAAGTATAAATAATACGTAGTATATAAATGTATGCTTTAGCTTGATTTGCTTTCCTGCACGCCATTTTGTTTGCGTCCGTGTCTAATATTTATGATGTTTTTTCTGGGCATTACTTAAGAGCACCGACCAATTGCGCTTAGCCAGTTTCCAATGGAAAAGTACACCTCATGCACGAGCGGTCTTGCCGACTGACGGCTGTGACGGGTTTCCATTTTCTAAATCTTAATCTGGTTTATTAGATTTTTTCTGGTTTGTTGTATGTGTACATATTTACAAAGGCACAGCTACATACTACATATATGCAATGTTGGTATTCCATCAGATATTCCATCTAGCATGTTTTTTTTTCATTCGTTTCAGCTTTGTTCAGCGAGAGGGATTAATTTTTTGCTGCATCTTTTCGTTTCAGGTTTCCTTGGTTACTTATACCCCATAATTTTGTATAGTTAAGCTATTTTAGTTCGGCTTTTAGTGCTGAAAAAATGTCGTCTCAGCTTCACTTCGAGTTTAATTATTCCTCGGAATTGACATATCGTCATCTGCAGTTGGGTACACACCCCATCGTCGTGTTGTGCATTCTGTCTTGACAGTTGATTTGGGTTTCAGTTGCGGCAACTTATCATTTCAATTCTTTTTTCAATTGAATTCGGTTTGGATTTTCAATTAATCTTTGGATTTGTATACATCGAGCAAGAGTTCGCTTCGATTTCCAATGAATTGGCTGAAGTGTTTATAGATCAAACTAATACCTTCCGATTATATACACATTCTCTATGGCGAAATGTTAGTTGAAGAGGAGTGCAAGTGCCACGTTGAGGAAGTTGTGTTCGAAAGAATGTAAACTACGTAAAGAGTTTCCTTGAAGTAGATTTAATTTTTCAAGCGAAATAGTCATAATAGTTCTTAAGTTGGTTGGCACAGACGCTAAAATAGTGGCTAGTGGCGGTATGTTTTCAGGGGTTCTCAACAGTTATGAAGGTTGTTTCATTCGAGGAGCATCGTCTTTTCATTGCTTACATTATTTCTTATTACGTATGTATATGCAGTACTTTTGCTTTTATGCTTGTGCTTTAAGGTTCGCTTTTTGCTGCTGAGATACTGCCTTCTACTAGAACTATTTCTTCCGACCCTGCATTCTCTTCTCTGCACATATTCTAATCTGTGTTTCTGCAAATAAAACTAATGTGCATTGAGAAAGAGAAAATAAAGCCCAATCTCAGAAAGTTCAGCAAAAAGTGCTATGCCTAAGATACTATTTTAGGAGCTAACATTTTTAACCCCTTACACATCGACAAAAGGTAGAATATTGAAAATTCTTGCATTTCCAAGCCTTCTTTTTATAAAGTATCGTTGAGAGGCGCTTAAAGGGTTCATAGAAAAAAACTCGTTTTGAAAAAGGTTACGTTATTCTTTAAATAGTTCATAGTGTTTAGCATGCTTTATAACGGCTATAGGGAAGCACTCAAAGCTTTTCAAGAATATGGATCTAAAGAATGTGTATCACTTTTTATACACGAATTATAGGAATTTGTAAATTATTTGAGTACGAAGAAAATATAAAAATTGTTCTTATATAGCTAATATTTATATATGAAATATTTTGGCTAAACTTAAGCTAACCAATAGTTAATATCTAATGCTGCTATCAGAATATTCTTCCTTAGAATAATTCAATATTAAATTAATATCTAACAGCCAATATATTTGCGCTTAAATTAAATAGCGCTCTTTAGGAAAATACCAACAAATCCTTGAATTAAATAAAAGCTCCACGCTTGCTCGTTGCATGTGGAAATTCCCAGAAAGTAATTAACTTTTTCAATTTTAAACTGCAAGTGCACGCAGTACGTTACCAATTAGTATCAATATTTTCACATTATATATCCGCCCAACTTAAGTAAGAACAACAAATTTGTGCTTAATAAAAAGACTTATTTACCAATTAATGTTATACTGCGTTAAACCAAACAAATTACTAATAAAATTATTAAAAAAATAAAGTCAACAATGAATGCAACAACAACAAGAACCACATTAAAGAAATATATACACACACACACATGGCGACATAGCCAAGAAATTTACTCCCATGACTTTAATTACAATTTAATATTTACTTACTCATACTACAGATAATGCGCGAGTACTTGTACGAATGTGGCTACTATGTGTAGTATGTATGTATGTATGTGTGTGTGTGTGTGTGTGTGTGTGTGTGTGTGTGCGTGTCTCAGTATCGGCAACAAAAGAAGAACCCACGAAATCAGAACCCATTAAGGCACATTGGCAGTACTTATGCCGGGCCGCAGATACGCGCCGTATAGGCCATAGTATCTATCGCATGTACGTACTACGTAGTACGTTCGGCTGCGCATGTGGGCATAGGCGGGAGAGCGCATTAATTTCGGCTTAAGTAAATTTACTTTTAGAATTCCAATAAGTTTTTAATTAAATTTTAAACCTTGTATGGTATAATTTACTAAAGCGTCGCTATAACACACACACACACAAGCCGACTTAATTTCATTGAAATAAGCCGCGGCATAAAAGACTTTTCGTAAACATTATTTAACTTGTTTTTTTTTTCCTTGGCTAAATTTTATCAGTCTAATTACTATAGTGATTTTTGTTTTTTTTGTGTTTGCCTTGTTTTTAGCAAAAAGTTCTTGCGCTGCTTTGGCGGTTGGAAGAAGAAAATTACGTTAGCACAGTTAAGCAACTGCTAAGAATATTTTGTAGCTTATTTGTAATGCGCAGGGAGTCATAAAAAAGGCGCCTAAATAAACATGAACTTCCTATTGAAGTTGGAAGTGTGGGTCCTATAGGTATGTATTACTGCTGCAAGAAATCGAAAAAGTTAGTCAGACACTTTGGCTACAAAATAGTCTTGTCTACTCTGCATGCGCAAGAACACTTTCTAAAAGTTATACTATAGATTGTAAAGACATTTGGCGCCGCGGTGGTTTAGTGAGCTGAGTGCTGGCCGCTGATGCGGAATCGCCTCGGTTCAACTCTCAGCCGGGGCATATAACATATAATACAAAGAGCATTTGTTTTCAAATTGTTTCTTTGCGCCGCTTCTCGCGATGAATTGGCAGCTTCTCAACCCGTTCGGATTCGGTTAATGTAGGTCCCGTTAACTTGTGCAAAATACATATAACAAGCACACACAAGTTAATGCGAGAAAGCTAGGCCTAAGCCCACACGGGCTGTTGTGCCAATCAATTAATTAATTAAAGTCATTCTGGCTTTCGGCGCTAAAAAGTCATAATTTTGCCTGAATTTAACTTTTTATTAATCTAAGTGGGCTTAGCTAACATGCTTACTAACTCTGTCCCCCCACCCACTTACCTATGATCCTTTCTAAACCAACAAGTGCTCTGCATGTATAGGGGGCATCCCCTAAGTGTCGGTTTATTTAAAAAAAAAAAAAAAAAAAAAAAAATGGCCACTGCGATCTCATGTGCCTCTTAAGCAGTTTCCGGTTTTAAGCTTTGACAGAGCTTTCGCGACTTGGTCTATTCACTGCAGATGCGGTATGCCTTTTCTACGCCGTTCCACAACCTAAATATCGAAAATCTTCTTTGCTCTAGCATTGTCGTTTATTAGTAGAATACAGATCTGCTTGGCAATGAATTTTAAATTTTTGTGTCTGGGTGAAAAATTCAAGTTTTTTTGGTTTATTAGGACTTTTCCAAATTCCTTTTGATTCCACAAATTTTTGCTGTCTTTTTGCATATGTTCATGTCTATTTTGCTGACTAAACCAAAATCCGAATCCGTTCGACAATAGTTTTTTTTCCCTGGGTATGCCCGGGCTCGCAACTGTAATGAATCCTATGAGCTTTTAATTTCCACATTGCCTTAGTCTTAGACGCTGCAATGCGAAAATTCCTTTAGTTTTTTTTATGAACAGTTCTAATATTTTACAGTTTTTTTAGTTCCCTCACAAAACGGCAGCAAAAAAAACCTATTAGAAAATTTAGTCGCATTCCAGAGCACGAAAATGCGATTCGTCTGATTGCTAATTGTACTAAAATATTACTACTTAGTCATGCTTATTTTGTGGCCTACGTACGTGTTGCGCTTTTCACGGCTAATTTAGGCGAGTTATTGGAAAATACAAAATGTATATACTACTCTATATACATATGTATGTATGTAGGCCAAACAATGCTTAACTCTCACAACTGATATGGATTTATAGCCCATATGACTAACTCTTTTATTTGAGTATACTTTGCATGTAAAGGCTGTGCTTTTGGCACGACACTCGTTCGGAATGAATAAATAAATAAAACAGCAGTTTTGCATTTGATAAATTACGTTTATGAGAAATTAAAACAACGACAAAGCACAGCAAAGATACGCAATAGACCAGCCAGCCCCACCTCGTCGACTAAATAGGCAAAACATTGTTTCTTATTAAAATAGATAGAAAAAATTGAATTCAATTAGAATATGAGTACGTGTAATGTCTTAAAGCACAGAGGATAGGCTCTCTTGTGCCTGCCTATCAATGGAATCGCACACATGCTGCATATGCATACATTGAGCAAAAGCCGCCACGGAGATAGCAAGCGATAACTCAAAAAGATACTCGCACAACTGTCAAATGAATAAAGATATTATTGTGTGCGAGCCTTTGAGCTTTGCAGCTTGCTGAGGAAATAAAAATTTCAATACTGTCATTGAATGACAAAGAAAACTTTATTATTATGCCGCTTTTAACAAGCAGCCGCGTGGCGGAGGGAGGAGGGGGGGGGAGGGGTTTCGAACAGCCCTCCTGCTGCTGCCTTGCATATGCGAGCAAGCGCGCTGACAAGAACCAGAAGTCAAATAGCGCAGCGCACACCTGGGACTCAAGTAGCTAAGGCCAAAGCCGTGCGTATTGAACTAATTGTGGGCCACACAACAGCCGCCACACAACAGCCGCGGCTCGACTGCTACTCCGACTTCCACATCACTGAAGTCTGCGCTTGCGCCTGCGCCCCACCAGCAACACATATGTATACCTATACATAATATGTAGAAAAATATTTGTCAGCCTGCATTAATTTTAGGTTTTTCGTACAGAAAAAAGCATGACAAAAAGAAAAATTTATAACAACTGCGAATTAAACATTTGGCGCTGCTGTGCGGCACGGGTGTGAATGAATCATAGTCATTCAAAACGCTGAAATTTGAATGCCTTGCATAAAAGCGCACACACACACACACTCCCGCTCCACATTAGGCTCCGTTCGCAGTTGCCTTAAGTACACATTCCGTGCGCTGGCAGTTAACCCTTTATGACTTATGCTTTTGTTAATTGCAATAATTTAGCATTTCTTGATAGAGCTCATATTAGTTTAGTACTTCTCAGAGTAGGCCTCTCAGGGCACGGTGGCTTGGAGACTGAATCAGCACTGCAAATACAAATTAGGACAGTACTTTTTCTTTATAAATTTCTTTTTTGTATATACCCTATAAGCAATTCAGTAGTCGACTACGAAAATAACACACTTATTGCTAACTTTTATGACCTAACTATAAGCTAACTACAATGTAGTGCAGAACTGGCCCCAAAATCAAAGCGATCTGTTTGCTTTCTTCTTTTTTGCTATTTGCTTTTTTTGAATATTTTTCATTTATTTATGTGCACTGTGAAATTGAAATTGAAAAATCAAAGCAAGCTTTTTGTTTTCTTTCTATTTTGTTTTATATATTTGTCAAAAATCTTTTGCATTGGAAAATGGAAATCAGTTGCTCAGAAGGAAATGAAAAGATTTATCAAAAACGAAATATTTTTGCCAAATTATGGAAATATGATGATATATTATATTAAACAGGCAACGATTTTACAGCATATATTAATAAATCGTATTATTAGCTTATCAACTAATAGTTTAGTTGGATAGCTTCATATGAAATTAGTTAGCTATAACTAAAAAATTAGCTAACTTCTTAACAACTAACTTTTAGCTAACTTCTAAACAACTAACTTTTAGCTAACTTCAAAGTAACCGACTTTAAGTTAGTTGAAAAGTCATCCAGGGGTCATCGGGACTGACTACTGCCTAGGACATCGCAATGTTAAAAAAGTCAATCGTCGCCATTGAAAGTAGTCGACGAATAGTCAACTATGGTTGCGAAGTAGTTAGCTTATAGTGCACTAAAAGTTAGTTGAGTTGCCGCTAGGGTATTTATATTACGCCTACAGACAAATTTCTTACAGACAATTAGATACAATTAATTAATACATTTTTGGAGATCAAGCCATTACTTTTTGCCTGACAAAAAAGCCAACATTGTCATCTGAAAAATTGTCTGGAAGTTAATCTTTAGTCATCTCTTTTTCGAAATTAAACGATATGAACATAGGCTTGCAGCCGATCTGTTACATGTTGGTACTACTATAAAGGGTTAAGCAGGAAAATGTTTCATTGTGAGCGCGAACTGCTCTGGGCGCTGGTCGCTTGCCGCGACACACGACGAGCGCTTGACATTATTACTCGCACAAGCTTCAGCTGTAGCTCCAGTTGCAGCTCTGCCTCAGCTGCTCGCTCGACTACCTCACTGCCTCACTGCCACAGGGAGTCGGAAGTTAGTCAGTCAATTCGTGGCAATTGCAGATAATAATTTTCGCATTTGACTGCAAATCAGTTGGCGCATTGTGCGTTGGCCATGTCAATACAAAGGCTAGATGCTAGATAGCTACAGCTGCTGTTACTACATACATACATACATACTTATATGTATATTCACAAATATGTTTGGGTATACTCCTCAGCAGTTATACAGTAGAAGTAGATTTTTATAAAAAATTTTGCGTTTCTTAATACTGAAAGGTTGCATGCTCCATTGTAAGCTAAGGAAGTATATGATACTGATTGTTGCTCACAAATGGCACTAACTATTCTAAATGAATGCATACTTTTGCAACAAAGTGTATACCTACATATGTGTGTATACAGTATAGCAATGCCCAAAAGCACCAGACTGAAATACATAATTTGATTGTGGCTACTTTTAGATTACTTAGACTTCCCACCAACATTTTTACATAATTATAAAACCTTTAGTTTGATTATTTCAGTAATCGTAACTAAAAGTGATTGATTGTTTTAATGTACTTTTGATTACTTATTTCTTATCGTATTAACTCTATCAAACATGCCCAGTTAAAGCAAGTGTTTGAGAAATACATTTTCGGTATCGAAAATTCCCAACAGCAAAGTTTCCCAATAAGTAACTGGCTTTTTAAGTTTTAAAAGCTCAATTCTCAGTAAAAAAAAGCAGAGCCTTGCTTTCGAGCATCGAAATTGGAGCGTGATTATGTGAACAAGTCAAAGTATTAAGCACCTCTTCACAAATTCGGCTTGTATTCTACAATGCACACTCATGCACGCAATCACACACTCGCACACGCACTCTGTTGAACAACAACTTCCAATTCCAACTTCCCAGACCACTTGAGAGTGCACGGCCCAGCGGACCTAAAGACTGCCTCTGCTTTTGCATACAAAAACTGAATTAGAAGGAAGCCGTCGAACTAAATTTCAACCAACAAAATTACAAAAGTATTATAAAAGATATTGAGTTTAAAGACAGAGCAAATCGAAATAAAAGCATAAAGGAAGCAACAGACGTGCGTGTGTATTTGTACGTGTGTATTTGTTGAACAGAAACTTACAACTCACTTTTCAGGGTGAACGAATTAAAACGCATTATTATACGAGTTTTTCTTAATAAAACAACAATAACAACAACAAAGACGAACAGAACCCACAAGTTCGAAACGTGATTGACAAAAAAGAATTAGTGCATACTCACAAGTATTTCCCATGAGACACTGCACAATATGTACGAGTATCTATGAGAAATGCGTATAGTTTTATGCTAGAGATGATAGCAGAAACATAGGCAACAGGACTCTCAAGGGAATTTTGTTTTAGATTTAATTTTTCCCATTATTGGCTCAGCGGAAGATTATGGCCGGCCGTACTGTCGGCACGGTGGCTGCTCGAAGATTTGTTCGGATTACGCATTTACAAACCCTTCATTAGTGCATTGTTGGGGCTAATACTTTCGAACATCTATAGAAGATTATAAGCATGTAGGAGCTATAAATAATAAATATGATGTTTTTAAATGATACTAGATTTTGCGGACCTTTCTTTTGCGGTATTACATACCCTACCAAGCTGATTTAATTGGCAACTTCACTAATATACCGATGCAAGATTAGATATTAGCTAAATGCCTTTATGTTAAATTTTGCTTCGAGTAAGTAGGGTTCAATGCCTCTTAAATATAGCTGAAAGTATCACTGCGATGCATAAGTAAGAAACAGGCTTTGTTACCTAGGTAATATGCATCTTCAATTGCAGGATATTGCGCGCATATCCCCAAAGGAATCCATGAGGATCTGTAAATACATCGAGCACTGTCACAATAGGCCTGCCAGGTCGCGGTGACTAGAATACTGACTAAAAGTTTGACAAATTGAAACCCATTTAAAGATACTTAGACCTAGCTTTCTCGCATTAGCTTGTGTGTGCTAGTTATATTTTAGAGAAAATCGACGGGACCCAGAAATAATCGTATCCGAATGGATTGAGAAGTTTTTCATGGCAAAGAATACTCTCGAAGAATTGCCAATTCATGGCGAGAAATAAAAGATATTAAATATTTCAGATAATTGAAAAAATCAATTTACTCAAAATCGGCGGGTCTCCAAACACTCTGCACTCATTCCCCTCGCTATGCTGAAAATTGTAAAGAAGCAATGAGTTGAGAAATTAAAGCCAACCAACAATAAATAAACAGAATAACAATTTCGTAATCACATGAAATTTCCAATGGGTAGAATGTCAGCAGTTTGATTGGTGGCTGATGTGCGCCGAAAGTGGAATTACTTGAGATAGACGAACCCCGTCGAGCAATCAAAGATGTTGCCTAAGTGGTGTCATCGCTTTTTGGACACTTGCTTTGGAAATCTCAAATGCGACAGAGCTAGTTTCGAGACCATTTGTCAGTTTGAAGTGCTGCACATGGTCGCATTTGATTTGCTAAAAGAAATGTCACTTCAAATAGCCTGATATTGCATCGATGTAGAAGCCTCACCCTCATCGGGTCAGCTGGCCCGACTATGCCGCAGCAGAAATCAAGGCAGTGCAACGATTATGTGGC
The DNA here is from genome assembly GCA_963457695.1 of Neria commutata. Classification (NCBI taxonomy): domain Eukaryota; kingdom Metazoa; phylum Arthropoda; class Insecta; order Diptera; family Micropezidae; genus Neria; species Neria commutata. Next base: position 14,758,141 of record OY735247.1, on the reverse strand, counting down.
ATAAAGTGCCACCAATGACGCGAGTGTTGGCTCAGCAGAAGGGTGAGAAGTAAGAAAGAATATGTTAGAAACATCAAAAAGCATGCAACCAACATACATACATACACAGAAATAATATGTATGGGAAAAGTGGAGTGCTGCGGTTGGGTGCGGCAGAGTGTGCGAACGAGCGAGCGAGTGAGTGCTCCGAAAGATTGATCAATATGCGTTGAATGTCGAATGCTGCCATAAGATTCGCATCTATCACTGTGCCGTAATTTGTCTAATATGCGCGCCAGCTTGTAGCTATTTATCTGACGGATGGCAGCGTGGCATATTGTGGAACGAAATTGCTCCACATACGCGTACATCAAGTGGCGCGCGGCGGCATGGGCTCGCTCGATCGGTGATCGTTGAAGCTAATGAAAAGATGCTATTTTCTTCGGAGCTCTCTTCATCTTCTTCTTCCATCTTTGTTTTGTCTTTTCATTTGACTTGTACAAGTATTCTGCTCGGTTGGCTCTTTTGCCGCTGCTGCCGGTACATACATTCTCTTTGTGTTGTTGTAAGTTATTTGATTTAAGAAAATACATTAAGATCAGATACAAAGATAGTTTTTTGTTCGCTCCGCCACTGCTACCCAAAGTGTAGCTGCAGTTGTAGGCGGGCGTTCAGCGTCTGTGTGTATGTGCACATCTGCTCGCACATGCCGCAGTTAATGTCGATCGCTCGATCGCTTGATCGCTGACAAAGTTTAGACGCGCTCAAGTAACCTAAAGTTCTATTGAAGTTGTTGCGATACTTACATGCACACACACACACACTCACACACACTGGCACATGCACATGGTTACACTTCGACTTCTGTGCTCGTGAATGTTGTTGTGGCAATTCGTAATTCGGGTCACTAACCGTTAACAATAAATTTCATTTATTAGCAAAACACACACATACACACAGATGTACATACTCGTAGATACATTCATGCTCTGTACGCGCGCATTGTAAGTGTAAAATAATATCTCAAGAAATTGACGAATGATTATTTGTAATTATTATGCTCATTCTTTGTAGTTTACTGCGCAATTTGGCAAATAAGGCACCGAGTGTGAAGGGGGAGCATGCATATGATTGTAATTAGACACGACATTGGCCGAGCATAACATTATTGCTTAAATATGCTTACAGCTGTATTTGTGCTGCATACATACAGAAGTTTGATCTTTAAGCAGATCACTTGTAACAGAAATTCCAAGAATTTACCAGCATATATTTTCTGATTCAAATGTTTTCTTGTTTTCAAGAAAAACTATTACAATTCACATTTAAAGTCACTGATGACGTTTTCTGGTAACAACCGAAATAGGCAGCTACATACATATGTACATACACCGTGCACATGTGAGCAATAATCCGGATTATTATTATAGTACATACATTTTATAACTTTGTTTCAGGCATAAACAGACAGCTTTTGTATTTTATCTTTTTCTCTTACGTACGAATAAAATTTCCTGTATTAAACTAACAACTTTAATTATAACAATTACAATAGCAAGTTTAAGAGAGTTATAAAATGGTAGAAGTACGAAAAAAGTTATTCTACCCATTTTATATCTTTATAAATTTGCTTGTCATAAAGACTGATACTTCATTGTAAAATTTAGTAGATGAATGATACTTTTGAAATTATCAGTTGATAGTTGATCAGATCAACACTCGTATTCGTAGCATAAGTTGAAAAGTCAACTTCTTAGAAAGAGACAAGATTTTAAGAATCCAACTTACTTCTTTCAACTTGTTATGCCTACCGCAGACTTATATATCTATTATAAATCAAAAGTCTAATACTTAACCAAAGCGTTAGCGAAAAGATTATTACATATTCCCAAAAATTGTGCAATCTGCAAGCTGACTTTGCTAACAGTCTTTTTCTGGCATTGCAGTTACAACTGATTGTCACATCACTTGCCTTTCTTCCTATGAAAAAAATATCAATTGCTGCAATTGAATTGTGACTTATGACTCTTCAGCCAGAATAGGGCTGTAAGAAACATTATTGCAAATTTGATAGGGAAGAAGTGCTTAAACGATTTCTGTATTTTGAAGTGAAAATTTGTGAAAAGCCTACATACATATAACGATGATTAATTTCTATAATATTTGTTTTTAATTTAACTGCTACAAATTTTATGCATTTCTTATGGAATAGAAATAGTGCTTGACATATGATTTATGACTCAGACAGCTTCAAATGATTTTACAAAATGTAGTACAAAAGAAATGTTTGCGGTTGTCTTACCATTACACTAAGGTTAGATCTCCAAAAGGGTAATCATCAAAATCATATATTCAAAAAAGTGCTTTCGGTAAAGAAAAATACTTGATAGTTCAACAACCTCTGGCTACAAACTCGCACTCGTTCACAGCATTTAAATGCAATCAATTACAGCTGCGAAGCGTACTTTTGAATTTGGAATTTCATCTTTTTTTCCTCTCACACAGTACGGACCGGGCACTCGTAGTCGAACAACGAGAAAGAGTCATACATAAATTTAATTTCTTCGAGCATTTACTTAACGTGGCCCAAAGTAGGAGCGCGAATCACTCAACAGCAACAACAACAACAAGAAGACATAGCGTAAATGGAACTAGCAATTTGGATGCCTTGAAGTGCCTCAAAAACAAATCATGACTTGATGCGATTAAAGTAGACCCGCTCCAGCCGCTCGCTCCTGGCCTCAGAAAAAAAAATCGACAAATGAAGAAGTGGAAGAAATTAGAAAGAAATTAAACAATAACCAAGAAAGTACGTGTCAGTGTAAGCAGGCGGGCTGTCGGGTTGACGAGCTGGCTGACGGGCAGGCATAAATATCGACATACATATTCAAATGAATGTATTGAAAAGATACACAGATACGTATGCAGATATGAATGTACTTTAAATGGAAGCACATTTAAATAAAAATGTAACTACAGCCACACACAAACACGCACACACACACTCGTGTAATGCATGTGACTTAAAAGCCCAAAATGACTAATGGAACCGCTGGAGGGGAAATGTGCTGCGCTATGTAAAAAAAAGCGTAACCCACATCAATTTCTTTTTTAACCAAACCGAAACGGAACGAACCGAACCAGACCTACAAAGAAACAACAACAAATTCCTTTTGAAGCGCTATAAACAATTACCAAAAAGTATCTGGAGTTGCGCTGCCGATGTACAGACAAATATGTAAACGGACGGACAAGCAGGCGCTGTATCTGTAGTATTGTTGCTGTTGTTGTTGCTGTTGATATTTCTATGTGGCTTTTAAGAATTTATAATAATTTTCGCTTTAATTGTTCGAATTTCGATAGTGTTGTGTAGTGTTGTTGTTGCTGTTTTAGTGTAGCATCAGCAGCCAGCAGTATTGTTGTTGTTGCTGCTGTCGTTTTTGGTGGTAGCAGAGAAGCAGAAGGAGATGGTTGTGTTGTTGGTAATAGTATCTCGGATACGACGATTAAAATGCGAGTAAGTATTTTGAATGACTGCGAGAAATGGTGAGGAAAGGTGCGTGGTGCTGTGGGGCAAATTAAGGCGAATGAACTGGTGGCACTGTTTACTGGTGTGTCTCATTGTATTTATGTGTTACTATGTGTGTGTGCGTGCGTGTGTGCGTGTGAAGCTGAGCGCTGTTTAAGAAAGTTTGCTGAATCTTTAAAACTACAAGTCATACAAGATTAAAATGCTGTATTCTGTAGGTATTTAGTCGTGCCTTTCTGCTAGAGGGGCGTGACACCCTTCATATAACCTAAATCTTTTACTTGTCATATCTTTAAAACTACAAGTCATACAATATTAAAATCCTGAAATCTGCTCATAAAAATATTAGTTTCATTTTTCAAAATGTGGGCTACCAAGCCCACCATGCATATGCATACCAATGCATCCTAAATGTGAATTTCTTTATTTTGACGCACTTATGTAGTCCTTTGATATTTCTATATTCAATATTAGTATAATTATTATTTACAATCTCTGCTGTCGAGCAATATAAAGTATCACATAGAGATTCAGATATACCAAGACTACTCCAATCATGTTCTACTTTCCAACTGGGTAGCTTAAAGATACTTACACACGCGCAGAAACCTACAGCTATAGCTATAGCAACACATATGTACATATACAGATATGACTATGAGTTGTATCTATAGCTTCAAGAACATATACATAGATATGTAGATACATAGATAACAAGATAGGAAGAAGTAGCACGCTTGTCGTATTGTTAGTAAAATCAAATCGAAAGACAATTACTAGGTTACGTGGCCGGCCGAAACGTGCGGCAGGAGCAAGCCCGGCAGCAAAGTGGGCGCAGCAGTGGCAGCATCCAGCAACGATCGCACGCCCTCAACATTTGTATCTTTCCAATGCTCATGTCAGCATTCTTTCTTGTGGGCTTCTTTGAAAAGTATTCGCTAGGTTTGTCTATGTTGTTCTATTCATTGTGGCTGTTGTTATTTTTGTATTTGTTGTTGTAAACTTATGCCTGGCGGCTGGCATATTTAGCAGCTGCGCACATTCATGACTTATTTACGCCACTTCGCTGCATGGAATTTTTGCCTTTGATTTCATTTGCCAATTTGCTTGTTCCTGCAAATGTGTTGCTGCTGCTGCTGCTGTTGTTGTTGTTGCCTTAAGATACTTTTTTAAAGCCGCTTGTATTATTTGCCAGTACAGTGTAGGTACTCTAAGTGTGTGAGTGTGTAAGTCACACAGATACAGCAAGCTGATAAATTTGTACCTACGCATGCGCGCCCGTCTTACAATTTTTCTAGCTGCTAACTGCTAGCTGTTGTTTTTATTGTTGTTGTCTTGAACTGTATACAAATTTGTCTACGCAATTCGTTTTAACCTGGCAAAATGTCAGTGAACCAGCAACGCGCACAAAACAATACTAACAACACAAAAAGAACAACAACAAGAATAACAACAACAACAGCAACAACAACAACATAAGCAGTCAGTCACATTTGACAAATCTTTGAGGCGGCTCGCATACACGTCGCACCCGAGACATTAGTACCCATAAGTAGCACGTTTATTTGTTTTGTATTGCGCGGCGTATCCGCCAGATACTCGCATCGTACTGATTGTGCACAGATACATATGTACATTACTTGGAAATTTGTATAGCTGCGTTTTTTGGGTATTTTTTTTCGCTGTGGTTGTATTAATTGATTTGTCATTATTACATTTGTAACTTATTCTACACACCTGGATTCATATGATCACTTTTTGAGATCAGCGCAATTTACTGCTATTCAGCTGTCTGTGTTGCTATGGCTTATAGGCCAATAACAGCCCGTTTCCGTTTTATGGTCTGATGTAGAGCTTCTCTCCAGCCGCCTCAGCTACACGCGTGCCTTTCTCCAGTTAAAAATGCCAAGCGTTGCCAGATCCTGCACTACTTGATCTTTCCATCGAAGGCACCGTATAGATACCCTTGTCAGATGACTCTTCCACAGTAATTCTCTTTAGTTGATTTCACAATATAAATGCTTGCATATTCAGCAGACATTATTTAGACAACTGACAGCAATAAATATCATCCAACGGAAATCTCTTCAAAATTTCCTCTTAAATTTAATATTTCGACAAAATTCCAAATCTTCTAAAGTTATGTTGTATCTACTTTTACTATGAAAATACATATATACATGTCACAAGTTCCAACGACTATAGCCAAATGCTTGATAGCATAACTTCGGATATGTTGCCTTTATTGATTGATAACACCTCAGCGGGCACACAGGAAGAGTTAGCTCCTAAAATCAAAGAAATGCTGCAGACCATATGGCATGAGAAGGGTGCTCACACTTAATGGATTCTATTTCATTGACTTTAAGAGAGCCACAGATAATTCACTTTGAACAGATATCGAGTTGCTATATAATTTCTTTTGGTGTACTTGTATTAATTAGTAAGCTCTCGACTAAAGTGTCGTATTCGCTAAAACTTTACTGAACCTTCGAAAGCTTGTTCCAACAGTCTTGATCAAGTACTGCAGACAAGCCCTTCAAGAGAACTTCATATGGCCAACGTTAAAAATTTTTGGAAATTACAGTTTGCACACAGTTCTGTCAGGCTGCCATAACATCATAACTATCTTGTACACTGAGCTAAGAATTTCAATAAAACATACATACATGCATATATATATATTTATATAATTGTGTAGCTAACATGCATTGGCATATATGTACATAAGTGAGTGTACCCATACTCATATGTACCTATAAACGTGTGTATGTATGCGTATTTTAAGCCCCAACTATTTAGTAAACACTTTAAACCATTTCTTTTCAGCTGACACTTGATTATTATTATAATTTTTGTTGTGTTGGTTTCTATTTGGTGCTTTTCCATCTCGAAGCCCTTGACGAAATTTCTCGCCACTTCAGTTTCAAGTGTCTTTCAATTACTTGGAATAACGTGCTGTGTGCCCCCTTTCTGCTGCCACGTCTCATTCCATCTGCGCTTGTTGTTGTATGGCGGTCCGTAACCCACACTGCCGCATGCCGTAGACTTCATTGCTCTTTACTCCAAATGTTGAATTTTTAAGCAATCGATGTTGCTGTACTTACTTCTGTTTTTGTTGTTGCTGCTATTGCTGCTGATTTTGCTGTTGCCAGCAGTTTATAGCATATTGTTCTAATGCGCTGCCACTCATGGTTCGATGACATTTCATAAAAGTATGTATTGTTTTACAACTTTTCTGCTTTTCTATGTATTGTACTTTTTAGTTCTTTGGATTTGTACATAGTTTTTACTATTACCGTTTGCGTGGTGCGCTCCTTCTGCACTTCCATTTACGCTGTTGTAATTATTATAATAAATTTATTATAAGTGCTTGGCCACAGCAAAATTTCCAACAACAACAAAATATCAAAAAAAAGTAATGCAAGTCAATGTCCAAAGACAGGCGAATAGAGAAGCATTTGGAACTGTGCTTAGCGTGTGTTTAACGACTTTTGTACGTATTGCACATAAAATTCCGCAAGATTTGTTATTGTTGTAGTTTTGAACTGTAACGTTTATTTTTTAGCTTCGGCTGGCGGGCTTCAAATTAAAATGTGATAAAAACCAAAAGTGTACCTTTTAAAGGCGCATGAGTTAATGCAGTAATTATAGTTTTTTTTTAAAGAAGTTGACAACTGTTCTTTGCATGCGTGTGCGAGTGTGTGTGTGAGTGGCGCGTGTGTTTTCTAAAATAGCCGTTTTCCGTTTTCGCTACAGCGACAGTTTGTGCGTAGGTAGTAAACACAATACTTTTCTGCCTTCCTTTCAATTATCTGCCTAGCCTGGCTATTATTTAGCATGATTTGTGTGTGTGTGTGTGAAGCACTTAAAACTGACTTATTTATGCATTTTAGCTGGGACTTTAGTTTAAAGGCCTCAGTTTTTATTTACATAGATACTACAATTTTACCAATTCATTGCGCTCTGTAGTCTATAAAGAAAGTTGCAAATATATCTATGGTCAATAGATAAGCAATAACCGCTTAAGTCCACTTAAGAAAGATTTGGCACATTTAGTTAAAATCGTGCAGTTTGTACTAGTAAATACTATCAAGCTAACATATTATTTAAGTCATACAATTCCATTGGCCAATTAACCCCTTTCTGTAAGAATTAGAATGCCGATTACTTGTGTGCCAGAACGATTTTAAGCATTTACTACCCGCAAATATCAGTGGCCACAAGCCATAACAGCCTAACTCGAGTTAGAACCAAATGAGCTTTTAATGCCATCCTGTTCAGCGTGTTCAACTCGACTTGTATATGCTATTCTCATGTTTGTATCTTTTTTAGGACGGCAATTATCCATCCATCAAAAACCTAATACCTTTTACATAAACTGCAGTGAGAATTTGAAGCTTTAAACTGTTCTCATGAAAAAATTTAAAAACAGACTTAGGCGGTTATGACTTCTGACCACAGATATGGAAAGCATATTGCTGAAAGCCAAACGTCTTTTTCACAAAACTTAAATAAAAGTTTATAAAACCTCTCTGAAGAAAATGTTTGCATGCTTTTGAAATCGAGAAATATTTAAGTTTTTGTCAAATTGAATAGTTTTTATTCGGACTGACTTGCCAAAGAGAAATGACAGTAGTTGTATATTTCTATTCTTAAACAAAGCGATCTTAAGTGTACAACAACTTTTGTCAACTTTTTATAAAAAACCTAAAATGTGTGAGCAATTTATTGCGACTGAATTTAAAAAGCATGATCTGTAATCAACTTTAAAGTAAATTCATTTCAATTGAAAAAGAACATAGTATGCATTGTGTATATGTATGTATGTATGTATCTGACTAACAATAAGTGATATCTACTGTGCTTTCTCGCACCCCACCTCTTGCACGGATGCGTGTGCATGCAATATGTGAGCAGACTGATGGCGTCTCTAGACATTATTATAAATCGGTGCTTGATTTTGTAATTCATTGGAAAAGCATGCCGATAATGTTGTTTGCCAGCGTTCTGAATTGAAAGCACTCTAGGAAATAAAATAAAATGAAATAAAAGGCAAACATTTAAATTTATGGCGGTTTGCTTCACACACACACACACACACACACACGAACACATATTTGCATGCACATGTGTGTGTGAGTGTGCTTGCTTGCTTGGCATATGCGTTAATTGCCACTAACTCAATATAAATCAGCCGCAACTACGCCCATAATGGCACTCGCAAAGAATTTAAATTACTTATTTCAAAAGTGCGCACACACACACAAACACACACACTTACTAGTAGGTAAAAGATAAATACACACACACGCATGCATTGTGCATGTATGTATGTGTATGTAGCTCCGCACATGAGTATTAAATTTTAAGACATAACAATTTCGTGCCGTACAGATAAATCGCTTTTAAAATAAAACAGTCATCATCGCCATATTTAATATCGCATTTACAGAGCACTCTGCTCCATGCCGCGCTGCACCCCTTTCTCATACATATACACTACACCCGCACCAGCACCGCCACATTGTATGTGCTGTATTGCTGTATGAAGCCGCAACCAAAAGATACAATCCATAAAAGAAATGAATACAAAAATTTAAATGCTCACACACACACACACACACACACACACTTGGCACAGAGCGATCGACAGACAGACGGACAGACAGAAACATTATGGCAATTTTATTAATAAAGTAGAGAATGCTATTCGTAAGAATAAAGTACTTAAGATACATCAACCCCTTCTGTCCACCATTCCGATTAACGCAATGCACGCCTGCTGGAGCAGGCCTTATTTCCTCCCTGCGATCCCTGCAGCTCCGTCAGTCGCCGCAGCAGCACTTCTCAGCTACCGCACATACTAATGGATAAAAGATGAAAAGAATCAAATGTATTGACTTAAAGTATTGAATGTGGCCTGGAATAATTGGGTGCCATTGTGCGGAGATCCGTTGGCGAACACACACACACACATTAATTCATACACATTTATGTACATATATGCACAATCACATTGCGCATATGTATGTATGTGTTAATTTGAATTAAGAGCTTGGTTGGCTTCATTTAAAATCGACGTACAGAAATTACGTATTTTTATTATATGAATTTGTTGTTGTTGTAATGAAGTGATAATGTTTTGATTCAAAACGAATGTGCAATATTTGTATGTAGTATATTTTATGGAAACGCCACTGCCAAATGGCAGCTGTGAAAAAAGGGTATGTGCCACATACTGAGACAAAGCAGCCAAATGGCACTGATATTGACGCACACACACAAACAGTGCACACGTATAGAGCTATTTACCTGCAGGAAAAAGTTGCAAATTGTATATGAATTGTTGGTGCAAGAGATAAATAACCGCGTAATGCAGAAATTCTTCTTTTTGACAACAAAAATTATTTCCGTACAACCTACAGGGATTCATCCACAGAAGGAATTAAAAAGTGCATGGTCTCAAAAATTCGGTGTAATTTGATCGGTAATATTCCAACTAAAAAAAGGGTAACCCTTAAAAATCTTGAAAAATAAAAATAATAATTGCATATGCACGAGTTACTTAAAGTGGACAAATTTTTTTGCAACAATTTTGATACAAGCGATTTAAGTTCGTCGAGTAAAGAAGATTTTTTGCAGAAATCTGGCGAAAGTTGCAGTATTCTGTTTATACAATTCTTTATGAGAAGGATTTTGCTTTCTCTATTTATCATTTACTTAAAGTGTAATAACGAAAAGGCAATTATTCTGCATTACACCATTACTAAGTAAAGGAACCTATATATGTACATATTTTCTTCAACCACTTCTTCATTGCGAAATTTTTGGTTGATTAGTTTCAAGCAACGCAGAAATTTTCCTACTGGGCTCTTCTGACAGCTTGTTATTGTAATTGTATTGTTGGCGTTTAATTGAAAATCAATTAATGTAAGCGTCAAATAATTGAAATAAGAAAAACGAAACGATACGAAAAAGAGACAGCACAATACTTCCATATACATTTTGATATAGATGTACATACATATATGTATATGCATGCATTCCATATGTATTAGTGTATTTTCGCGCCTAATTGATTCATATTCAGTATTCGTACAACAGCTTTGTTTTTTGGTTTAAAAAAGTCATCATTCTTTTAAAATACAAGTTCATTGAATTTTGAAGCAATTTTTTTTTTAGCTGTAAAGTGTGCACGCTTTTATAAAATCGTAAAAATGCGCCATGTTTTATGTTTTTTTGGGTCGACAGCTTTTGAATACTTAAATCTGTTGGGCAGACGAGTGCTGGCACGATCATTTCAAATTGCTTTATCTTACTTTCCAACGAGTCAATCAACGGATTATGCCAATTTGTTTAGCCTGGACGAAGCCCCACTTAACTTTTTAAAATTTATTCGAAATTTTCTTATTATTAAATGTCATTTAGCTGTTTGTATTTGTGGAATATTTTAAATGTAACTTTCTTTTATTGTAGGTTAATAAACAATATTCAGCCTCCGATCTGGAGGCTTTTATGAAGATTGCCGCCAATTGGCAGAGCAATAATCACAACTTGTTGGAGGGAGTCGATATCAAAAGTGGTAAGTACCATGAATATCTTTCTAAATATCAGACTATAATATTCCTTTTTCATCGACTGAACTTTGGAAAGATCTAAGTTTGCCTATTCCATTATTGGAATTCTATTCTGTTCTCTTCAAGAGAATCTCTTGTTTTATGTTCCAGTAAAACTCTTCTGTTTCCAATTTAGACACAAGTGTGCAACAAGAAGCAAATAGTAAAAAAGTATATTTCTGCGTTATGATCCGAATAAATACGTCATGAGCGAACGCATGTATAGAGCTCGGGTAAAGTAGGTTTTGTTTATGATACGATTAACGGTACGCGATCACTAACCAGCGCTTTAAGCTAATGGTAAAATATAATTTCTGAGAACAGCTAGCGCCATCTATTGCATAATTTTTCTGCCGTCAAATCTATTACAATTTTAGTAAACGGAAAAATACTCTAGCTCCAGCATTTCAAAAATTCTTTGCGAAATTCTTTGCAATCTTGCTACACTTAAAACTAATGTCAGTTACATTTAAGAGCAACGAAGCTATTTTGGCATAAATGGAAATTAAACATTTGAAAATTGCATTTAATGGTGTAAAAATTGCAGGTTTAGGTCCGAGCCGATATTGTGGAAAAGCAGTGAATGAAATGTGTACTGATAATTTTCAACAATTTATAGAAATGCAGCAATATATGAACAATCCGGCGATGAACATGTACAAGAAGCGTGAGCGCACGCAGAACTGGAACCATCAGGAGAAGAAATTCCTGCTGGATCTGTGTCGCAAGGATATGCGCATTATCGAGAATAAACGGCTGGATGCGGGACTGACGGCTGTAAAGAATAAGGCCTGGAAGATCATACACCAAAAGTTCTCGACTCAATTCGGCACAGATCGCACCTGCAACCGTTTAAAGGAGCAGTGGCGCAGAATGAAAGGTACTTTTGGGACGGTCAAGAGTAGTTATTTGAGAAGTTACAAGCGCTTCTTTTGCAGCTTGCACGCGCAACGAGATAATGGACTACAACAATCGGTTGGGCAGATTCGGCGCTGAGGTTGCCGATCGCAAGAAACCTTCTCCGTTCACTTTCGAAGTATGGGACTTCATGCAGGAAGCGAAGAAGGCGTGCAAATCGGAAGCGCTTGACGGCATTGACTACTCCAAAATACCGCTGGCATTGGAGGAGGACTTCGAGTACCGTGAGGATGAGCAGAATGCCGAGGAAGAGCACGACATGGATGAGTAAGTGCGCAATAAAACAGTTGGTAAATGCTATGTGCAAACTTTATTTGTTTCTTATACAGTAGTCGCACGCCGCCACAGGATCTCTGCGATGTGGACATCAAGGAGGAGACCAATGAGACTTTCAACGACACCTACAACAATGACTCACTCGTTAATGGAGACCGGCTCTCAGCATCACCGCATCACAGTCATCGCAGTGGCGGTGGCAGCACTAGCTTGCATGACGCAGAACGCGCCGTTCTACACAGTCCCGCTGGACACAATACGACGCTTGAGCAGAATGGCGTTGCCTCAGGATTCCTGCCGCCCAACGGAGACATGACTGGATTTCAGTCTGCCTTCAACATGAACAACATATCTGCCACTCTGGAAGCACTCAATGCGCTGCGCACGGGACAATTTCCCAATGCCGCCGCAGCAGCGGCTGCTGCGCTGCAGAACAACTTCGCTGCTCAGCAGCAGCAGCATCAACATCAGCATCAACATCACCAGCAGCAGCACCAGCAACATTTGCTGTCACAAAACGAAGAACAATCGCCGCCGGCCAAGCGGCAGCGCACCAGCAGCGCGAACGGCAACGACGACGAAGGCCTGCTGCACGATGCCGTGCCGCTCTGTGGCAATGTGGCCACGTCCGCCGCCAGTGGCAGCTCAGCGGAATTGCGCGCCTTCATGGAAATGCAGAGCAAAGAGCATTTAATGCGCATGAAAATACTCGAAGTGCAATTGCAGGCGGCAAAGTACAGTCGCGACCTGGTGGAAATCAATAAAACACTCGCGCTGCAGAAGCTGCAGGAGCTGGCAAGCAAGCGTCTGGCCAGCTAAACGTCAAAGGTGGCCAGAGATTACAGTGAAGGGCAGAAGGGAATGAAGAATGGAACAAGTGCGGGAGCGAGGGTTACAGAGGCATATGAATTTGAAGAAAGTGAAATGAACGTTCGTTTAGTTTGCGTAGTTTTAGTTAGAAAGAAAACACATTCCTCAATTTTTTTTGGAAAATTCGAATTGAATTTCGGCATAGTTAAACGTTTCAATACGCCAAAACAGTATTTTCTACATAATAGCGAATTCCCTGCAAAAAGTATGCGCGTTGCCGTTGAGCGCGCCGTAAATATCAACCTACCTCAGTTTTTACAGGCTCAAAAATAGTTGGAAGAACTGTAAAAAGGGAGTAGTAATTAAACAAATGTGTCACACAAAACAATTGCAACAAGTTTACAATGTACAGCGCATGCGCCTAGAAATATTACATAATATGTAGTTCATTCGACGATACACTTAAATTTAATAACGAATTTACTTAATTTTTGCACTTTTAATTACAATTAAAATTTGTTTGCCTATACTTAACACTTCTTAGTTTTAATTACAAAGCTGTACACAAAATGAAAAATCTGTTAAAAGCTGTTCAAACATATCGTACAGTTGTCTAGTTTTATAAACTAACCAAAACATTAATTTCTTTTTGTACTTATATTTAAGTTTTGCTTAGAGTGAGTTAAAGTAAAGAAAAAAAACAGAACAAATAAAATTAATTTAGTAATTGTTAAAAACTATACAAATGTTATAAAAGAAAACACAAGTATTGCAATTTTGTGAAAAATCAAAGTTTTTTGCAAACTATTTAGTTTTTATGTTTAAAAAAAACAAAGCTTGAAATTCTTTGCAATTGCTATAATTTAAGTTTGTTTTCTGCTGGAGCACATAATTTTTATTTATTCTTTCTGCTGCGTACATTTCTGTTTTGGCGAAAATTGAAAGGAAAGCATATAGTTTGAAGTCTTTTTTAAGTTTTTTTTGGAATTTCCATTTATTTGCCATATATAAGATACGTATGCATGTATGCACATGCTGCCAAGCTTCCGTCAGAACTTTATGAATTCGTAAGTGACAAGGAGTAAGGGATTTTGTATGAATTTGTTACCATAATCTTTTTTAATGTTTGGTGGATATTATTCCTACATGCAACACACACAATAAATATGCTTGTAAGGTCTTTTTGTAATCTGCCCATGCAGATTATTGGTCTTATACAGCATCAATACTAATACATATACGATAAGTTAGACTATAAATAAACACTATATATACACTATATATAAAGTCTAATAAAAAGTCAAATAAAAACAACAAAATACTGAGTTTTGTCTTTTTCGCAATATTTACAACATGTTTGTGCACAAACAAATATGAAAGTTAGTAAAAAAGGAAGAATTGGAAAAGCTGTGAAAATACAAAAAATTCAATTTTTTTTATAAAAAGTGGCTCGTCTCGGCAGAAAATATACAAATGATTCGGTTTGACCAAAAGTTGAAATGGTTTAGTTTATGTATCGGTTCCAGACAAAATGAAAAATGCTTTGGTTCATGGTTCGGTTCAATTCCGATGGTCGGTTCAGAAGTGATTGGTGGTTCAAAACCAACCGACTTGCAATTATTATTTGCATGACATTGAGTGAAATGTTAAATACTATCACTGCTTTGGTTAAACGGTTTGATTTCTGCTCTTAAAATAAAACCTTCTTCGTATGGTTTAAAATCTAATCGTCATATCATAATTTTTTTATTGTCACAGACACTTTTGTTGCTATACCATCACAGTAAATTGAATGATGCATTTCGGAAGATTTTGCTGTTTAGCGCATATTTGAGGTTGTGTGTGTAAAATACACAACGATAGTTCATATGAAAAATATATTGATTGCCTGTATCAGGCTACTTTTGCCGCTATAATGGATCATTTTTTTTGCTCCCTTCTGAGGCGCTCCAAACGTTCGATTTCCAGAGCATTTTGCTTAAGTTTAGCTTCCAATTTGGACTCCAATACATTCTTCTCTTCTTGAAATTTCTTGCGCATTTTTAACATAATTTCGCGTTCCTGTTTTCACCGTAAAACAGATAAGTGCAGTGGGAAGCAGGGCCGGAAGTTTTGAAATAGCTTACCAGTTTGAGGTAGTACAAATTCTCTTCAGCTCTGCCCTTTTCATCAAAGTTTATATTGCGGCGGCTTCCTATGCAGAAGGGCAGTGTATAGAGGGACTCGGCATGTTTACTTTAAATGTGGTTGGATGAAATACATAAATTATTTGATATGCAGCCGAAACAACACACACCTACCACATATAACAGAGAGCGAAGCGCGTCGCTTCATGCTTACAAAGCTGAGACATTTGAAACATCTTCCAGAAATGCAAAATTTTGATGGATAACTGGATGGAAAGCCGGGATGAAATTTACCAAGTGGGTTAATGTACGTTGAATTTAGATGGAATTAGCCGAAAGCATTTGACAAACGAAAATAAAAATAATGTGTCAAAACCCTTCGACGTTACGATATATCGCTACCGATGGCAATATAAGCAAGTAGCCACAGTTTTATTTCGAAATGAACTACATATATTGTTGATTGCATTGATTGTGCAACTATTACGTCTACCAAGTTGAAAAATAGCACCTAAGCCTGGGTGATTCTGCAGACTAGCGCAGCTGCTAGAGAGATAAAGGTACAAACTGTCCATGCTCGACGCCATCTTTGACATACACAGCCGCATAATAATCCAGCGACTTCCCTGCTGGCTGTCAAGCACAGAGGCTCCAGCGAAAAGGTTTTCGAGGCGGCAGTTGAAATACAGTTAGTACTGGGATTATGGTGGATGTGGATTTGCGCATTTAGATGTGGATTTAATTGCATAAAATTTATTTCTTGAGAACAATTTTTTTTAAGATAGTTAATGGGGCTTATATCTTCCAGAAGGCTTCTGAAATTTGCGAATTATCTTTACCATTCTTGTTGGCACTTTTGTGCGTAGACGCTGAAACGAATTCCTAAGGCTTAATATGCAATATATTTTTTTAAATTCAACAATGCAACAAACATGCTGAAAGGCACAAGCAGGTAATATCAATTTATCCAACACAGTTCTCTACTTATATCACACAAACAAATTCTGGATTAAATATCGAAATACGATTTTATATAATCAACACTTAACAAATTTTTATTTTATATATTTGTTTAGTTAATTCCAAATAATTTAAGCGTACATTGTTTTAGGTCCTGGCGTGCGTATGGGCGCATCGTAAATGAAGGGCCGCTGCTGCTTCGGCGGTGGTGCACTGATCGATGGACGCACGGGCCTCGCGTCACGTGAGGCCACAGCTGGGGCGGGGCAGGCGGCGAAGACGGCCAAAATGGCGAACAGTAGTCCGAAGAGCGAGCAGAACTGCATCTTTAATAAAAGGATTTACAGGCTTACGGTTCTTTTGATATGAGCGCTGTTGTTTGTGTTCGCAGGAGCGGCAACTGTTTTTTGATTGACACTTCATTGAGCAGTTCGCATTTATAGTAGCACAATCGGTGCCAGATGCTGCGTGCGGGTAAAGCACCGCTTGGTAAGAGTGGCACAGCGCACAAATTCAACTGATAAGAAATTGTAGATTTTGTTTGGATGAATGTGTGAGGGAAAACACCGCGTATAAGAAATCCCCGGAGCATTACTTATTTATATTTATGGCTAATATAATAAACGATTTTTGGTTGATTTCAAACAGGGATTTATTTGGCTCCGATTCGGATACCACACAATTTTATCATAAATAACGATAATTATAAAGATATGATTTTAGATTCTAAAGTATGCCAAATAAGAAGATATTTGGAAAAGAATTTGAGGCAAAGAGGTGGGCTAAAACTCCGCGATTCTTAAGTCGCACGGATAACAATACCTTAAAAATGTTTAAATAACAATTCCGACTCCAGTTCGATTCTTATTACGAACAAAGCTGCGAATCTACTTTTCCTTCTTTTAAAATTCTCAGTGTAATGTTCGAAATAATGTGCACAGTAATTTTTCATACGTTTAGGCAGATAGCGTACATATGTATATATATTCAGAGAACCTCATATATGTATATTCGTTCTCTGATTGGAACGCAAATATGTAGTACAGAGGAAAACAAAATGCGCCAGATTTCAGCTTAATTCTTACATTTTGTTGTTGTTGACATAAGAATAACGAATATTTGCAATTTAATTTTGAAAGCGCAAAAACGACGGGCACGACACATCTAAATATAACGCAACAATATTCTGGCTGCTGACAATTACTATAAGGAACAAACCAAAACAAAACGCGAGCTTTATATATAAAGCACACAAACAAAATTTCTGAATTGAATCTGAATTGAAACTGAATTTCGCTTTTCGCTTCTAAATTGAATTAAATAGAGATAAGAAATACACAATTTCCTTTTTACTTTATATTTTATATATACTTGAATAACTTTCGCTGTTATCAAAATTGAAAGCACACATTATAAAATACAATAAAAGAAAGCACAAATGCTCAAGCATGCTGCATATTGTGTGAGGTTTAGACATTTTCTGGCATATTCTTCTGCGTGTTGGTTGCTTGACAGATACAAGTTAAATGCTTTTATTTTCGGCTTTAAAGGCTGCAAGCAAATACTCTGCTTGGAATTGTTTATGATGTTGCTGTAGTTGTTGTCGCTGTTAATATGCGCATTTTACTTCAGATTTTTAAGGAACTCCTTGTGGCGCTCAATGGCTTCTTGGTGCTCTTTGATCTGTTGCTGATGGAATTCGTGCTGATGGATTTGATCATTCTTCAAACGATGCAATTGATCCTTTTGCTGCAAAAGTAAACATTAACCAACTGTTAGTTTTATACTGTTAGCTTTGAGGTTAGCTCAAATCGAATTTTTTAGGTTACGTTGCAAATTGAGCGATTCTAAATAAGCAACCGGGCTAGATTTGTTTACTGCCGGCAGAAATAAATACGCAATTGAATGGCGTCATTAACTACAATAGCAGAATGCAAATGTACGCATGCACATCGGAGGGAGGGACGCCTTCGCTTACAAACCTTCTTATAGAAGTATTCCTCCTCACGTGCGGCTTCCATTTTGCCAAATGCGCCACCAGCTTCGCGAATGCTGCCACCGCCGCCACCACCCTTGCCGGCACCGCTTCCTAAATCGCCCAACTGACCACTCATCTTCACTAATCTGAAAAAGCAAAACTCTCGATAAAAGAAAATATTTAACAAATGTGATTACATAATAGGAACGGTCATAGCCAAATTGTTTCTAGAGGTAAAAATTAGGGGTAACATTACAATCGTGCAATTGGTATTCTCACTGGTTTTGGACATCTGACATTTTATATAATACATGCATATTTATGCAATTTTTGTAAATTTCATTAATTTGTGCTACTTACTGAATGCCACTAGGGTACAAGCGCGCGCTACGACGTGCCACAAACATTTTTCTTGGTATTTCACAAAATTGAAGTTAATGTTGATGTTGCTGTAAAACAAAAATATTTTGCGAATTTAAAAATGGTTATATGCGACAAAATTTTATCTTTCACAGCTCGTGAGTCGCCAAGTCGTTGAATCAAGGACCGAAGGAATAGTTCTCGTAATTTATTTCAATGTAGAATTTTCTCCCCGCTTTGTTTAATTTTAATACAATCTATTTGAAATGTTGAAACACATTCCTATTACACTTATTTAATAGAAAATAGAAAATAATTACCGCCCGCGACACTTACCAACTTTTTCTTTCCACAACTGACGTTCAGCGAATGAGTTGGATGTTGGAATTTCAGAATTTCCAAATCCATCCATATACTTTTCCATGCTGGAATTCCGTTCCAAATTTTTTTTGTAATTATGGAAAAGTTAATGAATTTGGCAACGCTATATCGTGGGCCAACAATACAGGGCGAAATACGATAAAAATATACGATAATTGCAAAACTTTTGATAAGCCAAACTTGCTACCAATTATTTAAGATTAATCGCTTGCATTTATATTTCAAATTCAAGTGGAACAACCGCAAGAAAATCTTGAAACGCAAACAGCTGCTCTTGTTTACACCGAAGAGCGTTGCCAAGTGGTGCAGAGTATGCAAGCCGTTAGCAACGCGATCTAGAAAGCTGACCCGGTGGAAAATTGTTTTTATTGGGTTTGAGATCAAATTTTCTGCATACAACTAAATGTTAAAAGGTTAAAAGAATTAAGGCCTAAAATTAAAGTGCACCAGAATAGTATTGACATTAAAAATGACGGAAAGTGACGATGTGGCGGAATTGCTATTCTTCGACACGTTCTCTCATGAAGTGGATACGGTAAGCTGTTCGCTGATTCTCCGATGTTTAATTTACAAAAGTAATATGTCTCCATCGCAAAACAGGACATTAATCTGGATTTGGTGCAGTTCCCAAAGCCAGTATACATAACGCAAGTGCGCATAATACCGCTGGGAGCACGCGTACAGGCCGATTTCCCTGGAGGCGTTCGCTTGGGTATGGTAGCATTTGCATTTTTTGGCTTCCACTTTTTCCTAATTAGCATTTTTTTAGGTGCAACGAATCCATCGAAATTTGACATAGAATTCTTCGTGAATGACTTGGGCATGCCAGGTGCCTCAGCATTCGAGAACTTGGGACAGTTGAAATACAATCAAAATGACTGCATTCACTTGGAATGCACACCGGAGAAGATACCCACAGATGGCCTGGTGCTGCGTGGCTGGTACAGCACGATAACTTTGGCTGTATATGGCATACTGACCAATTCGCTGAACGAGCCGATTGCGAGTCCACCGCCGCCTCCATGTGAGCTTGTCGGGCCTGAGGAAATTTGCAATTTGACTGTCAGCGCTGTTGTTGAAAACATAGAAGTTGTTTTGCCGGAGGAGAGTCTGAAGGAAGGTTGGAAAGAACCGCTGCCGGGGGAGGTGTCACACGTGCTTAAAAGCACCAATGCAAGTGATTTCGAACGTGAGGACTTGGATTATGCTGTGAGTACAAGAGAGCACTATCATCACCTTTCGGGCGATGAGCGTGAGCGTCGTTTGAGAAAGACATCACTCTCCTCGGAGCGCTCGGCATCCTCGCGCAATCGTACACACTCTGAGAGCAATGAGCGAGACTATCTGCGTGGACGCAGCGATCGCGAGCGTGAGAAACCCACGCGCGATTGGTCACGCAGCCCAGAATATAGCCGGTATTCGCGTTGCAAAAGAGCGGAACGCTCCCGCTCTGACGCTGAGGAACCTCATAAATGGCCGCGCACACCGCCGGCATCTAACTCGCCCATTAGACCACGTTCGCCCGATACCATGGACTATGCGGATGAGGATGACGAAGAGACGCGTTACAAACTAAAGGCACATGCCTACATACGCTCCTCCAACGAGTCCTTGGGCAATGCTGCACCAGACACACTGGAGGACGACGAGAGCACGCCCGGCGAACAGTACGAGCCCATACTCAGCGACGACGAGCTCGTCGGGGACGATGATTCCGAGCAGACGGCAGCAGACGAATATGAAATGGAGGTGGAAGCAGCTGCAGCGGCGGCTGGACCTGCAATCGATCACTTCGATGCATTCCGTATGCCAGTCGCAAAATTTGACAGCGACCTTGCCGCACACTACCGTAAGGAATTGGATAGTTTGCGTATGCTCTTCAACAAGTTTGCAATACAGACGAAGTGTGAAAATACGGCGGCATTTAAGGCTGCCAGCACGAGTGTGGAAGAGCGTGAAAATTTCGTATATCTCGGCGAGCAGCTGATCAATCAGTTGGCTTATTTGGCGCAGCAATTGCGACGACGTAATTTCGTGCTGCAGCAGTTCTTTAAAAATGACGCACGCCATTTGCAGCAAGCCTACGGCATCTTCGACACTGCGCTGGACTTCGAAGCGGCCTGTGCACAGCCGCAGCCAACCTTCAAGATACGTCACATGAAGGTGGGCGCCAGGCTGGCTGAGTTGTTGGGCAGCTGTGCTGAATTCATGTACTACTTGCTGCAGGAGCAGCACTTTGAGCCATTTGAAGCTGTCTTCGCACTTTATCGTCAGGACTACATGGCACTGTCAATCAAGCTGATGCTGCTTAAGGCTGTCTATGCGCTGCTGGACACCAAGGTCGGCTTGCTACACTTTCTCAACGCCAAGTTGAACGGCTACCAATTGCTGCTTGAGCTGCTGCAGCAATCCCACTTAACACGCACTAAATACGCGCTGCAGGCCATCATCAAGAAGCTGAATCTATACGAAGCCTTGGGGTGTGTGCGTGAGAACTGCAACAAACTCTTTGTGCTCTCAAATTGCAGCGGCGACACGGCAGCAGAATCTTGTCAACAGATCGAGGGCGCCTATGAGCAGTTACTGGACGCTTTGGCCGATAACGCACTATCCTATCAGCAGCCTAAACGCTTTCTGCCCGTCTGTAAAAAGTTCGAAATCGTGGCCGATCAGGGCGCGCAACGCAGCTTTGCAAACGCGCTGCAGAGCTACTTCAAGCAGCACTTCTTGGCGGAGTCGCTGCTGCTGCTGCTGAGCAACGCCGCCAAGGTGCCGGTGACACTTTTGGCGCGCACCTTGGATGTGCTGGAAACACTGCTGCAGACGCATGTGGGCGTAGACTACTTTGTGGACGACTGCTTCGAGACCACGCAAACGCTGGTGGCCGTCTTGTTGGGCCTTGAGGAAATGCCGCAGGAGAAAGTGGCCGATTTAAAAGTAGAAAGTTCTGGTAAGTGTTTTATATGGGAGTGGATGTAGGTAATAGCTGTAGACTGGGCGTGGAGATCTTAGATCCGGCTGTTCATATGATGTTTCAATTCCCGACAATTGCTGGCAGCGGCAGTGCTTAGACAGTTCCAGCGGGTGCTAGGATGAAGTCAATTAGATCTGTATGAAGCACTACTTGCTAAGCTATCTTCTGCTGGAAATGGAAAGGTCGAAGTGATCTGGTTCCATAACTCTGAAGCGACTAGTCTATATCAAAAGAAATCCAATACAGTCCAATACCACTATAAAAAGCATCTCTGTAACTTTAACTTTTTTACAGTTGTCCTCAAAAAAGAGGAACCTAAAATGGGAATGGCGGAACCTACGGCAATTAATGCACCGGCCGAGAAGTCTGCAGTTACTCCCGTACAGCTAGAATCATTAGAAAAGCAAACTATGGGGGAAACTGCTAAGAATGTGGAGAAACGCACGCCCTCTCCCACGCTCACCGTGAGTGGACCGCCAGCAGAGAAGCGCGTCAGCAAAACTACGCGCAATTCGAAGAAGCAGCCCCTTATGCAGCGCTCAGAAAAGTTAGGCGTGGAATTGGCGTACAAGGTGCAAACGCGCTTTCATTTGGACGCCATCGTGTTCACGGCTACTTTCCAAAACTATGACGTGTTTAAGCTGACCGCCCATCTGCACGCGCTCTACTCGCAAACGTGCAATTCACCTGGACGCAAACACACAATCGATATGCTCGGTCTGAACAATAACTTACAGATCTGCATAGATCTGATCAAGAAGGAGCAGCGCCTGCAGGGGCAGCGACAGCTGGCCACGCCAGGCATCAAGTACAAGAGTCCAGTGCTCAGCTATGCCGTGGACGTGGTCGACTGCTGTGTGCGCTATTGCAACAATCTTGACTACTTGATTGAGAATGGCGCAAGTATTTTGGATTTCGCCAAAAACCACGATACCTTCGAGCCGTCCGTGTCGGCCGTGCTGCAAGAGCTGTTCGTGTATTTGAAACCACTGGAGGCCATAAATATATTTTCCTACGACGACATTACGTCACTGGTGGAAGTGATCACGCGTTCGTTGGAGTATATAACGACATTTCCGGGTGATCTTGTGATGGGCCTGCGCATTTTACGTCACCTGGCCATTGGTTCCAACTGCAAGGCATTCAAGAGTGCTGATACCGAGGAGCTGAAACATCGCTTTGTGGCGCTCCAATTTTACGCGGCAGATGGCATGCAGACACTCATGCAAATACTGGAGAAACTCTGCTTGTACTTCGAACAACCCGGCCTACATGCGCCGGCGCTGATGACGCAACACGGTGTGCACTGCTGCCAGATTATGCTGCCCACATTGCAGATACTGCGCGGCATGCTGACGTACGCCATACAATGTCGCGATGTACAGTTCAAGGACTTCACTGCCATCGATCATCTGATGAAGTGCTACTACTTGATGCACTACTTTCCGGCGGCGAGTCAGGCTGCCGGCGAAGTCGCGCTGGCCAAGCAGGAGATTATACAAATACTGCTAGCCTATACGCAGCCGAATGAGCTGGACGAAGAGTCGTTGCACAAGTCGCTGTGGACGCAAATGATACGCGAAATCCTCAAGAACATCGACGGACCTTCCTCTTTCATACCAGGTGAGTTTTTTGTACCATTCATTTTTAATACTATAAAAAATTTATACGAAATATTTCGCCATAGGGCTCAAAGTGTTAGCCGAATTGCTGCCGCTACCACTGCCCATGCCATTGCCCAGCGCTGTACAACTGCAAGAAGCGCAAATGCAACGTCTGATAACGGAGCGTAAATTGTGGTCGGCACATCTGCATCCGCAAAGTTCGCAAATCGCTAAACTGATTGAGACCATCGCGCCCTGCACCTTTCCTCAACTCTCGGACTTGTTGGTGAGAGTTTGTCTGCAACTCGCCGATCTCGCACCCAACATGACGCTGCTCGTTTCGAAGACGCTAAGCGATTTACTTTGCGCCGAATGGTCGAGCGCAGCGAACACGCCAACGCCCCATCTGGCGCGCCTGTTGCACTTCATGGCTCGTCTCACCGCCTATCCATCGCTGAAAAGTTCCGCTTTGACCATACTCAGCGGCAAGTTGTGGGAGCTCCTGCAGGCTGTACTCGTCATAGCCGAGCCGACGGAGCTGGTCGACAAATGCCAAGTGGCTATACATCGCATACTGGAGAGCTTTCTCGACGCAGACATCTCGCTCATATCACCGCAGTCCACCAGCACGTCCGAGCTGAATTTGGCCTCAGCGCTGCCGCCGAAGGACTTGATACCACGCATTGTGGAGGCGCTGCTCACAAATTTTCTGCATGCGGATGTGACGCACGAAGTGTCTGCTTTGGCTATACGCAATCTGGTCATACTTACAGAGCATGAGTAAGTGTTGCCACTGATGTTTTTTTTGTTAAAAGCGTTTTATACTATGCTTTCGCTTGTTATTTCAGCATTACCTTCTACAATCTATCACTGTTGCTAAAGCAGAGAAGCAGTGAACTACAATTGCAATTGCAAAAGGTGATACAGCTGAACGAATCTGGCCCCTATAATTCCAACATAAAGTCGCTGCTTCTGCTGCTGCGTGCACTCACGCAAATTGAGCAGCACCCTGCACAGGCCGCCACGATTCCGCTGCGTACTTTGAAGTTGTCCAACTCGGAACTAGCCACACTGATCGGCTTCCAACAAGAGGCCAGCCAGCCACACATACTTCAACGCATACGCGCGATATTCGAGCAACACAAGCCAGGAGGCGGCAACGAGGCGCTCTTGGGCGATATTGACAAATTGATAAATCAACTGCCGACGTTAGAGAGCAGCGCAGATGCAGAAGACGAAACTGCTCTTATGCGAGAGCCCGCGCTGCCGCAGACAGAAAGCATTGTCACACAGTACTTTGCACGTCCCATTTTCGTGTGTTACGATACGACGTCAGCTGCTGGCGCACAATTCTGCGCATCGCACTGGTTGGACACAATCTCCCTGGATAAGCTTAGCACTGCCGATTTTGAGACGAAGTACGAGCGCATACCTTGCGATCTGACTGAACTGGCGAGCATTTGCTTGTCGGCCGAAACGAATCTTACGATGGATTGCAAGCGTGTGCTGCATCTATGCGCCTCGCCGCAGTCGAATCGTGAACGGACGCCTACGGCGCCTTGCTTCCGCACGCGTCGCGTGGAGGTTGAACCTAGCACTGGTCGGCCGGAGAAAAAGATCTACATAACACCAGTGCGCGGACGTGGCTTTCCACGTGCGCCACCATCACGTGGCGACATATTCCGTTCGCGTCCGCCCAACACTTCGCGTCCGCCGTCGCTACATGTGGACGATTTTTTGGCGTTGGAGACGTGCGGCGCGCAACCGACAGGGCCTACGGGCTACAATAAAATACCACCGCTGATGCGCGGCTCACGTGTGGGACGCAATCGTGGTTCTCGCATTGCCGCCGTGGCTGCTTACAGGTGTGTATAGTGTAGTACGGCAATGCCTCGAGTTGCGTTGACAATGAATGTGCACTTTTTTCTATTTAGGTTCCTATTATTCATTGTCGTTGTTAAAAATTAATTTTATTTTTTATTAAATTTGCATCGCCATTTCAGGCAACCGTTCTTCAATCTTAACGAAGGCACATTAATGTATTAACACTTATAAAATGTTAATACCATTCATTTCTTTAAATAATATATGACGTTTTTAACTCTTTCTAGGAAATCAAAAATCTTACGCACTTCCTCACCTTCAACCTGGGGTGAGACTGGCTCTTCGCACTACCGCACTGCCACGACGGAGCCACATTTTGGCAGCGACACGCACTACTCTACAGCCAACCTTTTCAGTGGACGTCAGCGTGGGCGTGGACGGGTATCGCGTTCGTATATACGTTAAGGAATGATAAATTGAAAATGGTTCTCTTTTTTTGTATCACAAAAGTATAAAATCTTATTTCTCAACAATAAAAACAAATCATTCTGTAACTATGCTATGTAATCGCACATCGTGTGCATCCATCGGCAGCACTTCTTCGCTGACAATTTGCTCGCGGAACGCTAATGCCATGAAGGTGACCTTCTTCTGGGGATACGTGTTGATGTGACGCTGCAAATATGTGTCATAGTAACCCATGCCATGACCCAAGCGAGCACCACTTAATGTAAACGCCACACCGGGTATCAGGAATAAATCGATGCCATAACCTGCAAGATAACCAAACGCAACAGTTGAGCTACAAATCACATAAGTGAGCAGTCTTATTAATTGGCGCTAATCTAAGCCTACTGCCGATAAACAACTAAGAGGCATAGTCTTGATTTTGCGGCCGGATGGTAGGCGAAAATTAGAGCAGTCTGCGCACCATTTTGCAGGCTTGAAATAGTGTTACGACGGATGAGGGAAGGCAAACCGATAAGTACCATGTGTCGGAGAGCACGTAGTGCCAGCGTCTGCGGCATCACTGTTGGCAACTAAATCTTGGAAGTACCCAAGAGAACTTTGGCGTCAGCCTGAAAAGCCAGATGAACTATGACTTGCCAAGAGGGGCTCAATAGAATACTAAAGAAGTCAAACGCTCTCTTAACGAACCACATAAAACACAAGTCTGAAAGACTCTCAATATGCCTTCCTACTGCGGAGCGCAGAGGTCTAGACGATGACAACAGCGATAAGAAGGAATTGATAGCGTTTATGAGGAAACTTCTCCGAGCGAACTATGGGCACCATCTGCGTTGAAGACTCATACTCAGCATACTCTTCAGTTACACTTTTCATAGACATTTGTTTTTGATGGCATGCCCTTTTGCCGACGCAACAGTCAGCTATGCTATGAAGTACGAAGGAAAATTGTTTCTAATGCTCCTTTTTATTAATAAATAGCTACTGCTTTTTTCGCTCTCATGAAAGTTCGTGTTTTTGCAAAGAGAGGGTGTGAAGTACATATATTTTTTTCGCTCATTCAGCGCTGTGGTGCGTAATAATGAAAGTGAGTGACGTTAAGGGCTGATTAAACGAATTCGACAAATTATACTTACCATTAGTCAAAGCATTTTCGCGTCCCTCCTTGGCGCTCGGCTGTTTTATGTGCCACTTGGTCAGCGGCAAAGCATTGTAGTCCTCCAAATCGTGCAGCCGCACCATTTCCATAGTGTTGCCATTGTAGGTTGGCACAAACACTTGCTTCTCCAGCCGGAACATTTCGCGCAGCAGCTCGCCGGTGTCCAACTCTGCGGCCGTGCTGAGGTAGATGCTAATGCGTTTAGCCTGGCGGAAGGCATCCGATTTCAGTACCTACACACACACACCCACACACAATCATTGATCAGTATGTTGTATAAAACGCAGCTATCTTATATAAGCGATCTTCTTATATTGCACTTACTTTTTCCGTTACGGCCTTGGACTGTCGCGCTTTGGACTCTGGCGTCAGCGCTTTAAGAACATCATTTTTCATGCGATTTCGCAGAGCCGCTTTCAGCGAATTGCCAATTTTTGCAGCCATTTTTCACTGAGCTGATATGGGGAAAATGTCGAAATTCGCGATTTCTTTTCTACGAAAGCGGCGAGTCGATTTGGAAATGTTGAGTGTACAATAACAGAACTGCAACTGTTTGTTACTCCGCCGCGGATAGTGTTAATATTCGATTAAGCGTTGCCCTCAACTGTGCGCGGCTGTGGCTGATCAACATGCGACTCGCGCCGTATCGCTTCGTTTATTAGACGCACTGATAAGACGGCTTGGCTGGCTCAGTGACTGACTGGCTGGTGCAGAGTAAATTTACCGCCTAGCATTTATAAACAATGTCGCTTCAAGGTTGCTGAGTCGAGTGTTCAGACATCAGTTGAAATCGCTCGGCAAAGCTGGCAGGCGCGCAGCTAGAAATTTGTTGCGAAGGCGTCAAGTTTTTATTTTTTAACACAATTTGCATGTAGTTGGAATCCCTTTGTATTCATCCAGCAGCTGTCAGTGCGTCAGTACTGTCAGTCCCCCTGGAAGTGTCGTTGTAAATGCTTTCTTTTGGTGTCTGAGGAAATGTGCTCAAGATTTGATTTAATTCTGCTTGGGGGGTCTATAAACTACGAATAGGAGCTGTAACAAATTGGAAAGAGATAAGCAACGAATTTGAATATGTTGGTCAACTTATATTTTAAAGATGGAAATGGCGACGGTGTCTAATACTCGTTTGCATTTATATTTGAGCAGCTGTAGAAGGAGGAAACACTATCCGCTATTAATTATAATAGGAAGGTTTTTAAATTTTGTTTGCTTTTTTAAATAATTGATTGATTTAATATAACAGCATTAATACAAGAAAGTAAGCATGAAATCTTATATTTATACTTTACATATTAATACAAAATTTTTAGACTCTTTCTTAAAGATGCCGCGCTGGAAATATTTGGAGCAATGTTCCGCGAAAAATTTTAAAAGTTTACAATAGTCTGGGATTTTTGCAACTGACAGTTTTGTAGCAAAACTACAGTAGTTTTGACAGTAGTTTGCTACAAAACTGTCAATTGCAAAAATCTCAGACCATTTGCACAAGATTGTAAATTGGACTAATGCATTTTTTTTGGGAAAACTCTGTCAAGAACAGCAAATATCTGAGTATGAGGCGTTGATGAGTGCTCTTGATTTATGTGATTTATATAGAATTTAAGCGAACTCTGCCAGTTTGAAGAGAAGAATATATGTAGTTTTCGCGCGAATAAGAATTACCTTATTCAAATTCAGCATTTTTAACGTACATTTTTCACTTCCGGTAATATTCAGCCGAAATGACTGTTATGCTATAACAAAATATGTAAAAGGATCTTCGTTTTAAATAAGACACGCTTTTAATTTCAGTACCTACTAACAGCAAGATTGTTTTTGTTTACTTGAGAATCGATAGCTCATTGCCTTCTTCCATATTTATATATTTGTGGTCTACACTCACTGCCAGCCGCTCGATACTACTTCAGACCAGATTTCTCCGCCGATTTAAATCTGTTCCAGTTCGCTGTTACTTTGTTCGCTTGAGCCTGTTATATTGAAAGTTCGATAATGGCGCACTCGCAGCGCATTCCTATGCCCCGCACGCAAGAAGTGCGAATCCAAAATTTGCAGTTCAAAGCGGTTCACAGTGGTGTGGAATCTTGGAATCTCAGTACCGAAACGAACGAAAGATATGCTAATGCATATTTGGTGTTTAATTTTGACAGAAAACATATGTTTCTGACGCTGTTATAGTGATTACCAATCTTTTTTGCAGGTGCGACATTTTTTTAAATTTGTTGGCATTAAGGTAAGGAGGCTTTTTCAGAATTTTGACGGGTTCCCCGGCGTCTCCACGTAAAAATTTGTATTTCATCATAATCATTTTCTGCAGGGGGATTCACATTTTTTCCACTTTCATAAAATTTATGTAATATACACATTTCATGGAAATTTTTCTGAAATATTGCATGAATTGCAGTTTTTCTTTCCAGCATTTGTATGTGAAGATGTGGGCAAGGGGCAGATTTTTCAAAATACAGTCAGATATTTACGAACAAAGTTGTGTTTGGTATGAGAATCATTGCTGTGACGAATTTTCTACATACTATGTGACATAAACGATTTTCTACACATACAAAAGTGCAAATCAGGCAAAACTTGCTTGTTTATTAAATTAATAATCTCGAAGAATCAACTAAAACTAAGTACTAATAACTTCAAACGTAAATATTGTTTTTTTTGTTTAGCTGGCAACTAGCTCAGTTCTTGGACGGCTGCTGTGGAGTCTTCGCTTCCGGATTGGCTTTCAAATTCTTCAACTGCTCTTTTTGCTATAAAACAGATTATTTTATTCACTTAATATACTGAGCATTGTATCAACATTTTATGAGCTTACTTTCTTGTAGAAGAACTCCTCCTCGCGAGCCGCTTCCATTTTGCCAAAGCTGCCGCCTGCCTCGCGTATGCTGCCACCGCCGCCGCCGCCTTTGCCAGCTCCGCTGCCCAACTCGCCGACTTGTGACATCTTCAAATGTCTGCGAGCGAGCACACTCGCTCGCAGCGGTGCAGTGGTGGGTTCAAAATGGTTTGAGTTGGTTCAAAATGTTTCTACTAGGTTTGAGTTGGTTCAAAATGTTTCTACTAGGTTTGAGTTGGTTCAAAATGTTTCTACTAAGTTTGAGTTGCGTTCAAATTGTGAATATTATTGGGTCAAATGTTGCAAGTTGCATAAGGAAAATGTTGCATTTTTTTAAAATTTTCTTCTGCAAATTTAATTTTTCAAAGACTCACTTTATTTGTTTCGGATATAAATGGCAATTTGCTGTCAAGCGTCGCAATGTCAACATATTTAATGCGCCGATTCTGATTTGAGCTTTTTATATATGGCTTGCAGATTGCTGCTCTCGAAAATATTTCACCAAATGAGCACAGATTTCATTTTACGTTTTATGCACGATTTATTTTTAAAACGAATTGTCAGTTTTTGTTTTGATATCGAAATTCGTATGAGCTGTAAGGAAGGCATTGCCAAGTGAATTGTGCGTTGTTTACAAGAAATTAGCACTTGCATTTTATATGAGTTTTAAATGTTTTGGTAAATATACATGGGCTTGCGCTGGTAGGAACCAGAAAGGGGCAGCCTCTCTCTAAATATATGCCAATTGCATATAAATTTCCTTTTGAGTGTGATCCACTCTCCCAATCAGCGCAGCCATAGGCGAAACAAAGAACTCGAGCCAATCGATGAGAGTCTTAAGAAAGCATTCAAGGACCTGGTCATCTATAAGAACTTCCAGTTGAAGGTGATGCCACTGGAAGGACCGCCTCAGCCTCTAGAGCGACGGATCAAGTTTTGAGCTTTTTACTCTTACTATATATTAACATACTCTTTGCTATAACTCTCGTTGTGGTTTAAGCTTTTGCTTAATAAAATCGCAAGTCCAAATAAGATTTTGCTTTTACAAGCATTTGTTTCAATTGTGGATTTACGAAAATTGTTCACGAAAGTAGAAGACATTTTTTCAAAATACAAAACCATTGTTTTGAGATTTGAAAAAGTCGTTTCTTAAGATAAGCTGCCACATATTGTAGTATGCATCCTTTATAACATCTACATAAGGAAACTGGCATGTCCAATTGGAACTAAAAATGAACTGCACAAATTTCATCAAACTGCGCACATTTCACATATTTTGGCATGACAAACGCTCTCAAGGAACTTCCTTGAAGATTTCAGAATATCACAATAAAAACAACGTGTGAACGTATTTGCCTAAGAACCAATAAATTTAATTAGTAAATAAAATATATATGTATATACATATGAATGTATATTAATTAATTTAAAAAAAAAATATGAAAAAATTACTTCATTGGGTGATTTTGTTGCGTCGTATCAGACGTGCCAGAGACGGGATTTTCGATTTGTATATTATTAGTGCCACTACGAGTACTGCTGCTGCTGCTCTGTGAACCTTTCAAGCTGGTGTTATTTTTGATTTGACCCTGGACCAGTTTCATGCAATCGTTTTGCTGCAACGACATGCCTTTCTTGTAAGTACTCGCGCCCAGGCGAACCCGAACAGCAGCACTCACCTCGTTCAGAAAGAAAGCCTCCTCCATGCAGTTGCGATGCTTGCTAACGGAGTAGGTCTCACGCAGCGCTGTCGGCTCGACGCTCGCGTCCAGCGTTCCCTCGAATTCCGCCCAATCGTCCAGACAATGCCTGCACTTGAGCTCGCCCTGCTCGCGTATCTTCGTCATCAATTCGCGATCTTGCGAGTAGAAGTATTGCTCCTCCTTGATGCCACCTTGCAGCTTTTCTAGGCCGCCGCCGGGTATGCCGGGCAGAAACGGCTGATCGCTGTCATTTTTGAAATTTCGATGAATGATAGAGCTGAAAAGATATTTTCGAGTAAGGACCTTCGAGAGTGCGTCGCAAACATACCCAAACATACCCTGCCTGAGCTGCAGGTGCGTGAGACCGCGTCCCAAGTGGCGTCCTAACATGTTTAGAAATATATGTTTGACATTTTTCGAAAGTTACTTATGTATGTACATATGTATGTATATGACGCGAAGTTCCACGCAAGCTGAGATTTTTGTACAGGTTTTTAAAACTTTATTCAAAGATAAAGTCGACAAAAAAGACTAGATTCATTCCGTCAGAGAAAATGCTCAAAATAAAACTTTCTTTCGTTTTTTTTGTATCTTTTTAATCAATTCTTCCGATTGTCAAGAAATTGTTTGTCTCAACTCTTCTAAAAAATCAAAAACACGAATTTTGCCAAAATAAAAGCAAGCAGAATAGAATTCACACTTTTTCAACTACTCGAACGAACCCTTGAAGAATGCAAACGTTTCTCAAGAGAATGGTCAGCGGTTTTACTAGCCCCAAAAATTCTAAGTAAAATTTCCGAGTACCTACTTTGCGTTTTTTTCTATAAATGCAAAAGAGATACAAATTCCTGAAACTCTTGCATATTTGCAGTAAAAACGCCAACAACTCTGCGAATCAGCAACAACTGCCAACGCAGCAATCCTCGCAAAAACAACAACATCCCTGCCAGCAACCACCCGCGAAATCTCCGAAATCGCACAAAAAATCGGAAAAATGCAAACGTCCACTCGCGAAAACCGATTCGAAAAAATCGTTAACGGATCTGCTGAAGCCGCCTGCCAAAGAGCTACCGGCCAGAGAAGCGCCCAGCACCTCGAAGGTCACAATGAAGCCACCCACCAAGGTTAAGTCCGGCAGCTGGAAGCGCTCCGAGAAGCAAATCTCCAGCTACAACAGCATCTCCACCAAGAAGTCGAAATCGCTGCGCAAGCGCTCACCCACATGGCTCAAGTATTCCAACAGCGCGGTCAAAATCAGCGAAAAGGTGAGTGCTACCCATTCGACGTCGGTATGTCGGCCGGGCACGCTCTACTCGGATGTGCTGTTCGGCGCCGGCTCATCGTGCCTGGTGAAGATCAAGACGCTGACGCCGCGCCGCAACAACAACAGCGCGCAAAAGAAGCTCACCAAGGCGCTGCTGAAGTGCACCGGCAATGAGAATGAGGCATCGGGCAGCAAAACTGAAACGCATAGGGGGTTGTTTGCTAGCCTGAACGACGAGCACGGCAAGTCGCCACCCACAGTGGAGAGGGTTGTGAAAGCAACGGCGTCCGCACTCAGTGCCACAGCGCGCAGCGACGATGAGGCGGATGTGGTTATACTGTCGGAAACGAATGGCGTGCCGACGATGGAGAACGGCTTCAGTGACATTTCGTACGGCAGCTACCTGGAGCAGCACTTCCAACACGTGAATGGCACTGCCACAAGGGCTTTGGCGCCGGTGCCGACTGCCGCGGTGCAGCTGGCACAGAAATACCCAGGCAGGCCATTCGCCATTGACATACCGCAGTGGAACTTCTTGGACGCCGACGTCAGTTCGGACCCGGCGTATCCGAAGTTTCTGTGTCAGTTCGATGATGAGAACTACTTGAAGGCGGAGAAGATGGCTCTGCTTGGCTTGAAGTTAGCCCTAGGTAATAATCCCCAACAGGCCAAGTTTAAATTTTGAGGTGTCCTGTAATAATCCCCAACAGACATACGCGTTTATCTTTTGTTACAAATTTTTCAAGTACTCCACTTTTTCAATAAACAACAAAATATATTAGAGAAACTACTCGCACGAAGTTGTTGCTTTTGACGGTGCATTTGCAAATCGATCTGCTATTCAGATTAGAGCTTTAAAATATTTATCAAGTTCCTTTGGAAAATTCGAAATTAAACTAAACCGTTAATTACTCATTGAAAAGAATTATACTAGGTATTCAAGTTAAGGTCTTCTTCCCTTGCTCCACGAATTTATATGATTATATAATGTAATTTGCTTGTCAAATTTATTATTTATTTATACAAATAAATTCATTTCAATAATAAATGTTATCAACTAAGTGCACCTAGTTTTAATTTTTTGTAATTGGTTGTTGCAGTTGGTAGTTTTCTTTTATACCACATTGCCGACATGCACCTTGCGCTATTGAGAGGTAGAGGCCGCTCGCGATGAAAAAATTTCGAAAACCTTCCTTGGTTCTTGTCCCAGATGTACTAAGATGAGGCCGGTACTAATTTCCATTTTCGATTAGTAGTAGGGAACAGTGTAGGGGAACTACGAAAAAGTGCAACCGTTCACCGCGAATTTGACACGATTTTGACATTTTGACTATAGCGTTTTTTCGGCGGTTTTCAGCAGCGGGGTTGGCAACACCAACGGGCGCTGGCAATTGAGTGCTTACAAGTGCTTCGGTACGTTGGGACGTGTTTGGGAAATCGTACAAAGTGAATACGACGTAGCGGATAAAACCAGCGACGTTTTCCATTAGTTTTTTGTGTATTTCTGTTGTTGTGTGTGCGCGAACGAGCGAGCAAACGCAGTAGCAAGAAAACGAGCACCAACCAACAACGCTTTTAATTATTGAATCGGTATAATTGCATTACGTGCGCTCTGAATGTTGGCGTTGTTGTTGTAAGTCTGCTCCGCGCTAATTTATACATTGTGAGTTGCGATTAAATGAGTGGGCTCAAAGCTGCAGCAAACTTGTTTTGATCAATAAATTCGAAAAGAAATAACGCGCAGTGCAGTTATTTTCTGAATAGAAGAAAAGCAAAGAAAAATTTGTATTACAGTGAATTGGAAAAAGCCGCATTTGCTGAGGCTACTGCTCAGCGCGCGTGT
Source organism: Neria commutata (assembly GCA_963457695.1). Classification (NCBI taxonomy): domain Eukaryota; kingdom Metazoa; phylum Arthropoda; class Insecta; order Diptera; family Micropezidae; genus Neria; species Neria commutata. The sequence continues at coordinate 14,723,527 of OY735247.1, read as the reverse complement.
ATTTGTGTGCGTGAGTGTAGCGAGTAGCGAAAGAAAAAATGAAGTAAAATATATAGAGAAGCAGCAAAGTGAAGTGGGTGTAACAGCCAAAGTGGATAAAAGAAAGAGAAAGAGTGAAAATTTTTGAGAAAATAATAATTATAGAATCACAAAATGTTGTCACTTTCGGCATACATATTTATGAAAATAAAGTTACAGTATTTGTTGCTGTAAATGTTGAAATTGTTGTATTTTCGTTTGGAGAATTTCGCTGCCGGAGTTAACGATTCGCTGTCGCGCTAAACGTCGCCGCCACCGCCGCCGTCGTGCTCGTAGTCATCGTTCTCCTCTTTTTGTGGCTGTCGCATGTCTCTCTGTCTGTCTGTCTGTTCGTTCTTCCGCCCTTCCGTCTGTTTATCTGTCTATCAGCATTTTAACGTCTTCCTTTACATCCGCCGTCGCAGTCGCGGCGTTTTATTTATTTTTTGTGTTTTTCTCCCCCACTTGGAGCGCTTTGTACTTTGATATTTGCCGCCCTTTTTATGTTGCGAGAGTTAGCTTGAGCTAAGGAATTGAAAAATATTCATACATAATTGCACAATCCTAATTTTTGGCGCTTCATTATTGTTGTTTTTGTCTATAATAATGTGCAACACTTTTACAATTACCGTTATTACTTTCATGCTTGAATGTCAATGTCAAATTTTTATCATAATTACGGAAACTAGGAAATTAGAGTGCATTAAAATTCATAAATTCCTAATCTCGTTGTTTTCAATGAAAAAAAAACGATATTTCTTTTTCTCTCTCCAGCAAAAAGTCTGAATTAATTATGCCTATTCAATAAATTATCAAAATAATGGTACAAAAATTGGCTCAGCACGAAAAGCAGAAGTTTATGCGTTGCCAGTTATTTTTCAAAACTTCTTTTTTAATCAAATTCTTAGCACCTATTCTTTTTTTTTTATTAGCCCGATTCAATCCAAAACTTCTTTTCGACTTTTTCTATAATACGAATCACACGAATGTATGCAGGCCTTATTATTTTTTCTTTTCTCTTATTCGCTCTCTTCTATACTATGCCAACTTTGTTCCTTTTCGCTCACAGCAATAAACAAATTCGCCGTCTAAGTAAAAAAAAAAATCCACCGCGTGCGCGTTTTGTAAAAAGCGTAAAAATTGTAACAAAAATCAATGTGATTTATAAATTAAAAAATTTGTGCATGATTTTGAAAATTTCGCGCTTCCATTTTGGGACTTTGTGACATTTGCCTAATTATGCTCTTTTGGTTTTCTTTAATTTGCAGCAAAAAGTGCAGTTGTAATTTCAAAATTTACAATTCCTAACGGTTCGATTGTATCGCATTTGTTACAATACATACCCAGACACAGTCACAGCTGAAGAGACCTCTCCCCGTCGTAGTCGCCGTCGTCGTTCTGGTCGTCTCACACTTCAATTATGATGCCACCCATTTTTGATAGTTCTTGCGAAGCGGCAACATTGCCGCCAAGGCTGAAAATGACCGCCGCCAGTAAACGTCGTCATCGCCATCGCCGTAATGTAGGCGACGCTGCTGGCTCCTCATGTGCTGCCGCCGCCTTTTCCGCACAAATGTCAAGCCACAAATGGCTCTTGACTTGCGTGCTGTTGGGTCTAATCGTTGCCGCCGCCAGCGCTGCTGATGAGGTTTGTATTACAATTTTAAAGTATACATATACATATCTACACACAATAGTAAAAAATTGCATCTAATTCGCTTGAAAATCGTTAAGTCGCGACATCAAGTTGATCAAGAGTTAATTGATTTTAATGTGGCGGCTGGTAAATGGCGACTTCAGTAAATGATTAAGTGCTGTTTCATTATCTCTGACTGTAGGGAGTAGTCGTCTTTTGTAAACGAGGCAGGAAAGCGGCGACAAGCAAAAACAGCGTTATTCTGGCATAGCAGTCACAATTAATTGTCAGTTCAATTATTATTTTTGTGGCCACAAACCATAACGGCCTAACTTGAGGTAGGACACAATTGAGTTTTGAGTGCCATCATGTCTACGGGCCAGTTTCTCAGTGGATGTTTAAATCTAATTTGCGAATTGAGTTTAAATCTAGTTTAACTTTTCTTGAGTTTCACAGTGCATTTATTTAAATACGGAATAATGAATGGCAACTTCGAATATTTGACAATTGAACACAGCACAACTTGCCAAAAACATATGTTCAATTGTTCAATTATGGAGGCAGCGCGAGCTAAAAATTGTTCGTCGGCCGAAAGAAGTGAATTATTGGATATTCTTCAAAGAATCCACAGTTTATATTATTTATAATACTACGGGATCATTTATATGTGCTACACCATGCAGTTGTATGTTTAATTTGGCCGCTTATAAATTGCAATATTGTCGACGCAGCTTGCTTGCTCATCCGAAATCAGCTGTTTATTTGTTTTCGATTGCAACTCTGTGCCGTACTTAAATGCCCACAACCGGGCATTTAAATTGTATTTAACTTCCCACTGTGAAACTGAAATTCCCTATTTAAACTGCAATCAGAGTTTAAACATCCACTGAGAAACTGGCCCTAAATCTATTTGGCGTCAATTTTTCATGTTTGTTTCTTTTTTAGGACTGCAATTATCTACATATCAAAAACCTAATAGCTTGAGGAGCTTTACAGTGATAATTTGAAACTGCTCTTCTGAAAAAATTAAAAAACAGGCTTATGTGGGTAGGACCACAGATTTATTCATAGGAAAGGGGATAGGGTTGTCAGTCTAGAAATTTGGCTTTCAGAAAAAAACTTTCAATTTTTACTCAGTACAAATCTGCACTAAATTGTTATAGAGCAATAGTCGGCTACTTTAAAATCTTGAAATGAGCCTGTGGTGAGCTAGGCTCATTTTATGAAATCATGCCATCAGTATTTGCCTTGAACACCTTTTTAAAGTTTTTGAAGTACATATATACATATGTACATATGTATAATGCGTTTTCGGGTGCCAATCACACTGCTCCAAGAATACAATTGAGCTGGATTTGTTGGGAACAAATCCCGCTGTTAACCGAAGCAACTCAGGCAACTCATTTCAAATGAATTTCAATTAAATTCCTCGCTCAAATCTGAAGATAGTAAATTTCGAAATTAAAGTGAGTGATTTCGTGAGTTTCCAAGAAATCGACAGTCATCAAAATTTTTTACGATCCAAAGACAAAAGACTATTTCACTACATATGTATGTACATATGAACGGACAGCCGCATAGTCTGAGTCCAGGGGGAGCGGAAGGGAGAACAACAAAAACATTCGCGCATTGCCAGAACCCTAAGCTTGAATGAAAAGCAATCTTACAAAATGTGGATGCTCGCTCAATTTGAAATAGATTTGGTGGGTATAAAGTAGAGTATATAGTAGAACCCTGCTAGTGCAGGCGACGGACAAGAAAATAATAGCTCGACAGCAGCAGGCATGTGTCTAAAAAGAGGCATGGCCATGCTGACGTGACACCAAAGAGCAGCAGCTCAGCTGTTGGGTGGCACGTTGGCGTTGGTAAGTGCTCTGTATGTCTGCCTGTCTGTCTGTCAGAGAAACATTCAGGAAGCGTTAATATTTTCATTTTATTGCGATTTTTGCCATGTCTTTTGCTGCAGTTGCCTTTATTGTTGTTGTTGGCCATGGCAGTACGCTGTGTCTGTTTTGTCGTTTGTCGCTTCGTCTGGACCCAAAATGGTCACATACATAAATTGTGAAACCGGCTGTTTCTTGTTTGGCCAAGTTGCGAACTCTACTCTCTGTACGCCGGTCTGCCAGTCGCTTTGTCGAGCTGTTTGACAGCAATCTTCACAGCAGAGAAATCATCATCATCAATCTACTGTGCCTTTATAAGCATTGAGATGCATTTTTGTTGTTGCGCTACTTTCAGCTAATTTCAGCCACAATTGACTGTACTTTGTTATACGCACACTCACGCACACTTTCCACTGCATTTGCTCAATCCGGCAGTTATCGACATAGGCGATTTCTCTGGTTCCATGCTGATTTTCGCATAGAGGCGTTTGATGGAAATACTTTTCTCAAAGGTCAGCGCGCTTAAAAGAAATGGCTCAAGATTCCGTTTCACTGTTGCAAAATTTTAAATATCCTGCATATGAATGCCGCCTGCATTCGTTCACATGCTACATCCGCAACTCTTCATCTTGTCGAACATCATTGTGAGTTGCTATTCCTGCTCTGCAGCTACATCTACAGCTGACTATTGTATCTTGTATCGGTTAGCTGTCGCTGCTGCATCTTTATTTCACGTTGTACAATTCGTGAATTGCTTTTTTCATTTTCATTTTCCTTTTTGCGTGTTTTCCTTGTGTGTGTGCATACACAAACACATTTCAATTTATGCCCTCAGACACGTACCCTGCATTTTTGATTCACTCCCTTTTTCAGTGTGTCTGTGCATCTGTGCGAGCGTGTGTGTGTGTTTGTGCGCGGGCGTTTGTTTTCCCACTCATAAATTTACGCATTTTATGGATTGCTCTCCGTGCGCGCAAGTTTCCCTCTTGCTCTCTCTATTATAAACACAGAGGCGCAGCAGGCTAGCCGTTTTTCTTAACCTCGACTGTTCGTCGCTGCCTTCAGGCGAATTTAATGTAAACAATGATTCTTAAGGCTCAGTTAGTCCAGATGTAACGTATGTTTTTTTTTTCGAGATTTAACGTAAATGTAAAAATTGTGCTGTTTAAGGCTCAGTTAGTGATGACGAATCGTATTCATTCGTATCGTAAACAAAACCTACCCTACCCGAGCTCTATACATGCGTTCGCTCTTGACGTATTTATTCGGATAGTAACGCAGAAATTCTCATAGAAATAGGTGTCTCTCAGACATTTACGATACGAATAAATACAATACGTCATCACTAACTGACTCTTTACTTAGATACGTAAACGTATTGCAGCTGTCAGTCTCTTGCATATTTCTCTTTTTATTAGTGTTGCCATATAGTTTCGTGCACAAAATCTGCGCGCTGTTCATTTTGCTTTTGACGTGAAAATATAAAATCTATGACACAGAATTTTGTTTATTTTTAGCTCTTTTCATTGTGTACTTTTATAACAAACATATTTTGGCAATAAAAATCCGCTGTTTTTGTTGAATTAAAATTGAAGAGCATTGGCAGCACTTTTCTGCAACAAAGCAATCAGCTGACACGTTTTTACGTTAATTTTACGGAGAAACCTGATTGAATTAGGTTTACCCCGACATGTTTACGTAAAAATTCGCTTAGAGTAAACGCATGTGTAGAGCTCGGATAAAGCAGGTTGTGTCAGCTGACACGAAAAAACGTTACGTTACATCTGTAATAACTGAGCTTTTACTTTTTGTATTGCATTTTAATTTTAGCTCAGAATTACTGTAATTTTTTGCAGTAAAAAACACAAGCTTGTGCAGTAGAGTGTTGACTTCTAATTATACCGCACTGCCTTTTCTCTCAACTTTCGCGCACTCAACTCGAAGTTTTAATCTTTTTTATTGCAATTACGTATTCTTTTTCGCCCCATAATACCAGAGTTCATCATCACATATCATCTTTCTCTCTTGCTGCCATCTGCTTCTGAGTCATATTCACTTCAATTTGTCAGTTGCATGCTGCACATGTGTCAAGACGTTATCAGTTGCTTTTGTAAAATGTCATCGGCATTTGCCCAGTCTGTTTGCCTGTCTGACAATCTGTTGGCTGGTTAAGCCTTCAGCTTTATCCAATATGTACAATCTTTGAAGTTCTTTGTAGTCTTCTTTGCTTTTCAATTGTTGCTTATTGCAATTGAAAAAGAAATAAGGAAGAAATTGTGAGCAAGTACCTACTTAGTCTGAAACCGGGTCACTAAAGTCCAACATTATTGTTAAGGCGTAGTAGCGATCATGCACATCTTAAACTCATGTTTTCGGGCAGAACTATGATGGAGATTTGAAATTCTGAGGCATCAAACGAGCAGTTCAATTGGTGGAACCCAGTTGGGCTCTTGAACAATACCAGATGAATATCCGTTGATGAGTTAGGGAAGTTGTAATCTGTAAGAGTACGAGTGTCTTGCCTTCTTCAAACTTCTGGCAAATATTTAAAAAATTACCTTATGAAATGGCTATTGACTAATTTGTCAAGAATAGAAAAGTTTCCTTACTCACAAATGCTATAAAATTGAAGTCAATTCTTAACTGTACTGTACTTCTACTTTATAGGCTATACCAAATATTTATTCCCATTTTCAAATTATTTACATACATATATGTATAATATTTACTTTCGGTTCACTCGAAAAGATTTTATCTTATTCGCACTAATAAATACATCAATAAATAAATATTCACATATTTGAATACAAGCTAAGATAGGGTTACAAACGAAAAAAGTCCAGATAGATGATTATAGACTACAGATATCAACCGTAGCTCGTGTAAGTCTCTGAATGGATTTTATTCATGCGGCTTGTTTGTACAAAAAGTGATTCAGAATGGATTCGGAATAGCTCAAAGTATTTCAAATTGCGGTCACACAAAATTCATTCATTCATTCATTTATGCAATCACATGCTCATATTCTCACTCAATACGGTGCGACTGCATCTTGAACTTCTGAAATCCACAATCCAATGCATACATATGTATGTATATATGTACTATGTACATATGCACATATCCGCTGGGAGGGAGCGCATGACTTCACCAACCGCAGCATGTGCCGTCTCTTGCTCTCGCACACCAAACAAACGAAACGGAAGTAATTTCCATAAAATAAACAACAACAAGAATAGCCACAAAAAATGTAGTAAATAAATTGTTTAAGCAAATACTGCACATGTTGCTAAGAGAATCAAATTAGATGCTTTGAAGTCATTAAAATTCTGTAGGCGCGAAGGTGAGCCTCCCAAAAAGGGGTTGCACCGGATCAATCGCTTGCCAACAGAAAATTGCCGTGTGGCAGAGGGAAGCCGTTTATGTGTGCGGGCGGTTGTGTATGTGTGTGTGAGGGAAAACTCAATTTTCGAGTGAAAATCACATAAAAACGATTTCAGTCGAAATGTGCGGGCGACGCAGCCGTTGCGAATCTGAGGCAAGACAGAGCTCAAAGAAGAGAGCCGGCGAACAAAGTGAGCACGCGATTCAGAGAGACCAAAAAAAACTTGTTCATACCAGGGATGCACAATGATAAGACAATAAATTCGCAAAGTATAGCTACTTTTTCGGATTTGAATGTATCTGAATTTAAATCGAGCGCCCCTGAAATTGCTCGGTTTTAATCAAGAGTTAGCTAGCACATGCTTATAAAAGTGCTAAATTTATTATATGCGTATTTCTACAAACAACCAATGTCTGAAAATTGAACACTTTCCCTTTAAATTTGTTGCCAATAAATTTAATGAATTTTTGATTATGATTTTTGGAAAGAAAAGGTGAAATGCCAAGAATTAATCCCTTTGTAATTAAAATTGTTCAAAAATGAGTGTTGAACTGCATCCCTGGTTCAATTGAAGAAGACCAAAAAGCAGCGTCAGCCAGCGCCAACGAAGGAGCAGAGATAGACAGAAGAAACAGCAGCACCAGCCGAGAAACGCATGTCTGTCAACTCCCCAACGCATGGAGCACAGACAGCAATGAAACGGTACAGAGGAGGCTTGAGGCAGGGGCAGGGGCAAGGGCGGGCACGCACACGAACGGAGTAACTCAACGCAAAGCAATGTCAATACTGAAAGCGCTGCTGCCACATTTCTATCGTTGTGGTTTGTTGTCGTCTTGGCTGCTAGTTTTTTGCCGCAGGCCGCTTCAGTTTCTTCTAGAGATTTTGTGCTTTATTCTGCTCATTTTATGTTTTTTATTCATTATTTAACTTTTTTTTTGTTTTTTATGTACCCTTTTGTTTACTTTTTGTGCGACTTCTTTTCTTTTCATTTCATTGCATTGCATATTGATAGGTTTTCTATGTTGTTGTTGTTGCTGTTGTTGGTGTTGTTGTTGGTGCAGCATATCGCTTATTGCTGGCAGTAAACAACTTCAGAAAGTGATCGACAGATAGCGTGACATCGCACAGGCGGCTATACATTGACCAGCGGGTGAGAGAGAGAGAGACACACACAACAGATTTATACATATAGCGAAAAATTTTTGATTTAACAGTGAGGTACCAATAAGCGTTGTTCAAAATTATGGAAACGATTACTTTAGTTGAATTTTATTTAACCTTTTTTATTTATTATTATTTTTTTGATACGCTTTCAAGTGCGAGAATTTTATTAAAACAGTGAGTTTCTTTCTGAAGCATAATTGGCATTTTATTCTGAATCGTAGCATTGCTATTTACAATTCTGCATTGTATTTTATTTGAGAAATTCGAAATTTCCATTGTTTAATTCAGAATATCAATAATTTTTGGAATTCATAACATTTCTTCGACGAGCTATAGAATAACCATAAATGTGTCGAAATACTCGCATTACGATTCATAACGCAACTACGGCTTTGACGATTTCCAGCTTCTGAATAGTCTAGACGCTATAGTCTAGTTATAAAGTTTTTTTATAGAAATGATGATAATACATTTTCTACCGATTATGTCAACATCCATCGTTCTAGTTATGTAGTTATTTATTCTTGCTTTTTAAGTAGCATTGTTCAAACTACATACTTTTTTCCCTTCACTCCTCTTCATACTTCTCTCCACCAACAATACTTCTCATTCGAATAGCGCTTTTCGACTTTGTTCCTCGTGCATTTGCTATTTGATTGTAGTTATTTTCTTTTGGGGTCTCTTTTAATTGCAATAAATTTCTCACTTTCAATTTTGGAAATTTTATATACTTATGTACATACTTTTATTTTACCGTTTTTGCCTTATTTGTTGTTGTTGTCTACAAAATGACCTTTTCTATTTGAGAACTTCTAAAGTCTTGCTGACATATTCAAATTAGCGGCAGTTGCACCATTAAAACCGTTCGTTTTTTCGAGGAGGGATTGGAGGGGTACGTTAAATTTGGTAAAAAGAAATTTAAATATTCAAGCTACACATAAACATGTAAATATGGTATATGAATGCCTTATTGTTTTTGCGCCTTTAACCAATTTCTCTGCATTTTGTTGAAATTTATTATCAAAAATTATTTTATGTTCAAAATTACTTTTTCCCCATTCTATTTTGCTAGTTGTCCAATTATGTGGCATTAACTGGCTGGTCCTTTTCAACAATGATACAATGGCAATGTTCTGTGGTTGGACAAAAATTATGCGTGTATGTAATATTTAAGAGGACTACAAGTCAATATTGCTCTTAAAAGGGTTAGAAGCGTATGCTCAACCTTTTTGGGTATGTTTTATTCTCAACACGTATTCTTGCATTTGTTGCGTATAGAATTTATGCATATGTCTGTATATGACGTCATTGAATTATTACAACTATTCGGGTTTTCTAAAAAAGTATAAGCTTTTGGATTTTCAACTGTCTTTCTAGTTGCTAATTTGTGACTACTTTAAGCCCTCTTATTTTTGTTCAGATTTTTTTCGAAAAAGTCAAATCGTTGTAACTGTCAACTAAGTTGTTAGTTATAGTACAGGCGACGCATGAAGTTTATATAATTATATGTTCAAAAAACTAAGCATAAGATTACTGAAAATAAGTTAAATAATTGAAAGTACATAATTCTTTTTAGATATAATCATTTTATTCGGACTCACATGCCAAATAAAAATGACAGTAGTAATTATTTTTCGTAAAAATATAGGAGTCAAAAAGTTATTTTTCTTATGAATTCTATAAAACTTACAAAGCTGTAAAGTGAGATGATATTTATTATAAACAATATAATGAAGTGGATCTCGGGTTATTAAAACCTCCTCGGTAATGATTAGAAAAGTTATCTTTATAAATGTTACGATTACTTTACAGCGAGTTATACCATGGCCTAATACATACTTCCAAGCGGCCGCCACTTGATTGCTGCTTAATTGGCCGCAATGGAGAAGTAGCTGGCTGCTCCAACGCTCTGGTGCCTTGCGAAACTCCGTTCCGATTTCATATCAAATTTTGTAATAATTCACTGCACGCTCTTAATTTGTTGCAATACAGCGGCAGGGCAGTAGATTGTATCTGCGAGCGACATCAGTGCAAACGAGCAAGCAAATTGCCGCCAGAGTTTATTGCAAGAGCAGTCCAGCTGGCGATCTTGCCAATTTAAGCTGCAGCGTTGCAGCGTGGCGTCTTCTGTCAAATGCAAACGTCGAAATCGTAAGCAGACTTGGTAGAAGCGCAAGATCAGACCGATCGTAAGCAATAGCCAGCGCAGGTAGTAGCGAGCATTATTGCGGCCATTACTCAAGCGTCCAACGCACCAACAACAACGGCAACAACGAGATAAAGGAAAGGCAACTGGTTTGCCTACGCATCTCTTGACGTTCTACTGTGAGAGTTGAGAGCGAAGCTCACAAAAAGATACTTTTACGCACGCCCCGCTTGCTTGCCGCGCTGCAGAACGTGTGGCAGCGGATGTTGCGGGCGTCGCAGTGACTGAGCCGTTGCAGTGCCTTGCAGCGTGTTGAATTTTAAATCGAAAACTCGCAAAAAGGCAAAGTGCAACATTTTTTAACAGCAGCTGTTGCTGCAACTGCACACCTTTACACTTTGTATCTGTCGCTTATTTTTTCTCATTGCAGCAACAAGCGACTGGTGGTCTGCTGTGGTGTGGGTGAGACTTGCACCGGGTCGCCTGCTGCACCGACTTCCAAAAATGTAATTCAATATGCAATGCAGCCTCATCAATATGTGCAGATGTTGCTACTGCTGCTGTTGCTGCTGCTGTTGCTGCCTTGACGTTGACTGCTCCCAAAAATTTGGGTTATTGACATGCAAAAAAACATACGCATGGACGTTGTATTGCAAGATTCAGATACATTATGCAAAAGTTCTAAAAAGAATAAATTGTCATCCGTATGGAAATTTTAAGCGCTTTCCTAGAGCTCCTCCAAAAAAAGTCGAGCCAAAGTCATTATCCAACAAACTTTTTCAAAATAACTTTAATTATAATAACTACTCTTGGATTTGGCTTTGATTTCAACAAAATACAAGTTGTTTTTCTTATTATTATGTATTAACAATTGATTTGTTGGTTTATTAAAATTACTTTCGCATACCTTTTGGATTGCTTTTAAAAGCTTGATTATTGTTATCCTTAAATTCAATTGCAAAATTAACACAAATCGTTTACATTCACAGCCCATCTATTGAGCAATCTAGTGGTACAGTCACTATTATCCAAAGAAAAGAATTCGACTTATAGAAATTTATTTATTGCCTCCCAAAACGCTGTTTCCACCCGATTCAGTTCGAGTTATAGAAGCTCGAATTATGGAAGTTCGACTTTTAGTGAATCCTATTATACTACTTTGGTAATCATGTTTTCAATTTGTTAGCTTTGATAGTATCTATTAATATAAATTTTTGTAAAAACTTTGCATAAACTTAAATCGATATTGATATTGAAGTCGTACAATGCGCTTCGAATAATTGCATATTGAAATTGAAATATTTTTGGGTGTGTTGTTCAATAATATCCGTTCGATAATTCACGGAAACGTTGCCCTTTTTCGTAGTGTGAGGCATTCAATGTAGGCAATATTATGCAAATACGCCTGCTTATGTGCGTGTGTGTGTGTTTGCGTGAGGCAATTTAAAAATTTATATACATATTGTAAATGCATAAAAAGCGAATTCTTAACAAATTAACTCATGCCTAAAGACGAGACGTGCAACTCGCCAATAACTCCACCCAATTCGAGACAGGCGAGTAAGCCGATATGCGCGGTGTACGCTTACGGCCGCGTGTTTGCCATAGGAAGCAGCTCCATTCGTGTTAATTATCGGTATGCGTTTTGCCGCTTTTGTCAGTAATGCACGCCCAAATCGGGCTTGAAATATGAGAATGTGCAGGCACATTTTTGGGGCATGTGGCACGGCGCGGCCTGGCCATGGCCGAGACGCAAATTAGAGCCGATAGGTCAGTGCACTATGTGCGCTCGCTCTTACCTGTTGATATTTGACGACTTAAGCTGTTCGGATTTCAGCGCAAGCCCAACGCGGAAATTTCGCTTGTGCGGACTGTGGCGTCCGAGTTAAGTAACTTGCAAAAACATTTGTGTCTGCATGTTTTTTGTTTTCTCTTTATTTGTTTTGTTTACTGAAATCGTATTTCATTTTTTGCAATTCAGCAATTTTTTGCTCGACTATTTTATGGCAGAGAGAAGCATATCAATTTATTTGTCAAACTTTTGCCTGGCGCTGCGCTGGCGCCAAAGAATTTGAATTTTATATTCCGCTTTTTTTCCGCTGCAGGACGCCTTTGCATGCCGTTAGACAGTCAATAATTATGAGTACCGGAAACTCGATTATGCTGAATCGCTTATGCAAATCTCGTGCGCATATTTGCCTTCTGTCAAGACATAAATTTTGCACATGAAGTTTTCCGGCGAAAAATCATGCAGGCAAGTGGCTCTGGCTCTGAGTTGCTTGGCAGCTCATGCAGAATTTAGCATTTTATGTGTCTGTCTGGAACGTTGAGTGCTTTGGCAGTTATGAATATGATGGAATTGATTTCGTCAAATTCGACTTAAAACTGATTTCTTCTTTGAACTAAATCAGTGCGAAAGCGCTTGCGATAAATGATATATGCATATGTGAGCAACTTTGCCGTAGAAGCCTTACGCAGCGAAAAAGTCAAGTCCACAGCCAATTGATTGTCAGAGCCCGTAACTCAATAAAAAACCCAAGAAAAATCAAATTAATGTTAGCTCCCGCCCACGCCGGAATAAAAGAAAAGGAAGATGACGCTGACCAAGCTGCCGTAGAAGCAAATCACAACCTCACATATCTTTTCGATACGTGAAAAAATAAAGATATACATACGTCGCCTAATCAGACGATTCGAATCCCATAAAAGCCTGGGTCTGGTCTGGGTCATCATATCAACATTGATAGTAAATCAACAACACTGTTGGAAACAAAGTCATTTACCTCGCTAAAATCTTCGTGAGATTACGTCTTGGTCATACTCAAGCCACGCACAGTCAGCTGTTATCTGGTACGCCGGCGCTCAGCTGTTTTCACTGAATTTTTCAGCTATTCATATAAAATAACTCAGTTTTCAACCCAATAAGATATACTATTTTCAATAATGTAACCCCCGGTTTTTCACCCTAAGATAAACTTCCAAGACAAATATAGTTAAAATGAATTCTTATATAAGAAAAAATTTTCATAGTTGATCAAATTTAATTTCAAATTATTAATAAAAAAAGAGTCGAAGCCACCAACAGCCAATGCTATTTAACTCTATTAGTTATTAGAGACACCCTACGTCAGGTCGTAAAACGTTAACGGGTTGTTACTGATCAATTAAGAGGAATAAGATTGGTTAAAATTTTTTGTTATAGTAGCTAGTAATATTTTAAATTTCCAGCCGATTGATGCGCATTATAATAATTGCGAGGCATTTCAATGTCAAATAAATAACCATTTTCAAAGACAGTTTGCCTCTGGAATTAATTGCTTTTTCAGCAAAATTTGCTACAAATTATTAAAAGTCTGTAAGTGTGTGCTTGCATATGCAATTTTGTTTGAATTTTATTATTTATTTTGAAGTTTAATAAACTTTTACGACAATTTGCTTTTGTTAAATAGCTTCCTCTCACTTTTCTTCGCGCTCCCGCCTGAAGATTTATATACATGCCTCATTTGCGCAGCATCAATATGAATATAAAAAAAATTCATTGGATTATCGATTAATTAAGGTTATCAAGGGTTTATCGCAATTGAAAATCGCTGCGCTTTTATTTTCGTAGCAATTTGTTTTTCAACACTTCATGTTGAAGGCATGTTCAGAAATAAAATCGCGTACTTGTAGAGAGAAAATGATTATGCGTCAATGGAAAGGAGGTCAAAAGTGCTTGTTGCATTGCAATCCAATCTCCGTGCTAAAGGTTTATTTTTCTAGCATTTGTGATTCATAAAATAAAAATTTTTAATGTGGGGAATTTTTGTGCTTGTTTGTTTGTTATTAAAAGTGAAGCTATTGATAGCATTGGAATGTACTTAATCTAGTTGAAAAAACATGAATTTACACTCGTAAGCAATAAGAGAATTTCTAACATGCGCATGTTCATATTTTTTAGCAATTAATCAATATATTCTACATTATTGCCTCATTATTGCAAATTCCTGGAAATTTTCTAAGTGGCTTTTAAGCTCTAAGCTCAAAGTCATAATAGCCCAATTCACAATCTTGTGCAAATGGTCTGGGATTTTTGCAATTGACAATTTTGTAGCAAACTACTGTCAAAACTACTGTAAGTTTGCTACAAAACTGTCAATTATAAAAATCCCAGACCATTTGCACAAGATTGTGAATTGGGCTATTGATTCTGTTTGTATATGTAAATAATTTACAAAACTACTGCGTAATTATGGAAAATCCCAAACCAGTTTAATGTGGACCTTTTTCCAAACGCATCAGAAATTCTTGGAAATGACTTCACTACAAAATTTCTTTTACCTGTTTTGTAGATAAACTGCATACTTTTGGGTAAGTGAATAGGCACTTGGAATTGCTGATTTGACCCTGGCGAATAGACGGGAAACTTGTAATTGTTCAGTGTAGCCATACTCGTTTTGGTTGTACATATGCGAAAAACCGCAAATTTTACAAATTTTGGTTTTCAGATTTCCATTTTTTCTTCGTTTCGAAATACTCGCACATTCTCGTTTGTTTTGTCAAAGGATATGCCAAAAGAACTTTTGAATAGTTTAGTTGCATTCATACATACTATTTAAGAATATGTACATCTTTCGAATCCATGGTTATTTATTTATTTATTAAAGAGCTTAGTCCGTTTGTTGGCAATTTGAAGGCTCTCAATCCTGAATCAGTTCAGAAGTACGCCTACGTTGATTGCGCATCTCACTTGAAAGTAGAACAAATCGACTCCACTTTAAATGTGAATAATGATTCCATGTTTGTTCCACTTGTTTTTAATGCCATGTCATCTCTCATTCCACCCACTCGCATCCCTAACAATGCTATCACACTACGATGTCATGTGCCCAATTCCAATTTCCAATATATGTTGTCTGCAATTTGTCAGTATTTATGCGGGGTCATAAATACCTACCAACCGCATTTCCCTTCCTTGGCGGTGGCAGCGTCGTCATCATCGGCTTCGTCGTCATGTTCTGTGTTCCTAAATAGAATTTATTAAATTCCGAGCACATTTTGTTGATGGTTCCGTCAGCGCGACTCCTTGCTCATTGCTGCCGTGTGCTCGCTGTTGTTGTTGTTGTTGTCGTCGGCGTTGTCGTTCATCAGGAAATTCGACTGTAGTGTACTCTTTTGCCGTAAGCGCATTTGCATTTGCACTTCCGCTGCCTCATTCGTCTGCCAGTGGTGGGCTTCATTATTTATTTGGTGCTGCTTACTTTGCCCACGTCACTGCTGCTGCTGCTGGAAATGCTGGGAATGCTGCTCATATGCAAATAATATTTCCAAAAGTTGTTTACTTTTTTGCAGGCAAGTTTTTTCCCTTTTTCAATTTGTCGTTTTCTTCGTTTTTGCTGTACCTTCATTTGTACATTTTGCCTGGCAACTTTCTTTTCTTTTGACTTTTCTATATGATTTTGCAATTCTCACTCGGCGTAGCAGGCGGCAGCAAGAGAGGAGGCTGTGGCAGCCTGTAGGAAAAAATGCTGGAAAAATGTAGCAACTGAAATGCTTGAATTTCAAATTACCCACGGGCCAATGAACGTTAATATTTGTGTGGGTCTATGGCTGTATTCAGATGCTTGCATGTGTGTGTATGTGTGGGTGTATATTTGTTGTTTTTGTGGTTGTTGTTATTGTTAGTGTAGGATTGCACGTATAGCCCAAAGTGCTCTGCGTATACTTTTGTGTAATATTGTTTTGGTTTTAAGAGGCTCATATTCGTTTTGCTTAAATCGAGACTCGAGTGATTTGGAAGAAAAATTTTTGTTATTGATTTGAGTGGTCGGTTGCTGTTCAAGTGTAAGTGTGCAGAAGAGTATGTGTGATGCGTGCATATATTTGCGAACAGTTTACTTCATTTGCAATACTGTAAGAATGCCAAAATAGCTACATATGTAAATATATCTCGTCAATCACCTTTGACCCCAACCAGTGACTGAAGATTCTGGGAAAGCAGTTTTGCAACGAAATAGCTTGCAGCTTCTGATTTATCGCTAGCGATTCAATATTCTGGTGAACCGCTTCTTCAACTGAAAGAGATGTACAAAATTACTGATGCATCATTTTTTTAATTGAACCAGTGATTCAAGATTCTTGTTAAGCCGTTACAAAGCTTTTCATATAGATTTTTTTGGCAAAGAACTTCTGATATACCGCTTTTGAACCAAACTAGCCTGTTGAGATTCTGGTGAAACGGATCTTCAAATAAATTAATTTAATATATTGACCGATGAACCGGTCTCTAAACGCAATAGTAGTTAATTTTTTGACTTGAACCAATGATACAAGTTTTGATAGAGTTTCTGATGGATGGGTTTTGAACCGGCGTCGCGACCCCAGATGCTGATACCGAAGCTCTGATGGACCATTTATAAACCGAACTAGCATTCAAAGTTCTGCTGAACTTGATCTTCTTAGGAACAAATTGCACAGACCCGCTGACCTGCTGGTGGCCCGGTTTTGAATTGATGAACTTTTTCGGGAACGAAACGAGTTGTACCGAACTTTTTACGGCACGGATATTGCATCGAATCGATGGTTTCAGCCACTAAACCGAAGCATGTCAACTTTTTCTGTTGCTCTGCTGAATATGCGGCTTCACTACATCGGATGGTTGGTTGGCCATTGGTGCATTGGCATTAACTGGAAAAAGCAACTACAATTTGCAACACTACACAACGAATTTCGCAAGTAGCGCCTTGTTAACATTTAATGAGCTTCCTATGCATAGCAAATGCGCCCAATAACAACAACAATGCGCAGTACTTCCGCCCCATACAGCAGGCACATAGGAACACACGCTGGAGTGCTGTTTTTGTTGTTTGTTGGCGCACGTATACCCACTCGTCGAAGCATTTACTCCTAGAGGGCACACGCGCCGCGGTGTGTGTGTTTGTTGTAGATGCTTGGCATAGCGTAGGCAACACTGTTTTCCAATGTGCGCGCGTTCATGAAGCCGCCATGAGCCAGCGACCGACCGACGGCAGTGGAAGGCGTGTGGGCGGGTATAGTGCGGTAGGTGCTACGATAGTGTGGGGCGCGCCATCAGGTAGAACGGGGTACGGGACTTACGAACGCTGTTGGTCATTAAACTTTCAGCGACATTCTAACGCGATAAGCGAAAACTGCCGTAAAAAACATGGCGAGCAATGCGAAAAGTTTACATTTAATTTGTGTTCGTTGGCTGTCGGCTGTCGGCAGTTGGTATTTGTTATTGTTGGTATTTTTGCATATATTTTTTACTTTTTTTCGCTCGCATACAACAACACTGGCAATTCGAAGTTGCCAAATGAAGACTTTTCGCTCAGATATATACGTTTATGTTGGTGCTCTTTCCACGTTGTCCTTTTAAGATTTAAACAACAACTTATTAAAAATTGTGGAGTAATAATTAGTTTTGACAATACGTTATAGATTTGGTACCAGAAAAATTTATAGCAAAATTATTTAGCACCTAGCGTCATTGCTGTTTCATGTGCTATATATAAAGTTGGCAACACTGCGAATAATTTGAAACAAATGAAAATGTGGTAAATATGAAACGATGACTTTTAATAATAATAATAATTGACTGGAACAACATCCCTCATGGGCTTAGGCCTAGCTATCTCGCATGTGTGTGTGCTTGTTATATTTTTCACAAATTAACGGGACCTACATTAACCGAATGCGAACGGGCACACCGAATGCTTTTCATGGCACAGAATATTCTCGGAGAATGGCCATGGCAGTCGAATGTTAATTAATTTATGGAGCTTCCAAACAACGATTGCAAAATACAATGATATACAGTATGGCAACTCTGTATACCGACAATTAGATTGGAAAATTTAAATTAAGACTGTGCAACTCAATGTTGCATTTGCGAATACTCGTTAATTAAGAGGCAACTAAAATGACATAGTTGAGAGAAATTCTTGCAAGATACAAAAATTTATTTCATGAATTGAATTTTTGTTTTTAAATAAAATAATTTTACTGCAAGTCTGTGTGGCAAAGGCGCAGACAGACCGACACGGGGAAGCAGTTAAAGTTGCTCCTTACGTGCACTTGCCAAATATTTTGTCGTAAAGCAAAAAGTTGGCTGAAACGAAACACTTGCATGCAAATTAATGAGCGCGCATAAAACGAGTTGTTGTTAATATTTAAATACCTGCGCCGGTGTTGCTGCTTTGCTGCCGGCGAAGGGAGCAAACTCTGGGCAGCCACCGTCTTGCCACTTGCCACTGGTGCACTCGGTTGGCCACTCCGTTCCTGTTGCTGTCTTCTGCCGGTCGGGGTCGTCTGTGTGTGCAAGACCGGCAGCCGAATAATTATTAAAATGCGCCGAGCGTGCAAAACGCTCCAGCGGCGCAGTCGAACGAACACTCAAGCGAAAACGCAAGCAGAAAAGGAAGAAGAAAAAAGGAACAGAAGAGGAGTTAATGACAAACAACCACGCACACCAACACAGCTACATACATACTAACTAGTACATGCAATATTAATTTTACCGACATGTTGTAGGAGGCTCAGTGTTGCCAAGAAATCTTTAGATTTGCCACCTTTTTTTGTAATAGAAAATCAGCTGCCGGTTTCTGATTAGAATCTACTTGGTTTCAAACAATTATTTTCTTGCAATTGTTTCCAAATCCAAATCCAAAAAAAGCCAACTTAATTTTGTGTATATTCAGCTGACAGTTTCCTATGTCAAAGCTGTATACTGTGGATTACTCCGCATTTCGCTTAGACTATATGCATCAAAACTATATACGAAAATGATAAAAAAAATTACGAAATCTGAATATTAGAATATTATGTGCCAAGCATATTTTCATGTTTCAAGTCAACTTGTAAAAATTTACCAGCTTCATGCTGAAGTTGATTCGAATACTCAAGTGCTGTGATTTAAATTTCGTACTTACTTTTTTGCTAAAAACTTGGTCAAGTGATTTTCAGCTGCTTCGCGGTCGGTATAAACAAATGATAGTCAGATGGTAAAATGGATGGATGCACTAAAACTTGCCAACCACGTTCCGTCAATTTGTTTCGAGTCATGAAAGAAGAATAGCGCATTTCTTCAGATACATATTTCACTTATTTTCAAATCAATCTTTCTTTTTACACTAGCAACGAATTACACAACTGTCTTTACACAAAATGTAAATGCCTGAAATGTCACCTTTCAAACATGTGTTCCTCTGACATAATCGGACTAATGTTGCCAGTTTTGTGGGTATCAACATCATCTTGTAACGAAACGAAACCGCGAATACTTTTTATATGATTTAATATCTTGTTTATCTTCTATTAGTAAATAAAAAATTTTATTTTATTCTTAAGAACTGTCGGTAGTGCTGTGAAAGTAACCCGAGTAGCCACATGCTGGGTACCTACTCGACAATTTCGCAACACTGGCTAGTGAGTGAAGACGTCCGATAAAAGTGAGATTTAATGAGTACAAGCAGTGAATTTGCATAAATGCATGTTGCCCGTCACTCAAATCAGTGAAGCTTATTTGTTGCAGTGTGCGTGTGTGTGTGTGTGTGTGTGTGCTCGTGTGACGTTTATGCGAAGGCCAAACAACAGGCTTAACAAGTCAAGCAGATACGCACACATGCACATGATGCGCACGCCCAGGCAGGACAATGCCACGAGTTGTTTTGCTGTAGCTGTTGCTGTTGATGAGGAGAGGAGAGGAGAGGGGGGGTAGAGAAACACAATTTATAAAAATGAAGTGACTGACTGACTGCGCTGTGGCATGCTCTGCTGCCTTGCTGGCTTGCTGCCTGTCCGACCGACCGACCGACCGACCGACTGGCTGGCTGGCTGTCTTCTTCCTCTTCTTAATCTTCCTCTTCTGCTTCTTCTTCTTCTGCGCATGTTGCTGCTGCTATTTCTTGTTGGTCGCATTTGGCTGCATTTGCTTGCATGAGTAATTTGTGGCGTCGCAACATGTTGGCAAATGCAGTCAACGACAACAACAACAACAGCAGCAGCAGCAACAACAACTGCAGTTAAATGCAAAATATGCCGCCGCCTCGGCGTATTGTTGCAATTGTTGTAGTTAATATTTAAAAATAGTACACTTGAGCGCAGGATGTGCGTGCTTCCACACACACACACACGCACACACATATATGTATATGCATACATCTATGCATTTGCAGTTGGCAGCATTTAGGTTGCGCTATGTTAAAAATGCTGCTGCATACACACGCTTGCGTGCGGCATGCAACAAGGGGCATGTTGCATATTGCTCACTATCAGCTCGCTGCGTCATGTTTAGGAATTTTGTTGTTTGCTTTCTGCTGCGCTGAAGAATTTATTTATTACGTGTTGAAATGTTTCTAAAATTATTTTCCGTTAACTGCGCAAAAGGCCAAGCTAAATTGAAATTGAGCCGCGCGGCAACATTGCAAAAGCTAGAATAATTTGCTCTATGTATACATATGTACATATATTGCACACAAATTCATGTATGTACATCAGAAATATAGTTTACAAAAATTGATCATAGTTGAAAGATATTCTTATAAAGACACTGACACTGCTAATCGCTGCATCTTAAACCTAATTCGGCTGACCATTTCCATAACTCATTTCGGCTGATGAGGTGACTTCGCTTTAAAAGAGTACAAATTCTAAATTATGAAAGCATTTTTTCCCGAAAATCGGAAATAATTATAAAGAACACTATAATATCTGATTAGTTAGACAGCTTGGGTTTAGATCCTGTTAGCCTGTGACAACGAATCGTTCTCAACTTTAAACTGCTCCCCTGAAAAAGAATGAAAAACAGACTTAGGCGGTTATGACTTGTGACCACAGAAATACAAAAACTTTAATTTTCGCTGCAGGCCTAAAAATTTAGAAATTTTAAAATTTTTTAAAGATTAATTTAAAATATTTATCTAAAATATACATGAGGTTAAACAAGATATTGCAAATGTTCGTTTTATACATAGATTCTGCTTTTTTTACTGATCCAAAAATACAAATTCTTAAGTCCAGTTAGATTGGGTTTATTTATACTCAGATTTATTTACAGCTGGGTTAAGCTTAGCATAGGCTTAAATGTTCGCTGAAGAATTGTTCCTAAGTGTGAACACTGCGACTTCAAATATTTCTCTCACAACTACTACTATGAAAAACAAACATTTCACACTTGACTGAATCGGAAAAAAATTATGTTTCTTATTTTGTATGCTTAAAAATTGTCTGCACAATTTCAAAATATTGAGCAATATTTTGAACATGTTTTTTATATCAGCAGACATTTGTAAAAACTAGTTAAGCAACTTTTGGCAGAATTTGACTAAGCCCAAGATTATGAAAAATTTATTTGCTTTCATTCAAGTGCTACTAATTTTTATTTTCATACTTTATTTATACTTATTTTCTTAAAGAATTTCGGCGCAAAACTTATCAGAGTTCCAAAGATTTTTGTATGCTCGAAAATATTTGCATAACCTTCGGTTCGCCTTCAGCCGGTTGCCTGAAATTTGAAAAATTCGTTCGTTTTGTGGCTTAATTTTGCAATTCATGAATATGCATGAATATTTGCAACAGGAAATATTTTCTTTTTCTTGCATTAAAAGTGCTCACGGCAAACTTTATGCTGTGCTGCTCTTCTCTCTCTGGGGGCTGTAATGCGGCAAGCTTTGGGATTTAGTTACCTGCTCGAAGGCACCATCGTTTTTTTTTTGCCGCGATGTGGAAATTCCTTGAGGTTTTTCTGTGGCAGCACAGCGAACGCAATCTTCGTGCATGAGCATTATTAATATTTAAACACTTTTCGTGAAAAATGTATGTGTGCTTGTAAGGTGCTTTACAGCATGCAATGCTATTTTATGGCCACAAAATTTTCTTGTTGAAAAAAAGTGTGTATGCGTGTGTGAGAAACTTTGTGCGTGTGACGGCAGCAAGACTTGCGCGCTCACTCTTCTCACTTTCTTCCTTTGCTCTTTTCGCGGTTCCTTTTTTTCCGGCGTGTATGACTTTGCACTTGTTCAGGCCTTGCCTGGCCTCGGTTGTTCACTTAAAATTTTTTTCCTTTATTTATAAGGCAATATGCCTTTTTCAGAAACTGACTTTTCTTCTTCTTTTGCTGCCTTCTCTGCTAGGCCCTTGTCCGCTGAACGGCCGCTCGCATGCCACATGAGAAAAATCAAAGTTTGGTGGGCTTGGTTCGCGTGCGTTGCCTTTGTGCTCCTTTGCTTTGCTTTGCTTTGATATGAAACATGCACACTTTTGCTAGCTTTCTCTGCCTTGCACGCTGCCATTAAAAGCATAAAAAAGCAAAAAGGCCTAGAAGTTTTTCAAACCAAGCGAAGCTGTAATTTAGTTTGGAACATTTGCATCCTTTTGCACTGCTTCAGATTTTAGTTTGTTTTGCTTGCAAATGCAAAAATTACATGTGCATTTCTCTGTGTGTGTGAGTGTATGTGCAAAATAAATGAACACACACATGCATACATTTTGTCATATTTTTTATATTGTACATACAAATGTATGTATGTATATGCGCACATCAAAAGTAGCCATACACACACGCTTTAGTTGGGTTGGCGTGTGTTGGATACTTTAGTTCCGGTCTGTTGGCTGCTCATTCTCAGAATTGCATAGCGTGAACTTTTAAAAAAATACCACGCAACAGCAAAAGGGCGAGGGGAAAAGTTCCCAAAGTGGCAGCAGTTAGAAAGCAAAAACACACAGTCACTTGAAAAGTGAAATTATAGGCAGAGGGGCGGCGATGAATGAAGGCAGTATATTCATATGTATGTATGTATATATACATATATAAGTGTTATAAAATGGAAACTATGAAATTGCGAATGTGGTGTATGAAGGGGGGAGGGCAGCAACGATCGGAAAGCTGACATTGAAAGGGAGCAGCTATTAATGTGCAAGAATTAAAATTATTTGAATGTGTATGTTTCGGTGAGTGTGTGTGTATTTGTATACCTCATTCACAAGTAATGCAGACATTTTGATGTAGTTCGTTTTTTTGATATTTAATCGAATAGAATACTTGACAGAAATATAATAGGGTAGATTGAAATATAATCGAAGAGAGTGAAACGAGAGGTGACAGAAAAATGTTTATATAAAAAAAATATTTTTAATGCAATAGTCCCTAAACAGTATTATAAATTGTTTCATTTTATTTGCAAAAAATATGTTATAAATGCAAACGCAAACAAAATAAGCTGTGTAATGATTTTTCAAATAATAGAACCGATAGTTTTATAATATTGTCGGTCGATTTCATCTTATAATTCTATCAAACAAGATCAGAGCGAATACGAATATAAATACGTTTTTGTAAGGATAATATATGATAGAATAGCGTAGGGCAAGATAGGATTCTAAAGAACAACTTAAGAAAGAATAAAGCAGAAGAAAAGACATTGGAGTAGTATAAAATAGATTCGAAAACGATTGAAAAGGATTGCATCGGATTGAAGAGAACAGAATAGGAAAGTTATGAAGAAAACAGAAATCGATAGGATAGGAAGGAAAAGAAAAGAGTAGTACATATATGAAAATGTCAGATAGACAGTATTGGAAAAAGATATGAAGGGATAGGCTCTTATAATATAAGATAGTTGAATATGCTTGAAAGGAATAGTATAATGTTGATTAGAATACGATGGGATAGCACAGAAGAGAAGTGAAAAGACAAAAGTAGGATAGAATAGAATATGAGAAAAGAAAGGAAGAATAGACAAGGAAACGATAGAAAAAGTTGGGATGGTCTAG
Source organism: Neria commutata (assembly GCA_963457695.1). Classification (NCBI taxonomy): domain Eukaryota; kingdom Metazoa; phylum Arthropoda; class Insecta; order Diptera; family Micropezidae; genus Neria; species Neria commutata. Next base: position 14,699,528 of record OY735247.1, on the reverse strand, counting down.
AATAAAATTGATTCGATTAAAATACAATATAATATAGCCGCATACGATAAAATACGATTTTGAAAGAATGTTAATGTGATATATGAATGAAAAAATATGTTAAAATGAAATGAAAAATATTTAAAATTGTATAAAAATATGTAATTGATCTGGAACTTCCGAATATTAATGGCACAGAAGTAGAGCAACGGCATAAGGATCATCGACATTTTCCTTATGCTAAATGATGAATTTGAATTTTAATGAAATCTGCTTTTCGTATTGCAGAAATATGCATGCAAGTACTCATAATTTTTAATATGCTATAATTTCGTATAAAATAAGTTTTAAATAGTTGCTCTCGGCCTCTTTATGCTCGACTTATGTCACTAATTTTCCTCAAAGAGTACAACAAAAACTACAAACACACATGGACTGCTTAAAAAGGGAAGCTGGTATTATTGTCGCTGCTGCGTGGAAGCTAGTTTTGTTTGTTGTTGCCCTCATTACGGCGCAGCGAGCTCAGCGCTGCGGGGCAGTTGTCTGGCAGCAGAGAAGGGGAGGGGTGGCGTCTGAATGCAGCTAACATTTTGCATTTACTTTAAACATTTTGTTTTAATTTGACAGCCAACATAAATATAAGAATAATAAAAGTTCACAGAACTTTTATCATATGCACACACACACACACGCACCACACATGCACTCACACATAAACAGACATGGAGGCATGTGTGCATGAGTCTGTGTATGTGCGGTTATATGCCACATTACAGTTTGCCACTGTAACCTATATTTATTTTCCGTTCGTTACTCTGCAGCATAGATACATATGTACATACATATATATAATGATAACTTTTGTTGTTGTTGTTGCTGCTGCACTTTTTTATTTTTTGTTTTTGCTTCTGCCGTCGTTGTTGTTGTTATTATTTATCAAAAGCAAAGACAGCAGTGGCAGAATGTCAGGACGGACTCTCTTTTCAACTACAACAACAAACAAGAAAAACAACAACAACAACAACAGCTAGTACGGACGGCAGCAGGGAGAAATGACAACACAGACGGCAACTGCAGCCGCTCTTGTGAAAGTTAAAAAGAATGTCACTGAAATGAATAAATTCCAGAAATGAGAGCTTTCTTTTATGCTTTTATGTCATTTGTGTGCGGTTTTGTGGCATGCAAGACAATAACTGACACAGCAGGTACTCTGCCATTTCGTTCTTCTTTTTTACTTAAAGCGCTGCGCTTGCAAAAGGCGCACGGACTCTCCAGCACCCCTCTCCTCACCATCTTTGCAGTGACGGCTCAAATTTTAAATTTATTCAATTTCTATTCTATTTGAGGCAGTCGGTTTCTCAGAGATTTATACGTGCCTTTCCTGCTCCACTTTTGGCTGCAGTTCAGCAGATATGTCCGCTTTTATATGGGTCACGCAAAGCAGATGCCCCATTCTTTGGCATTGCTGAAAAAGTGGGGTTAATTTCCACTGTCATTCAGTTGTGTTGCCTCACAGACATAGACGGGTGTTGCGAAAGTAGTGGAAAGGTGTTGCAAAGTATTCAAGTGCTGTCGCTTTTTGCTCCTTTTTGCTATCCTAAAGAAACTCATTTATGCATATTTGTCTAGATTTCTTTTGACTGTGAAATTCTGCGTTACTTTTTGGCTGATTTTGTGCTTGAGTGGACAATTGAAAGCAGCTTTTTTTGAACATGGATGTGTATATACAGTGGTGACCGAAAAATTCTTTAAAATAGTAAAACATCAAATTAAAATACTCGCATAATTTTCTATTGCTTCATAAATAATATGCCATATTCCACTTCTCACTTCTCGATTTGAATGCGAATTAAATTTCAATTGTAATTGAAATTTCAATCAAAAAGGGGAATGTCGAACATTGCTTAACATAATTTTAACGAGCAAGTAGTTACTTTTAAGAATGTTCTTCAATCAATTTGCTTTCATTATTCGATGAATTGCTGGTTGTAATAATTTTAATGCTCTTTTTTGTCACTAAGTCTAAGGAAAAGCTAACCTAAATTCAACAGACCTTGGTTATTTGAAATTTCTAATTGAAGACGGGCGAGAGAGAATTTCATAATAGATTTTCTATCAGAAAGATAATAAATAATAATAATATAATAAAGATTCTTTCGTACATGCTACATATTTGACTATAAAAATGCAGACATGAACATTTAAACTTGGCCGTATTTGATAGGCCATAAGATGTGCTACGAACCAAGAATTGCAGAACATCATGCAAACAGTTTTGATCGGCACTGTATACATGCCAAGATTTGCTTTGTCCCTTATATTTTTATATTCCATGCATGTTTCCCAAAATAGCGAAGCGCTCCTGTTTTCTTAGCCTCCTTTTTCTTGTAGTGCTCAAAAGTTGCACGGTCTGTGTTGACCCCACCGCAAGCCATCCAACATACCCTCGTTTAGTTGGCCTTCATCAAAATCTCACCTTTCACACAGCACACATGCAAGTGCGCAGGGAATCCTTAAAAAATAAAAGCTTTCCCCCCGCACACACACACACAAGCACACAACCGCGCTGAAAAGCCTACATTTCTGCTTGTCTGCATTGAAATTGCTGCCATTTTCTTCCTGCACCCTTGTGCGATATTTATACTATGGCACACACGCACACATGCGCAACGCATTCATGCATGTATAATTGGATTTCGGAATTTAATACCGTAGCATTTCCCCGCCCACATAAAAAACAAACAAAAGACTGACGACGAGCAAAAAGTAAATATGCATAAATGTATAAACTAAAAGGTTCCATCAAATATTTTGACCCTACGCTAAAGTATTGCATTTCAGGCATTGCCCTGACCCCACTGGGCAGCACTAACACATGGGCATATGAAGCCAAACGCATACAAACGAAATGTGCACAGTTTGCCAAATTAAATTTATGCGGTCTGTTATGTTGGGCTGCTCGATTCTATCTAGATAAATATATACATATATGTATATATTCGTGCATGTTTTAGTGTGGACTTTGGGTATTTGAAAAATTTCGAATTGTTTAAAAAATCCTTACATTTTGCGTATATTCAGCTGAATTTCATGGTCTTCGTATAAACACGTTTGTTTATTAGCTTATGTCGTGCAAAAAAAAATGTCTTTAAATAGCCAGCTGCAATAAGCTACAAAGCTACTTTTCGATTTGCACGTCAATATACAGAATCAGCTTCAATGCTTTTGTATACATATACATATGTATATATGTGAGTGATGTGTGTGTGTGCTTTTAAAATGTGCTCTTTGCGAAAATCGCATTTTTTACTTTAACTTTTAATGTAAACAAATGTTGAAATGTTGTTATTGTTGTGCTAGTATTGCTTTAGGCTATATGTAAACTACAAATGAAGCGTGTGTTTGCTATTCCTTTCTAACGCACGTCAAAGATAGCAAGCGTATAAATTATTACGGCTTTTGTTTACATTAGGCTAAAGCCTTTGTGAAATTGTGTGAAAATTCACATTTCGCTGAGTGGCTTTCAATTTCGTTTATTTGTCTGTTTGGTGTTACGCGGCGTATGCGTAATATTGATTTCGACAACACTTCAAAGGTTGCTCATACGTCAGGCGGGCACTTTAGCTAAATTTATTGATGTAGTATAACAAGTAGAAAAAGTGCGTTGATCAAAATTTATTTGTTTATTGAAAGATAGTATTAAAGGCAAAGAGTATTAAAGGCAACTGCAAAAGTTTGACGTGTCTTTATATTGATTCTTAGTAAACGCTGGAGTGACCTGTGTCTAACTAAGTTTAGGCAAGGTTAAGAAACTGGCCTGAAACTTTAGCGATGCCAGTTAGGGTGCCGTTTAGAAATGTTCAATGTAATGATTTGTCAGAATTTTGGTGTGTTTCAACAATTTTCCAATGAGGCTTGATACCTAGTTTCGAGATTTGTTCGGGTTCTGTTCGAGCGTTGAAAAGACAGGCGCTCCTAACAAGTCAGACGAGTCTCCCTGCTGCTCGCTTGTTTGTATTTCCTGCAGCTTTCGTTGTTCGTTATACCCATCCTATGTGTCCCGTTGATAGCTCCACATTATATTCTTGGAAGAGTCAATATAAAGCTAGTATACTTTTTCGTCATGTCTCACTAAACTATGTACATACCTATACATATATATGTACATATACCTTGGGAAGTGCGTTCATTGGTGTTCGCATTTTGAATTTTTGCAATAGAGGCATTAGTTCAAAGTGCCTGAACTGTGGCGCATCTACTTGACAAATTCAGCCAAAAATTTACTTTAAAAAAATTTCGAACAAGGCTTTGCATCACTGTGCGTGCCCATACTATATGCACTTCAAAAGTCGGCATTCGATATTGACAGCTCTAATATACACTCACACATGCCTGGTCTGTCATTGAGCATCGCGGCATCTACACGCCACTTGTGCATGCTTACACCGCTAATTTATTAATCCTCGACGCAAGTAGGCAGAAAACATGAAAAGCAACAAGGCAACATTTCAACGCAAGATCACGCCGCCATCTTTGTTGGCACCTATGACCCTATGGCGCCCTTAGAACTGTAGCTTCTCTCTCTCTCATGCAGGCTTGTGGTGCTACACATACAAGTTCATACATATACACACACCAACACCATTATCGAGGGGCTGTTGAAGGAAAAACCCAGCGTTCAGCAGTTTTCCACTTTTGCAGCCACTTCCCTGCTAACGGTAGAATGGTAGCTGAAAGCGATTTCTTTGCGCGCTGGCGCTAAATTGCGCTGTCAATATGCGCCATTACGGAATATGGCGCTGCTTATCTGTGCATATCCTGCCTGCCTGCTTGCCTGCCTGGCTGTTGCCTTCCTGACAGAGTTGTCAAAATGTAGTGCCTCTGTGGGTTGGTTGTGAGTGGATGGGTGGTTGTTTCGTTGGTTGCTTGGAATTTCTTGCCATTCGATCGATAGCAGCAATTTGCGTGTCATTGTGCCGTTAAAATGGCGGCAAGTTGGCAACAATGAATAATTCAATTCAAAAAGCGCCCGTTAGTTGCACAACAAAACACGCACGACAACATGAAAAACACATACTACATATAAACATATTCACACACAGCCATGCTTCTTCGCTTGTTAGTGTTTGTGTTAGTGGGAAATTCCACAAATTGTCGCATTAACCCTGAGCGGCACTCAATTTGGCAGATATTTAAATATTTTCATTAAACTATCATTTTATACAAATATACACACACTTACATACATACATATGTATGTACATGCCCGCACACTGCTGTTGCGAATTATGCAACTAATTAATGGTTTGTGTCGGCAATTATGCTTAAAATCCGGGCGGTCTGCTCTGCTCCGCTTCGCTGCTCTTTCGTTCGGCTCTGTTTTGCGCCTAAATTAACGCTCGCACAAATTAACATAAATTAAGGCATAGTTTTTGGCGCACTTCAACTGTCGTTACTTTTTATTTTGCTACTTTCGTAGGTCGTCGGTCGTTGTTGTTGCTTATTGCTGTTGCTTGCTTGCCATTTACAATTTTGACAGTTCCATTGCTGTTGTTGCTGCTGCTGCTGCTGTTGCTTTTGTATTTTTGTATTTTTGTATTTTTGTTGTTGTTTTGGGGTTTTTCGCAATTATGTAAATAAGTGTTTTTAGCATTTACTTATGCAATTAGCCTTAATTACTTTGTTGATTTTTCGATTTACCAAGCGCATACGTACTTGTGTGTGTGTGTGTGTGTGTGTGTGTGTGTGTGTGTGTTTTTTTTTTTTTTTTTTTTTTTTTTTTTTTTTTTTTTTTTTTTAGTAGGTGGAAAGCATCGAAAGCCTCATGGTAGTGCGGGACTTCGATCCGCTAAAACCACCTCATGTCCGGACGGATATGCCCTCCCGGGACTACCGTTTAGTATTACGTCGGGAGGCCGTCAGAGCATAGCTGCTCAAGCGTCTGTTTGGTATGTCGTCGTATTCTGTCCGATTTCGTGACTTACCTACAATATCCGGGCATCACGACAGGTTGGGGACATTCCTCAGTTCATCGTGGGAAACCCTTGTGTGTATGCAGGTGTGTGTGCTTTTGATTGGCGCGTATAAATCCACTGTATCCTTGTGTCACTCTGAGCGTCCAGGTGGGGGAATCGGGTATGGTTCCAAGGAATCGTCTTCGGGCTGGTTTTGGTGTTGGTGCCTGCTCTGTGGTCTGGAAACGGGGACATATAAACCACCATCAGAATCTGACACTGACAGAAGCGGCGGAGTAGGATCGTTCGAGGATGTCACTCGGATCGACCTGTTGTTTTTCTCTGGGGCCTATCGCTCGAGGATTTCACTCGGATTGGCTGATGTTTCTCTCCAGGCCCTATCACTCAGGGCTTTGGTTCTCTGTCGTGTTGGTGCCTGCTCTGTGGTCTGGAAACGGGGCATATAGACCACCATAAGAATCTGACACTGACAGAAGCGGCGGAGTAGGATCGTTCGAGGATTTCACTCGGATCGGCATGCTGTTTTTCTCTGGGCCCTATCGCTCGAGGATTTCACTCGGATTGGCCTGATATTTCTCTCCAGGCCCTATCACCCGGGGCTCCGAATCGTGTGTGTGTGTGTGTGTGTGTGTGTGTGTGTGTGTGTGTGCGTGCATTGGTTAGTCTGGATTTGTTGTTTTTGGTTGGTAATTTATCCACTTGTAATTGCAGTGATTGAATTTCAGTAACGTGTTGTTGTTGTTGCTATGCCGTGCAATGCTGCAAATGAGTGCGGTCAAGTATTGAAAAAAGTGCAATAAAAATGTCAATTCCAATTAAAAGGCCAATTCGCAGTTCTGCTTGGCTTTTAAGCTTTTAAATTTAGTTCAGGATTACTCAGTAAATCTCGATTTTAAATTAATATATTATTTCATATTTAAGTTGAATGTATAAAAAAAAATGCCTTGAAATTCCTCATGTAATTATTTAGTAGAGGAAAATTGAACTTTGCCTGAAATTAGCTTTCGGTTTTCTTTTATATATATTTATGGTTCCTGACAGTCAAGAGGCATTGAGTCAGTCCCTGGCAGACCTTGCATCAATTTGAAACAAATCCTTAGCTGTTACTGATCATGCTCAAAATCATTGCAAGGCGGACGAACTGGCCAGAATTGGTACACCCAAAGGACAAAGATTCCGACATGGAAATCAGCGAATTCCCGTTGCGTACTTTTGATTTATTTTCAGTGCTATCTTAAGCGATTCAAAATGATCTGAGCCTTAATCCCTAAAAGAAGTTAAGTTTTACTTTAATAAAATCCAGGAACTTAAGGTTAAAATATGACTACACTTTAATGTGTATTTTAAATGATAGTCAAAATTAAGAATCCCACAAAGAAGTTATCTGTGATGATCTTCAGTTTAAGGTAATGTTTTTTTTCGAATAGGATCGGAAAGCGTAAGAATGGATAGGATAAAATAGGATTGAATCGGATATAAGTAGTAGGGAAGAGTAGGATGGGGAAGGGTAAAACAGAATTGACTAATTGGCTAATTGGGTTCCTCGTCTAAAATACTTTCGCTCTGCTGTATCGACACTGAAGAGTTCCCAATTTACACCAAGTGTGCCTGCATTTGACTGACAATATTTGTTTTACAATATGTATATTTACTATTTCGTATTTACTCAGCTTCAAAATATGAATTTGGATTTTTCAATATGGCATTACTACGCGGGAAATGTGTTATTATTGTTTATATGCAGCTGACAAGGATTGCTGTTGTCAATTGGCATGTTGCTGCATGCAACCATGCATTACATTGTCTCTGTGTGCTTGTCAAAACCAGCAGCAACAACAACAACTGCCACAGGCAACAATAACAACAAACAATCACAAATGTATACAATGAGTACAACGAAAACAAAACGAAACGAAAACATTAACATGAGGTTAACTCAAATGTCAAAGTGACAAGAGCTGCTCTTGTTTGCGTGTTCGTGTTTTTGTACAATTTATTGTTGCTGTAGTATTTTATTGTTGGTTAAACATCAGCGCTCTGCAATTGCAATGCAAAATTTGCATTTTGCATAAAACCGACTTACCCACTCCCACCCTCGTGCCATAGACAAAACAGCCAAGCGACAAGCCGTCTGCCGCCCCCACAAGCACAGAAACACACTTGCCCTACGCATTCCTTGACTACTTACTATTATCATCAGCAGCATTTGAAATGCGCACCCTCTGACCTCAGCAGTTCACTGTGAACGCACACAAACAAACAAACAACTCATTTGTCAGTGTGTCCTTTGGCTCGTGGCCCGGCCAAATGATTCCGGAGCATGTTTATTCAGTTATGTTTAGTATCGTGACTTTGTATGTTGGTTGTTGGTTGTTGGTATTCGTGAACTGGACGTCTGTCCCTTTCTGCCCTCTTTTGTTTTGTAAATTTTATCAATTCATTTATTTATTTGTCTTTTATTGCTGTCATGTTTATTTTTGCTGTTGGAGCAGTTTTCATTTTATGAATTTCTTGTTTGACTTTGAAAGTGCGTGTGTGTGTGTGCTTGTGTGTGTGTGTGTTACTTGCGTGATGCTATTGACCTTGAGCAAAATCCATTCGATTAACAGTTTAACCCCCAACTCAATAAGGAAGGGACTTAAAAGACAGGGACTCAAGAAAATAGTAAATGTTTCCAAATGAATAAATAAGAAACCATAGTTAATGTCGATAAAGCATAAAACTCAACAATTGATCGCTCTTTTTTCGATTAAATATAAAAGTTATAACTTTTTGGATAAAGAATAAAAATCAACAATTGATCGCTCTTTTTCGGTCATGTCTTTGCCATGTAAAAATATACATATGTATATTTGCTCTGTTATTGTTGTTGTTGTTGTGAGCAATTAACTTAAATGCCTACCAGTGATATAACCAGGAATATCCTTAAGCGAAACATCCTTATTTATAATTTAAATATCTCTGTGTTGCTATACTGTAATTATTATTAATGCACCATCAATCAAGTTTTGTGCAATGTACATATGTAAGTAACGCTTTCATGTTATTTGTTTTTGCTTTTATTGATTTCCAAGTAGTTGGGTTTTTTTGGACGGGTATTTCCACATTACGTAATAACATGAACACATTTTTTCGTTAGGCTTTTCCACTTAGAAATTAAGTGCAATGGTTTTCCTACTGCGCAAATTGGAAGGATTTCACGATAAGCCTGAAGATGGAAACGGGCTGTTTTAGTAAAAAGTGCTACGTAATAAATTTCGTAAATTTGACCATATCTGTACTGCGTCGTAATTATATAGTACTTTGTTACTTATAATAAGCTTACGTTTTGAGGTATTGTGATGCTCACTGACTACCGATCAAGCATGCATAAATTTGGCGATATGCTTGAAATAAAATTCAAGTGTGAATGGTTCTTCTCTTTAAAATAAATATTTCTTTTATCGAAGCCTTTTTCGAGTACGACAACCGACTCCTATAAGAAATGTTGAAAAATGATTGCATTTTGCTGCAGGATTTGCAGTGGCGATGGCTCAGTGGACTAAGTGCTTGGTCGTTGATGCGGGAGGGCCTGGGTTCAACTCTCAGCCCGGCACATAATATCTAATAAAAAGTGAATTTGTTTCTTGCGATGAATTGGCAATTCTTCGAGAATAATCTTTGGCATGAGAAGCTTCTCAAACCCGTTCGGATTCGGTTAATGTAGGTCCCGTTAATATGTGAAAAATATGACAAGCACACACAAGTTAATGCGAGAAAGCTAGTCCTAAGCCCACACGGGCTGTTGCGCCAATCAATTATTATTAATTATTATTATTTGGTCTTCGATGCCTAGTTTAATGAAGTATGATAGGAACTTTAACTGAAATGAGTGATTATTGAAAATAGTTAAAAAATAAGCATTGCACTGTTTTGCTTTATCGAATACGGCTAGTTTTAGTTTATACATATGTATGTAGAATAATCATTTCGATTTCAATTCTACATCTATTTTCTTTAAGTAGCTTAATTTTCACTTTGTTTACGGCACTGATAATTGAATGGCGACTCGAGCTATGTTTTGGTTTCGATTTTGATGCCATTTTGCTCAAGTTCAAGTTAAAATTTATTTGATGATTATGTGAACTTTTTGGCATACCTTTTTGCGCTTTTATTTGAGCACGGCTTCTGTTCAGTTGAGCTGCTCTGAAATCTTCATGAAATTTAAAGTGGGCTTTCTTTTTACTCCGCTACGCCGCTTGCCTCTGAAAAGGCTATTATGCAAGTCACATTAGCTGAGCTCATTTGCTCATTAACTTCTGCTGCTGTTGTTGTTGCTTTTGTGTTGGTATTTCTTGTTCATTTCCCCTGCCGCGAAAGCACTTTTTACTACTTGTTCTCGTACGTGCATTTGTTGTTGTATGCTTGTTGCTTTTGTATCGTTGCATTTTCATGGTCAGTGGCTATGAATGGCGCAACAATTAGTAGCTGAGCAACAAAAAACAGTCAAGAAAAATTATCAAAACAAAAGGCAAAACTATAATAAAAGCACAAGGCGCCACTTAACCCTCATGCGCAGACAAGCGACAGTAAGCAAGGCGTTGCAAGAACTCCCCAAGTGCTGTCCCAGACTCACTCTGACAATGTCAGTGTCAATTTGATAGAAGAAGAAGGCGGAGCGTGAGGAATTGAAATGGCTGCAGAAGCAACTGTGAAACCCTTGCCAAAAGCGTCTCGCCTTGATGAATGGAGCTTACACATTAAAAGAGCATGCCATGCGAACACTCAGGCAAATAAGTTAGTAATACTAACTTAAAAAAGTGAGAACATAACTAATTGGTTAAACTAATTCTATCAGCAAATTTGTATACTACTTTAATAGACAAATTGGTAACGAAAACTAAAAAGTTGGTAACGTCGATAGGAAAATTTGTTACGATAACTGAAAATTTGTTAAGATAACTGAAAATTGGTTACAATAACTGAAAATTAGTGAATAATTAGTTCAAATTTAATTTTTGGCAAAATGACTTCATGTTATATCTTATTTTATGTTGCTCTAAAATCCCTTAATATTCTTGAAATCAGTCAAATTTCTTAAACTGAGTGTAAGCGTGCGGTTTCCTGCTACACACACCCACTTAAACCAAATCAGACCTAACCTATACAGCGCTTCTAACCGTATTCGAAGACGAAGCTTACACGCTGTTGTATTACATGAAATCTTCTGCTTCTGTTGGTGAAGACTAATGTCTTTGATGGTTAATTAACTTGATTTACTAACTTCGTACAAAGCGCACAACTAAAAATTAGTTAAAATGCTTAGTTAAATGGTAAAGTTTTAGTTAAGTTGTTGAAATATATTATTTACTTATACTGAGGTGTTACTGTGGAATTTTTTTTGAGAGCACGCCTGTGTGTTCGCTCAAATTCCTACAGTTCCTCTCACAATCCTTGGCATCGAAGCGTCTGTCCCACTTCCAGGCTGAATACCAGTAGCAGAGCGCATCAAAAGCACAGGCATTTCTGCGTGCAGATTTTAATAAGATCTCATTTGCGTGGCATAAAGGCGCATTGTTCGTCTGCGTCATTTTGGCATTTGCATTTGTAAGCTGGTTTGTGTATGTGTGTGTGCGTTGCATGAATGCATTGCTTTATGTGCGGCAATCCGCTTTTGGTGTTCACATTCGCTTGGCATGCCCCACGCCTTCTCTCGCTCACTTGACTTATCATAAACAATGACAAATGCGCTTGTCATTGTTGATGTTGTTGCTTTCCTGCTGCTCTTGTTGATTTTTGCTGTGTTGTTGTGGGCGTAAACTTGCCACATGTGGGAATCATATCATCAGCGCAGCATTTAGCTTATGATTTGTTTTTTGTGTTGTGTGAGTGAGGCTGCTGTTTTGCTAAAAGAGTTGCTGTTTTTGTAGATTGACTTTAATTTGAATAAAAATTGATTTCAATTACTCTGAAGGCAAACATTCATTTGTCTGCTTTAACTTTTAATGCAATCGTTTATTGTGTGTGCGCTCATGGAAAATTGCTCTATTATATTTTAAATAGATGAGGCGAAATTGGACATAAGCTTAGCTATAAGGATGCTGAGTTATTCCTACAACGCTAAGAAAGTAAACAGAATTAATCGATTAAGAATTATTCCTATCATAATGATGGGAGTTGTAAAGTTGCTGCGATAGGTATAGAAGAATTCGAAGAAATTCGAATAGTGCAGACTAAAGTAGTAGATACAACTCAGCCCAATTTTTAAATGGTATAATTAAAAGAAAATTACCATTAAAGAAATAAGTCGTACTAGTAACTAACTTTTTCAATAGATAACGATTTGTTTAGCTGCGATATTTCAATACTCAGCCAAGCTTCTGAGGGCAATCACTCTAAAGCAATCGGTCAAGGCTATTCTTATATAAGAGTGTTAACACAGATTTAATCTGTAGGAAAATGTATTCGTAGAACATGATCTACAGCTCGGATTTTCAGCATATCATTCACCATTTTTTTTTATTTTATAAGCCAAAATAAATCAAATATTTATAAAAAACTTTTTGCAACTGACTGCATTTATTCATCTTTAATGCTAGAAATTTATTGCTTAGACAGTTATCTGAAACTAATCTGCGAATTGCAAAATTCGGCCTTATCACACTGTTGAAAAATCGAGCATATAATAATTTTTTCTTCTTATTTAAATTGAAAATATTTCAACTAATACCAATTTTCATTCTTTTATTGCAGGTATGTAACTTTAAGTTGACCAGATAACTTAAGATATTGTAAATTTTTCGTAAGTGCTCGCATATATCATGTACTTTTATATATACTATTTAAAAAGCATTGTGAGAATTTCGTTTGAATTCGAATGCCGTAAGTAAAAATAAAAATTACAACAGACATTTCAATAGTTCTAAAACCGAAAGCAATTCATTGCATTCCAAATAGCGCTACATCGTTTGACTTTTTTCACATCAGGCACTAAATATCAACATATATGTTAATATACCGTCTTTTCTCATTCTGCATTTTTACATTGTATTTGTATTTGTATTTGATGACAAATATTGTTTAACTTTTATTTGGAGTGCCATTAAATTGAATAAAAGCCAATCAAGTGTCTTAACTGCACTCACCATAATATACCCAGACAGCATCTCTCAACCGGAGACCTATAAATACAATTGCATAATCGTAAGGGCCTTCATCCGTACGCGAAATGTATTAAGAGACAATAAGAAAATTTTTTATTACAGCAGCAATCAATTTTATGATGCTGCAACGACAAAAGCGAATTTCAGCGGAAGACTTTCGGGCATAAAAGCCAATAAAGACTGCAAATACTTGCACAACAGTAACATGAGACTTTGCCACATGTTGCGATTTCCTTCTACGTAGCAGATAAAGTGATTCGACGAAAATTATGCAGTGTGCGGATATATAAACAACAATTGAAGCTGCAAGACTAACACAAGCATAGAGATAGAGAAACAGACGTAATGATAGGACTGGCAGGACTTGGCTGTAGGCAAGATCATGTTGGTTGATTACCCACTTTTGGTAAAGCACAAGTACATTTACGTTAACTTTTAAACTGTTCGATACAAGGCAAGCAACTACATTCTCAACTCACGTGTGTCCAAGCACATCAAGCACATTGTTACACTCTACGGGCTGTGTTAATCGATATATCAGAAAGGAAGGCATTTTTTGTTGGGGTTGGTAGAAACATGGAAGTGTTCCTCTTTTTATCTGTCTCTCTATTCATTCGTTCAGCCGTCTGTCTGAGCCGTCGTTGTATTAAAACGTCAGCTGTAATAAGTGTAAGATTTATTTCGCAAAAATTAACGGGACCTACAAATGACCGTATCCAAACGGGTTGAGAAGCTTTTCATGACAAAGAATATTCTCGGAGAATTGTCAATTCATCGCAAGAAGTGGCGCCCCGCAAAGAAACAATTTGAAATATTTTCATTTCATAATGCTCTTGACTCAGTGTATTACTCAGTAAGTGGGACCCACACAAGGCTTGTTAGCTTTTTTTGTAGCTTGTACGTGCAATAGCAAAATATAATTTCTACCATAAAAATGTTCGATGAAATTGCTGGCAGCATTTTGATTTCATTGATGCACTCAAGTTTAATAACAACATAAGAAATTTAATAGAACCTGAAATATGCTGCTGCCTAAAAGCAGGCTACAATCGGGCGCACTTTTGGGTTTGCATGGTATGGGCGGACAGGCGCGCCGAAGCGGCACAAAGCACTCAATTTTCAATTAATCATTTGCTCGCTTTAATGTCGGTTTTTTCTGGCGCAGTCTTTCACTCGATCTGTCTCTCTCTTACTCTCTCCCTCAGCAAATTACAAAGTTATGATTTGCTTCGTTGAATTTTTCAACACTTTTATTACTTTTCCAAAAGAAAAATTATATTTTCAACTTATACGCCTGCTTAGCCGCACCCGTTTCATGTGCGCTCTAAACACATTTCCGTTTCCGCTTGCTCTGTTGCCATCACAGTGGCTTGAGGGTTGCTTGGCTGCTTTAGTTGTGTGTGTGTGCCACCCGCTATTGTTAATGAATCTTTTGTTGGCGTTTTTGCAAACTCATTCATTGCCACATTTCAATTCCCCCGTCTTCCTGCTTAGTTTTAGTGCTGTTGCAACACTTCAAAGTTGCCTCGTGTTTTTCTTTGTTGCCACTCACAGATGCACACTCACACGCACACACTCCCACACTCACAGATTCATAGATATGTATCTGTTTTTTCGCGTATGGCGAGCGGCGGCGGCGGCGGCGGCGGCGGGAAACCACTCATCAGCGCCGCTTTCAACAAATCTTTGCAATTTTCTTTTGTTCCCCGCCGCGCAGCTTTCAATAAAGAACTTTTATGTACGTTCATCATCTTCTTCTTTGCCTTTTTGTTGTCATTTTACAACATTTTTTTTTCGCTTTGTCTTGCATTTTGTTGTTAGTTTGTTGTTATTGTTGCTATTGTTGTGTATCTTCTGGATCTGTGTGCTTGTAATTTTTGCCTCTTCATCAAGTTGCACGGAACTGTGTTAGCTTCCTTTCTTTTCGTTGGCGGGTTTCTCTGTAATATGTCGATTGTGCGGCGAGGCGAAGTGTTTTGTTTCCCATGCCAGCAGAAATATCGCTTCAACACTCCAGCTTCAAGCTTAGCACTTATATTTAAGCTTTTACTACATGCGCCAGCTGAAAATTTTGATGAAGCTTTAAAATTGTGTAGAGAATCTATTTTTAGTTTTGAAAATACGATCAAAATAGGAGAACTAACTATTCATCTTGCGCCTTTACTCACAAGCCAGAGTTGCACTTTACGATCAGATGAAGGGTTGCATTCGATGGCATTTGCATGGCAACTCAGAGGCATAATATGCAATGCGTTTCTTCTTGGTAGTGCTTGATATCGAATCAGAATCAAAGGCATGTAAAAATATGTAGGGCCGTTGGCAAAGTTATTCAAAATTTCCGTAAAGGGGGGAGGGGGGTAGCACAAAGAATGAACAAACGCTTTATTGAAGTTCTTTTCTTACCTCTGCTGCGTCCATATAAGACTAACAGCTGTATTCTGTTTAAACTCTCGATACTTACTTAACCTTAAGCGCTGAATAATAGCATTGCCACCTACAAATTTTAACAGCTAGATGGGCACGTATGCATGATATTCTTGTATTTTTAACTGTATCGAAATATGTCTATAGAAAAGATGCAACCTTTCCAAAATTCGATTACAACTCTCTGGCTCAATCAGTTAATGAAACCGAAATAGTAATTGCTCAGGCTCTAAATTCTGCCTTCGTGTTTTCATTGAAATGTTGCTTTACATAAATTTTTAATGTTAAAATTTAATAAAGTTTCTGTGTAAATTTCTGGCTTCCTGCTAGTCCTATCATGTTTTTCGTTTTCATACCAGCCTAACAATACCAATTTCAATTATTCTTTAAAAATTTTATTTTTCTTATACAATTTTTGAGGTAGACATTTGATTGAATTTAAATTCTGATGCTTTTTTGCTTTCATTCGCTTAATAGAGAGCAACATATTCTTCTTGCTTCTAAGTTTTTTTTCTATATATACCTTTTAAATACCACTGCAATGAGTTTTTGCAATTTTATTCCAGAATGTGAGTTCACTGCACCAAAAGGAGTTTATCTTTAATGAGCTCTGCCGAAAATCGAATGCTTCCGCTTTCTGTTCGAATTGCTGCAGTTTTTTTTTCGCGCAATGCATAAAAAATTCGCTCATTTCTGTCAACGCGATTTCCCTCTGCTCTTTCGCTCGTACGAAAATCAAAAGTTTTAAAAATTCCAAATGTGCTTCCTTTCGCATCAACTGCGCTGAAGGTGACCAAACTATAATGAAGTGCTGCAATCACTGGCAGGGTGACGGACAGAGGACTCACTCAATTATTAGCGAATAAAACTAAAATCACCAAATTGACAAGTTCCAAAATGGCGTCGAAGCTGTTGTTGGTATGCAAAATGTAATTACAGCTTGAAGCTAGTGCTACAGATCATTTTCACCCACTTGGCCCGCGGCAGCGTACGCCTGTTTCGTTGTCTATGTGGGTGTGTGTGTGAGAGATTGTACTTGTGTGTATATTGCGCTATCACTAGAACCACACCCTGCTGATTGCACAGCACCAGTATAACTTGAATGAAACGCAACGCAACAAGACAAAGGAATCTCGCTTCCTCTGCTGAAACTGCTCTGCAGTCCCAGCAAAGCGAGTGGCTGTGTGTGTGTGTGTGTGTATATGGGTATACTTGTACAGCGAAAACTTTGCTTGTGGTTACCGCGTTATATTCGCCGCTGATGAAGCAATTCGTATTCAATACTCAACGCCAGTGCCCAACTCGAGGGGCCACCCAACCAATCCTACTCATCTCAGCTCGACTCGATTCCGTTCGCTGGCAAGTGCCAAAAGTGGCACTGCCGCTGTACGCTAAGCTAGTTTGAATGATGGGTCTTCACCCGTCTGACGGTTGTCCCACAAGCGATGATGATGTTGATGGTTGGAAAATAAGGAATTTCATTCGACGGCAACTGCAGGAACAACAGCATCGCACATCATCGTATGGAGATCGCAAACCGGGAATGCTTTATTTGTTTTGCTCGCGGTTGTTCTGGCAGGCGGCAGCGGTGTATGTGGTTGCTCGCTGTTGCTGCCATCGAAAGCGTAACAATAGCAACGCAGGCTTGCCGCACCAAATAAAATCCCGCGCGTCAGCATTGGCAACAGCAATGGCTGGTGCATCATCACAACCACTGCCACCAAGAAAATTGAGTGCCACCACTTTCTACACCGTCACCGCAACCGCAAGTCGAAGTAGTTTCCATATAAATTTCGCCCGTTGCTAGCTCAAATGGCATTCAGGAAGTACAGCAGAGAGAGCAGCAACAGTGCTGGCCAAAAGTGTCCGGTGGCTGGCTTCCAACCAAGCAAACGGAAACGCTATTGTGAGTGGTTTTTTTTTTCCAGTTCAACTCTTGCGCGCGCTCTCTCTCTCTCTCTGTTGCTTGCTTAAGTTTTGGCAATCAAAAATGGAATAAAAACCGAATGAGATAAAAATTTGAAAAGTGAATAAAAATAAAAAAAATTTAATGTATTTAAATAGATAAAAAGGAAAGGAAATTAAAAATAATAATATATATTTACTATAAAGAAATGAATAATAAAATCATGTTTTTAATTCGATAAAGAAGAACAAGCTGCCAGGTCCCTTGGGCTAAATAAAATAAAAGCACGGGAAATAGTCAAATATTTAATCCAAAGTCCTCTGGCAGGACATTAGGAATGCTCGAATAGGCAAGTTTTTTTAGCTGCTTTTTTCCGATTGCCAAGTTGTTGAGCAAATCTGACAAAGACGAGTATGAGCCGAGTATGTTTCAAGAGCATGGACTTTCCACGCACTGAATTTGTTCAAACTTTTTGTCTCAGCCCCTTTTAAATATGTACATATGTATATCGTTAGCTTAGTATGAAATGGGCTTATCTTTTTTTTGCGAATTCAGGTTTTTTGCAATTTTCTGCTCGGCCACTTTCAAATACACTCTCCTGAAAAAATTATATATATTGTGATCGAAAATAATGAAGTTATAGTAAATTTAAAAAAGCCCTTAGTCACATTCTTTGCAAAAAAGTTTATCTTAAAAACTCTTAACTAACATAACTCCACGAAAACAAAAAAAAAAATAAAGAGGGCTATGATAAAATTTGTCTGTTTTTTATTGAAAGCTACGCCCTTTCCATACTAAGCTGACGGCAGTGTGCTTGTGTGTGTTGATTAACCTACATACTCGTATCTTGTTGTGGCACGTGCAAATATTGAAAATTAAAAATGTATGAATAAACACACACACACACACACACCTTATAATGGCGCTTGCATGTATGTATGTATGTATGTGTGCATAGCACAAGTGGTTATTTGTGGTCCTCAACAATTAAAGCGATTTGATATGATTTGATTGCTTGCGATTGATGGCGCAAGTGTGCCACATACTTTCAGCCGTCCATCACTCGCATCACTGTCACTGCCACACATGCTCACATTCACACTTTGTAAGTCATTGTACTCATAATTACGCTGACATGCTACGCCGCGTTTCTTGCCGCTGTTTCTGCAGCTGTGCTGCTTCTTCTTGCTTTGAACTGTCAATCGAGCTCTACTTTTTCGACGAGTTTCTTCGCCTGCCGCTGCTGCTGCTGGTTGTTGTTGTTTGTTATTGTTTTTGTTGTGGTTGTTTTGTTGTTGTCGTTGCTATTATTCAACATTGTTGAGAATTCTTATCCTGACGGCATAAGTATTCAATTTTTCCACTCATTCCTTGCCTCAACGCTTTTGTTTTGACGTTGCTGATTGCTGGCTGTTTTTGTTGTTGCTGTTGTTGTTGCTGCTGTTTCTGAATGTCGGAAATGCAAGCTTTGACATATCAGCAAAGCTCATTGACATCATTTGTAGATTGTCAGATTTAGCATTGGGGACGCCTGAAAGCGTGCCATAAAGTCCTCAAAACAATGATTTGCGCAGCGCCTGTGTGCCCTATGTACGTGTGTGTGTATGTGTGCCCAGCCGCGGCTATCAAGTGCATGTGCGCGCGTGTGTGTGTGTGTGTGTGATTTAATCTAGCTGTAAGGTTACGTGCTTCCCAAATGATGCTTAGGGGTATACCGTATACACATGCATACATACATATGTATGTATGTACCTATGCATGTGTGATTTCATAGAGAATTTATAAAAATTTTCCTGTTAATATGAATTTTCTCTCTATGCTGTCCCCCTCATCAAAGCAAACTTTATTTATTGTAAATTTCTGCTAAATATGATTTGTTGACAATTTTCTAGAAACCAGCAACTTGTAATACATGCGAGCATTTGACCCGTTTGTCTGTACATAAAAGCGTTGGTCACATTTGTTGTTGTGCTTTTAATGACAACATTCAGTAGTAAATTGCGTAAATATCTTTAGCTCAAACTGTTGTGTATCTGCATTAGTGTACGTGTGTATAACATAAAACTGCATACCCGTGCGGAAAATCAGGCAGTTCTTCCTTGCTCAAACAAGCTCAACTGCGAGCTTTAGTTTTGCATAGTCTACAGCTCAGCTCTGGAAGGCAGAGAGCATTCGCTGAATCACTGAGAACTTGACTTCAAGTGCAAAGTTTGGCATTGCTGTGAAGCAGATGGATTGAGCTATACCGCCCGCATTGGCGTTCCCCATTTAGATTTAAGCTCATGCTCATATAAAAAGTGTTTAGATAATTTATTCTGATTTAGAATTCTAGTCTGCTGGAATTGTAATTTATATCGATCGCAAATCTGCTTTTGAAGAAAGAAAAAATAGTTTCAAATTTCATTTTATAAGCTTTTTATTAACTTGTTAAAAGTATTATTAATAATATATCACACCATCAACAAACCTCAATACGAAGCCGTCGTTAAAATCCTGGCTAACAATAATTCGAATTTCAGCTAATTTTAGTTTGCTTACATTATTGATGCTGATTAAAATTTATTGCTGATACAATTCAATGCAAATAACTAAGTGGCAGCACGCTTATGGAGAGTCTACTTTACAAAATGAGACTATTTAAATTCTTTCGATTTGCACACTTTATCACTCAGAAATTTTTGTAAAATTTTACTAAAAACTTCTTTTATAATTCAGAATTTTCTCTTAAAGCCTAGACTTCTCGTCAGCCGAATTAGGTTTAACAAAAATCACGACCTGATTGACAAAAAGAAAACATCTGTGATTTCCATGCCAGGCAGAGCTCAGCTCGACTCCGATTCAAACTTTGTTTTTCCTGCTGGGTAGCTAAATTCCATTTGGGGTGAAAATGTCTTTTTGCATTTGTGCTCTTCTTTCACGCTGCTGTATTTTGAGTGCTGGCACTTTATGTTTGTGTATACGTCGGTCCATACCTCCACTCTAGAGTCTCTCGTCATTGGTGTGGCACATTATTGCCAATCATTTTTCTTTCAGTCTTAACATTTGGCCATAAGATTTGATGGTTATGGCAAAAGTTGCTACTTGAAGTTGTGCTCTCTTGCCCGGTTGGTTACCGGATGCGTGCGTTTCTGTTGTGGCATAATTGTAATGTCTCCTTCGGGGGGGCGATATTCTGCAGCTACAAATTGTGTGGGCCGCAGCAGCCGCACGGTGGGCGTTTGCGCTGTATGCAGCAAATGGTTAGTCGATTACATGCCAAATTGGGTCAATGGCAATGTACACTTTGTGCCTTTTAAAGTCGTTAAGTGCTCTACAAACAATGCAAAGGATTTCCTTGAATTCGTCACGCCGTTTAGGAAAGTGGCTTTAACTTTGTCACTTGCTTCAAATTAGTCACTAACTCTCATGTTTCCATGTCTTGTATGCTTTTGCATTATTTTGCTACGATTTTAATGAACCGATTTAGATAAAAAGAGTTTTTGGTTTACAACAAGCATATCATGCGCAGAAGTAATTATATATTCTTTATGCATTGTAAGGGATATCATCGTCTAACAAGTTAACACTAAACTTTGTTAATATTGTCAAAGTTTTAGTTTCGCAACTATTTTCGTACAACAATTTTGATTTTGATGGCAAAACTTGTTTTCTTTTAGCATGTCAAAAACATTAAGGCACAGATTTTGCCTAAACTTCTGCCATCAAATGTTGGAAGAAACTGTGTCAAATCAACAAATTTGATTCAGTTTTAGTTTTATCCGCCTTCTATGTGCTCGCTCGTGCGTGCTTTATTAGTTTATTTTCAATATGCCAGATATATGTATAGGTACACACATATGTATGCCATGTTGGCAACACCTGCTTTTCTCTTGCTTGTCAGTATTGTGCCAACAACAGTGCATAGCAACATGTGTGCTTGACATATAAAATTGCAGGCTTGTTATTATCGTGCCGGAAATAAACTTTTAAATATCTTAACACTTATGTCTTGACATAACATTCTGATTTCGTCGTCTGCCACAAAATGAGCTGAACTAGATAAAGAAGTAACTAAATATTTGTATAGAAAAACATCAAAGTCAAATATATTTTGAACAGCGCATATAGAAAAGCAAATATAAATAATCTCAGTAGTTGCTGTTTTGGGTCTTACAATGAAATTTATATCAGATCGGCATACAAATCACATATTTGGCATCAATATTTAAGAATCAGAATTTCGGGCTTCGAATTTCGATCGCTGAATTTCTGGTTCCGAAAGTTTGAAGCAGAACTGAGAGAAAAAGGCCTGACTCGGCATTGTAAATTAAAAAATGAAACCTGTACTTTCAATGCTGGCATTTTCGCTTGTAAATTGAAAAGAAGGATGTGTCAAAAACTAGTTTAATTTAATATAAAGAGATCCAATTCTGGGTACCGCAATTTCAGCAGCATCGAGCAGTATCATTTTCCTTGAACTTGGAAAGTGTAATTTTACTAATAATGAAAATATATTTTCAAGTTATACGCCCCCCCTTAAGCTCTCTCGGCGCTTGTCTGCCACTCGTTCACATTGAAATTGCTTGCTTGAGTTTTTCATCTCACATTTGACGTCTTATCCTTTGGTTATTCAGCAAAGTTCGAATTTTGACAGCTGGCTGTCAAGCAATTTTACGAAATCCATTTTTTTGTGCATTGCCAGACTTTTACGAAAATGGCTTAGATCTGACGCAATAATTCGGGCAACTGTTATTTTATTTTCTTGCTCTTTTCTTCGCTGCTTTTTCACTGCCTCAAGTGCTACATTTTGCTGGCATTTCGTGCTGCTGCACTCCCTTGCATTGTGGCGCGTCCGTCGACCATTGCAGCTTTTCCATATTTAATCCCCTTACTGTCGGTTCAACAGCTGAAATGTGCTTTAATCGATTTTTTTCATTCTCGTTTTGCATTTGTCATTGTTGTAGTGCTTCTTTTTTTTTTAAATATTCTTCCTTCCTGCCTGCCTGCAATCATTCATCATATTTAGTGCGCTTTCGCCATTGCTTCTTCTGCATATTGCACTGATAAATGAGTGCATTGAAAGAAAATTCGTTTCCGCTTCCTATTCTGTGTGCGTATGTGTGTGTGTGTGTGTGTGATTTAATGCCCCTCCTTTTTTCAGTGCTCAGCCAGTTGTTGTCGTTGTACTTTTTCTTCTTCTTCTTCTTCTTGTTTAGCACTTAAGCTGCAATTGGAAGCTGTTGCTAAAGTTGTTGAAACTGTTGAAATTCCTGTAATGTTTGTCCTTACATGCATTAGTGGCGGCAAAGTGCTCTGGTCTGGTTTTTTGCCCCTTTGGCTTGACACAGTGTGATTACTTGGGCTTTTACATTGATTTATTTTGTATGAAAGCGATTGGCAACATTTACTTTGGATTTGGGCTCTTAGTTTTGATTTTGACGTTGTTATTTTTGGGAATTCGGTATTGCAATAGAAGGATTTGAGTGACAATTTGGTGAGAAAAACCTTAAAGCATCGAAGTGCCAAAAGAAAATATGGGTAACTCCAGTAGTTGCCGTTTCGTAGCTAAGAATTGGATTAGGTTCATGAATTTGACAGAAATCTTTGTGATCTGAATTTCGGGGTCAGTTGTTAGAAGTATTTAAAATCTATATAAAATCTTCGCTAGAAGCACAACCACAGATTATTCCAATAATTTTCAGTGCTGTCTATTAAAAAGATCATAACATATCAGTGTAAGAGAAAGATCTTTTCGTTTTATAAATATCTAAATATGATACATAGTTGTCGGTAATTGTGATATTGAAGTAGTATAGAATTTTTTGAATAACAATCTACCTTGGAATATGGTTCTATTAATAAAGTTAAAGTATAATGTTCGACCCGTAGTTACTTATAAGTCTGTTGGAGGTCTCTGCTTCTAATCTAAATACACATAAAAAACAGTAGAAAAGTTTGATTACACTTGCCAGTTGAGAATGTTCGGCCTAGACTACTTGAGAGAGTATTTCTTGACATGCCAATGTTTGAATATTATTGTAGAAAAATGAAAAAGGGAAAATTACATTTTCGGGCATTTGGCTTCAAAATGTTTAAATCGTCATCATTCGTTTAAAGTCATCGAAATCAATATTAATGGTATTTACAAGGTGCTTTAACTGTAGTAAAAAGGTAATAGAGTACGTGTTTGTGGGCTTTGTTCTGTAAGGCATTATTGGACGCTTCATTCGAAATTATATGTATTAGCCATTAATGAACTTGGATTCTCGCTGGTGACTGTCAATTATTGTTCGAAAGGCTTTCAATTGCCAAGTTGGAGCCATTTTTTTAGATAACACACACACACACAACGTCAAATTCTCTTTTTAGATTAAAGAATTATTAAAGAATTTAAGAAGAAGAATTAAAGAAGGTTTAAAGAAGAAAAAGAGCATACTAAAGCCAATTTTATTTTCATGTTCCCCCCTCTTTTTCTGCAATATTGTTTAATATTTTTAATGGATGTCAGAAAGTTGCTATGAATTGGAATTAGAGTAGAATTTACAGGAAAATGCATAAAAACAAAAGAACAGTGGAACAAGTGAACAAACGAGGGAACGAGCAATGGACGCACCCGCACACAAAAATGTGA
Organism: Neria commutata; assembly: GCA_963457695.1. Lineage (NCBI taxonomy): Eukaryota > Metazoa > Arthropoda > Insecta > Diptera > Micropezidae > Neria > Neria commutata. The sequence goes on along the minus strand of OY735247.1, from coordinate 14,675,492 downwards.
GCATTTATCAATGCAAAACGACAAATACAATATTTTTGGAGAGCATTGCTGGAAAAATTGCAAAAGGGAAGGAACTGCCAAACAAAATGGTGCACTGCAAATCATTGACGAGGGCTTTGAGTCGACGGAGCGAAGGAAGTGCAGTGCAGTGCAGTGGAGTATAAGAGCTCGAGCGTGGTTGGCTGAAAAGTGGAGCATACGTTTCAGTTCAAACGAGTGCTATTATTTTTAGTTATAGCCATGGCAAAATGCAACGTGCTGCAGTGGCAAGCGGCGACGAGCGACGCTGACAATGTGCAGCAGCAAGAGCAGCCACACGGCTCAAGCGTAGCGTGTTGCTGGGTGCGGGCGGACGGAGTTTATTGATTTGCCACAAAAACCACACACACGCTGCGAACTTAGTTCTACACTACTATCTAACTACTACATGTGCATATGTATGTACATTGGTGCATCCAAAATATTTTTGGCAGTAGGGGGGGGGGGGTGGGGGGCATTGACTTGCTTTAGCCGGCTGCCTCTGAAATAGTAAATGAAATCAAAAATATTAGCTGGAAACAGTTTCTATATTAGATAAATTGCTTTTGTACAATTGTTTCTGCTGGGTGGGCAGGTATCTCATTATATTTTTAAAATGTAAGCGTTTTTATGAAATCTCAAATATGTCTCAAAAAGTTGGCAAACGTGATTTTATACAAGCCTATGAAATTGACTGTAGAAATATCAATCGGTCGAAAACTTTTCGAGCAATAAAATATTTTTTTCTAGATGGGATTTTGCAGTTATCCACGAAGATCTCAATTTCATGAAACCAAAACCGTAGAGCAACTGCAGATAATTAGTTATATTTTTAGTCATATCTGAAAAATATAATTTTTTTGAGTATGTGCTCAGTGAGTTTTCGACCTAAAGGCCCCTAGTCAGGAAGTCTATGTTCGTATATGTGTATCGACCATCCATTGGTTTACTTGTAAGTGCTAGATACTTTGTTCTTTGTCAAGCGCACATTTATTCTCAATCGTGTCATCAGAATAAATGTATCTACAACGATTTCTGGTTTGCCGTTGCCTCTTCTTGTGCAATTTACCATTTTTTCCACGTGCGATTGTTTGTGTGTGTGTGTGTGTGTGTGCCGGCGACTCGTGCTGTGTAGACACACTATTAGTAAAAGTGGCAAAACATACGTGTGTATCCGTGTGTTTATGTGTGTGTGCAAGTGAGCCAATACTGCCTGCTGCTGCTGTTGGTTTTTACATTCTGCTGCTATCACCGACACGGCCGGGTCAGACAATTTTAGAATTATGCCATTTGCAAAAAAATCTGCTGAATTGTTGTGATATAGTCGTGTGTATTATGGCAAATGCTCGAGATACTCGAATTTGCTTTGGATACTCGTTGTTTGATTTGGGTACTCGATGGGCGTCGAACAAGGATACAATGTGAAGGAAATTATTCTTTTTGTTAGATGATTAGATTGAATTAGATATGTCATACATCGATCAGAGACCGGGCACTCATCCACTCAGCCACTATAACGCACTGAGCACACTCTAAGAAAAAATATCGACAAGTTTTGAATAGCCAAAAGAAAATGATCAAATAGTCAGAGTGGAAAATATCGAGTAGTATCGAATTTTCAAAATATCGAATTCCCGATCGTATCGAATACTTAAATGAATGCAATCGGTTGGCCGGGTAATAGGTCAGCTGTGGGATACATCGAATAAAAAAGGACATTGCATTCGGTCAAACAATTTCGAGATAAAATTACTAGCAACTATGCCGATTTCTTTTTGCCTTTTTCCTACCTTCCACTGGATGCACGTGTGTTCATGTGTGCACATGTCCTGGCAAATTTTTCCGTTCACTTGCCAGACTTGCATGTACGATTAGAATTTCATGCTTTCTTTGGCTGCCAGTTTAGAGCACATTTCATGCTTGCCTGCTGTTTGCAGCGTCACCCCGGCACTTCTCTTAGTCCCGATCCTGCTGCATCGTTGCTTCGCTTTCGTTAGTCCTACTTTTTTTGTTGCATGCCCGTTTTTGACAGTGTGCAAAATTCAACGTATTTTAATTACTTCCCACTTTTTCGAACCCACTCAATTTTGCAGCAATCGATTGCATGTGCACATTTGTGAAATGTCCATGTGTGTGTTTGTGTTTGTGTGTGTGCAGGTGTATAAGTGCTCGCCTGCTATCTCTTTTTTTGCGCTTTTATGTGCAATTTCGATTTGTGCCTAGAAATGGCTGCTTTTCGACAAATTGAAGTGGAAAATTATGTGGTTGTGGCACTTGGCAGAGTAGAGAGTGTGGAGAGAAGGGTGATGGTGAGGCTGGTATCAAAATGTACTGAACGGCTTTGGTATATTGCTTCGGTTTTCGAGTGTATTGAGTGGTAGTTTATGTAGTTCAGAGAGCAGTGACAGTTTACATAATACAATCAGATTTTTTTTTTTGGGTAGAAAGTAAAAGATTTGCCTTTCAAGTATGAAATGACGTAAGCAGCTGGAAATAAAATTGCAAAGATATCTGAACATTCGTTAAAATATATTTTGCAATCATTTAATTCTTACTACATAAATACTTTCGATATCATTATATTACACTTAGAACCATTACTCTTATAATCCTCGATTAAGTATTACTTTAGCTATCAATACATTCGATAGCATTATGTACTTTCAAATCATTACTTTCGAAATGTAATCCTTACTACAAAAATGATTACTTTCGCGATTAGTTCTTTTGAAGTCTTTACTATCGAATCATTACTTTCGAAATTATTAATTTCCAAATCAATTCTTTCGTAATAATTACCATCATAATTATGACTTTAGCCGTCAATACTATTGTAATGTTGAAACTCTTTTAATTACTTTTGTTAAAATAACTTTCGTACTTTCATTGATTTCATAATTACTTTTGTAATGTAATGAAAAGTAATCCCAACAGGTTTTCGTATATGTATTGGTTATAGTAATTCGATTTTCAATAGTCATATTTTAAAGATACATAAGTATATGCTTTAAGTATTGCTTCTACAATTACAATTAATTCACTTCTAGAATAACAGTAAAATTATAAGTAAGTTCAATACATATTTATTTTTTTTTTACACACACACGCTTATACACGCATAGCCTTAATTAAAGTAATCGAACAACTAAACTTTCACAGCAAAAGCCAAGTGAAAGCCTAAAGAAATAAGGTGCAATGAACTTGCCCAAAAAGAAAAGAAGTTTAAACACATACATACATACAGACATACTAAGTAAAATGGCGACATAAAAGTTTATCTGACAAAAGAAAGAAGCAAAGTAAAGGCGCCATATAATGTCTCCACATCACAAAGAGTAGTAAAACATAGTAAAAGAAATAGAGTGAAACAGAGCAAATGAAAACAGCGACAAACGAAAGCAGCGACAAACGAAAGCAGAAAAGGAAGGAAGGAAGGTAACGCATGCCATTTACATAAGAATAAACACACACACACGCACACACACACATTTCTGCTGTGAACTCTTGTGAGATTTCGAAGTTTTCTTCTGCTACGATAAAAAGTTGCCCTATTCCATTTTCTTTTGTTGCATTTTTATTCCGATTTGTTTCAAAGGAAGGTACTCATAGAGGTGGCTGCTGCGCCCAAAAGTAGGCCATTTTCTTCGCACATTGTTACAGCTTGAAAATGCATTCGAACATTTCGCTTTCTTACTTTTTGGGAATTTATGAGCTATTGGCTCAGTTTTTGAATTTTTCTTAGACATTTCCTTGTTCAATAGAAAAGTCACATGTTTTTATTTCCATATTCTTTATTTTATGTCTTATTTTTAATTTATTTTAAATGCTGCAATACTAAAATTTTAAACCTTTATCGGTCTCGTCTATCGGCATGGTTTAAGCTGAATAAAGTTGGTTTTTTGGTAAGTTCGAGAGGAAGGTGTGTTGGTAAAAGTGGATCTCATCAACTTTTTTAATAAAGATATAATCATATATTTCAAGCATAAGCTGTCTCAACTTTCCATCATTATAAGCCTTGATTAAAGTACTACCATTTGCTATGCTAACCCCTAAGGAGATTTCGACCTTCCGCTTTTGCACAGTTTTCCAAGGAATAATCGAGTGAAATTCGTAGTTTTCGGAAAACATCAATTTATATAACTTTTATGTACAATCTTTCACTGTTTCAATACAGCTACAGTCTGCGTGTTGACCAACCTAATCTAGTAAGCTAGTATTCTAGAGTGAAACTACTTTTCGGAAATACGAATTTTCAACCAAAAACTTCTTTGGCATTTTTATATGAAATATTTATTGAAAAAACAGCACTATTTATGTCAAAGGTTTAAGGGTTAAATGCGCAAAGGCGCAAAGTTTAATTTCAGTTTCTGCTGGAAAAGAAATTCTGCGAAAATGGGCTAAAAACTTTTAACTGCGCTGGTGCAACGCAAACTTTTAACCACTCTGACAGAGCAAAGAAGAGGAGTAGTCGCTTTTGGCAAAATTTATTGCTTACTTTGAAGTTGCACGCGCGACTCGAATGAAAATGGTGGAAAACTGCTTCCTCCACCGACAACTTGCAAAAAGTTAAGTTAATTAAAAGCGGCGCACAGAGCTCAAACGCGATATTTTGAAAGCTTGCCACTGACACATAGGCAAATGAAATGAAATGAAATGCAATGAAATTAAGATACAATTTGAAGATAAAATTTTGTGCTGTTGTCTGCTTCGAAATGGGCAGAGTGTAAGCGCGGGGGGAAGGCGCATGAGGCAGCAGTTGAAAAAAATCAATTTCACGTAAATGGAATTCCACACCTGCCGTACACGTGAAGCTCACGTCTGTGCCTGTTACGGGTTTGGTTCTGCTCTGCTGCGCGCTTCTTCATTCGCTGCTGCTGCTGTTCGTGATAAGCGAAAACAAAAGGAGTGCTTCGCTCCTGCTCCTGCTGCATGCAAACTCATGAACTGAACATGAGTATGTATGTATGTATGAGGAAGGCAGGGGAAGCACGTGCATGCAGTAGTAGGCAAGCAAACACTTTGACATAATGGAATTTACTTGTATCCGTTTCCTGTTTCTTCGTAGCGCGTTCTTGTTTGTGTTCACAATTTGCTTTTCTTTTACTTTTTGCTTCCTTTTTTCGTCGCTTCATGCTGTTTTATTTTGTTGTTTTTGCCTTGGGCTACGTATTGCTTGGAATTCCTTTTTATAAGGCAAACGATAAGATGACAGCACTGTATGTACCTACCTGCTCTACGTGCCGATGTGCAGTGGCGGTTTTGGATTTTTGCAGGTCTTCAGCTCAAACTTTTTTCGGTGGCCGTTTTATAAGCTTTTCTTCATCAAAATGCTTAAAAAAGCTAGCAAATTCTATATTTTGTGCGCAAGTAGAAAACTTGCTTTAAAGTTCAAATGAAGACATCTTCAACTTTGTTTGAAAATATACTAAGTTCTAATAAAATATTGCTTTTCAGTGCAAGTTTTGCTTAACTTAACATTTTGAAAGCATAACTTAAGATTATGTTATTACCTACTCAGTGCTTCACACCAGAGTATGTCTCTGGGACCGGCCGACTGAAGCGATCCCTTTTTGTGGTTTCTTTGCTTTGTGCAAGCAGCCTTTTTAACGCAAATTTTACACGTTCCTTCTTAGACGCATCTTAAGCTAATTTTCTTTCAAATCAAACTCATTTATACTTAAACCCAGCTTAAATACTATGCTAGTTTAGCTAAGTAGTAGATTTTTTGTGAGTATAAATTTCTAACTTTTTTTTGGGCAAGTGTATTCTAAAATATTTATCGGCTATTTTCGTTTAAAATTTAACCTAAACATGCTTAAATTTAGTTTAAAACTACGGTAAACTTAATGAACAGTTGTTATCTTTCAGTTCGAGTTTAACTTATCATAATTTCTGATAGCGAAATATGATCTACCATGTTAAAAAAAGTTAAGTTAAACTGCACAACGAAATTTGATTTTAAATTTTACAAAGGCGCCAAAAAACTGGCAAGCTGAAATGTTTGAAATCAGAAATGAAATTCAGTCGTGATTTTTAAAATCACAAAGCATGTTTAGGAATGAAATTATTGTCATAATAGTTAATATCAATTTATGAGCTTTGTTGCATTAGTAGTACCACAATAGACCTTTTTGGCTGCAGTGGCGAGGAGACGCTTCCCAATTCGAATTCAATCTATTTACATTAGCATGCAACTTGGAGTAGGTCGCTTCATATTAAGAGGCAAAGAGCCCATGCCTAGTTTGCTTTATTTTAACAGACGCCACTGTGTTGGTTCATGTGTAGGTTAGTGTGTGTGTGAGCTGGTACAGCGACAGTTGTAGTGAAATTGCTACCTTTTTATATTTCCGCTGCAGAGGAATAATAACACTCTCATATGCTAACACATATACATAAATATCAGAGTTTCACATATACCAACACCTATACATGTGCCAACAACAACACCAAGTCTTACAAGCGGCAGCAGCAGTACACTGCCGCAGCAATTCAATTTAATATCTACGAAATTGTAAGAAAATCACAAGTGCACATGTGTATGTGAGCTGGTAGGTGTGTCTGTGTAGAGCAAGGTGCAAAAATTGAATGTCGTCCTTTGCACGCTCGTGCTCCTTTGCTGCTGCTGCTATTTTGGCAAAGTTTGAATTTCGCCATGGCGCTTCTAGTTTCCAGCCATTGTCTTGCACTCTGCACTGGCGGCCCTCGACAGTTTTATCTATAAAATGTTAAAACGTTGCTTTGCTGGCTTCGGGTTTGGTGTTTTCGGTTGTGTTGATGTGTGGCAAGCTTGCGGGCATGTACGACATATTTATTTCAGTTAATGCTATTCGCTGCTGCTGCTGCTTCTTCTTTGTTCACATGCGGCATGCAAAATTGCACACATTTATTGCCGCTGTCATATGAGAAGAAGCAGCAGTTTCAGTTTAGTTTTCTCGCCAGGCAAATGTTCACTTTCACAGATGCTCATTGCTTCTCCGTTTATGCATAGCAAGGATATTATTAAATTTATAAGCGCCATAAAGTGTAGACTCTTTAAATTTTGTCAAAATAAACAAAAAGTCGGCTCTCTTGCGTATGAGTAACCTTTAATTCCCATACACCATTTAAAATCGCTCATACGCACGGCTGTGCTTGTAAGCGTGACGCTGCACTTGCGCGCTGCTCAAGCGTTTAACTGAGCAATTTTTACTTAAAGCTTGCACTGCTCCGCTCCTCTGCTTGAGCTATGCCATGCCTGCCTGCTTGCTTTGCTCTCTCTTCAGCGCAGAGTGGAATCATATTAACTGCATCATTAAGCGCAAATAATTATTGCAAAGGCAGCGTCTCGTCCGTCTAGCAGCATTGAGCGTTGAGACATGTCACACGTTCGCATTTCCACAGCGCCAAGTTATATTTTCCTTTTATCCTTGCTGCTGCTGCCGCTCGAGGCATATTCGATTGATGTGCCATGCCATGTAGTAAATGCTGTTAAAAGCACGTTGCCAAATTCTCTGAAATAATGCTCAATCAATTTTTTTGTTAAAAAAAAATTCAATTTAAGCGTGAAATTGTAATGCAATAATACTGAGAGAATTCTTGAAGTGGTCCTTAATGAGGCACTGAAAGCAATTTCAAATGAAAGCAATTACAATACGTAGAAAATTCTTGCAGCCACTCTTTATTAGCAGCCGAATGGAAGCAAAATTTAATCCTGCTAAAATTTAAAGCAAATAATTTTTAAAACATTTTTATTTATAATTTTCAACAACAATAAAATGCAGTCACAAACTGACGGTCTGCTCGCACTGAATGAGCAGTCCATGTTCCAATCTTCAATAAAAGATAATTTTATGGCTGCTATCAAATAACAACATTCATTGAACGTGCCCATTAATGATTGTAAGTAATTGCAAATGATTTCAAAATTTTACAGCACTGTAAAATATGAATTGTTATCAAGATTTGGAATAGACATCAAAATTGTTATTTTGCAACTGTGAGAAGCGGAAGTGCTCTTTAAATGGAATGCAATGAATTTGAGGCAAACGAACTCGAAATTATGAAAAATGATTTTAAATCATTGAGTCTCTGAATTGTATATCAACTTTTATTTGCTTGCTGTTGCATAAATGTTAAACCCAATCAAAAACTTGTTAAAAAGCTTATAAAAAAAGTAGCAGTAAGTGTATTTTCTGACCATTTGCTATAAGGCGCTTCTTTTTCACGGTTATTTAAGCCGTATTTATGTCATGCTATGGCATTACATGCAAATTGCTTTAAAATATCAATATATATGTAGGTAGAAATGGATTACTCTGCCCCTATGTGGTCGTTTTCAGCATGAAAACACGCCTTTCCCCTTACTCCCCTTTTTTGTAGCAAGGATTTCATTCACTGCTGTTTGCAATGATAATAGTTGTTGTTGTTGTTGTTGTTGTTGTTGTTGTTGTTGTTGTTGTTGTTGTTTACCTTTATTACAGACACACGCGCGCGTAATATCTGCGTGAGTATTGCACTGTTAAATTGTGCTCGTTTGGTACGGGGGAGAAAGGACGAAATTGACTGCTGATTTTTATACGAATTGTTAAATTGCAGTCTTATCGCTTAACTACATGGCGTATACACATGATCCCCACACACACACACACACACTTGCGCTTTTGAGCTTTCACTGTGTGTTTAATAGTAACCCACCAGGCACATTGTTCGATATCGATATGCAGAAGGATACGAAACTAAGAAGAAAATTATCATTAATAAAGAACAGAAAGATACGAGAATGATATCTTTGGCTTTCTTATTTTTCTCTTGAAAAGAAGGTGTGTCGAAAAGCAGTTCCTTTGCGATTTGTGTAACTATCGAAAATTTGCGCTGAAAGCAAAATAAACTAAAATTAAGTTGCAGAAAAAGCATTTAGTAAACGATTTTTAGAATTGAGCGCAGCTTCTGCCAGTTGTGTAATATAGGAAATCCTTGTTGCTCATAATTTGGCTGCAGAGCTTCCTGTCAGCGGCTGCAAAAAACCATGACAGCATCGGGCCATGCCTGGCGCTTTGCTGCACCTGTGTGCAACCACTTGCCGCATGCCGAGAAGAGACGAAGAGACGGAAGGAGTGAGGGGCAGGCAGTTAAAATAGCAGAGACAGTTGGAAAGCGTGCGGGGAGGCAGGCGCAGGAGCGAAGGCCAATGAATCTGACTTGAGTGCAAACTGGTTGAGCTGCCATCTAAAATGAAGGCAACAACAACAGCAACAACAAGAACAAAGAAAGCATGTGAGTGCAGCCGAATGTGTGTGTGTGTGTGTGTGTGTGTGTGTGTGTGTGTGTGTGTGTGTGTGTGCGTGCGTGCGTGGCTGTCTGGCGACAATAGCGCAAATAAATCTTTTTTATAGCACTTCAACTGGCAACTGTCTGTGGCAGTAACATACCAAAAGCAACAGCAGCAGCAACAGCAACAACAATAACGGGCAGTGGCAATGCACACACGCTGAATGTCAAAAGCTACTTTAAGTGGTTATTCCCGCCGAGGCTACTAAAAGTGTATGGGCAGCAGAGTTGCCGGCGCCGCTGCCGCTGCCACTGCCACCGTTTTTGTTGTTGCTATGAGATAAATAAAATACAAAGGAGCAGTGTCGGCTGCAGCTGCTTGCGGGTTGCTGCTGATGCAATTTGGCTTTGATTTTTTTTTTACCAAAGTATTTTCGAAACTTGAATAAATCAAAACTATTAGAAAAGAACCTTTAAAACTTTTTCTAATAATGCAGATTTTCTTAAGTTTGCATAACTTAATCCAAAAAAAATTAACTTTACAAATGTAAATTTTTAGTTTTAACTTCAAAAATTGTTTCACATTTTATCTATGTACTTCTTGAAGATTTGTTTTGCTGAAGCTTAATCTCTTCATTAAAAGTCAATATTTTTGTGCAATCTATTAAAAAGTTTATTGTTTGTAAAAGCCAACAAAGTCGACTCTTTTTGTTGCTTCAGGAATCGATTCTTTCTTTTTTTATTCTCTTTAAGTAAGGCTCTTGAATACTGAGATCTATAAAAATTTGAAGAAGAAAAATATGCATATTTCTGAAATAAAATAAAAACTTCTGACAGAAATATAAACGAAATTCTGAAGACCACTGCAGAAATTTCGTGAATCTAAAATTTATTTTAATTAAATTGATAAAAGAAAAGACTCAATGAAAACGGCATCGTTTTCACGAAGCGTTTAAATGTTTACACTCTAATTTGAAGTGGTTCGTTTAAATTCATAGATTTTGAAAAAAATCGTTGAGAAAAAAGCATTTTAACTCTTAAGTTTATTTAATTTTAATAAAGCTTACTTAAAACCTTAGTTTTTATAAGACAACTTAATTATTTCAGATACTTCAAAATTCTATTCATTTTAAAGAACCTTAAGCTAGGTTATCCTCATTTATTTATGATCTTTACGCTTTCAACACAGGGCCCCTTTAAATGAAAGACTTTTGTGCCGCCTCATGTTGGCCCAAAAGCAAGAACGGCACTTCCTTTGATTGCATGTGTGAGTGTGATTATGCGTTAAAAGTCACTTACAGGCGCATTGGCCTGCGCAGCGCACACTTGTCGCGCCTCTATTGTTGTTTCTGGCATTGTAGTTGTTGTTGTTATTGCTGGTTAGACGCCTTCCAAGTGGCAACTTCTCATAACTGCAAATAGCCGCATCCGCAGTCACATTCACAATCGCAAGCCAGGCTCTGCCTCCAAAGTGCATACAGCTCCCAAAAGTATGCTTCAGACAAGCCATAAAAGTTAGTTCATGAATTGTGCATGTGTTTGTGCTTCTACATACTACACTTGAGTGTTAGAATTGGGGGCTCTTCCAGTGACGTACACCAACATAAGAATCGTAGCTGTATTTGTTGTTGTTGTTGACTTTCTGGCTGCTCTTTAGAGCGGTGTTGTTTTGGCTTGGCCCTCAAATGGAGCATCCGACTGCTTTGGTGGATGGACGTATGCAGAATGGGTTGAAAAAATTCTGAAGGCTGCAAACTTTCATATCTTTCTTATGAAGTTTGTGCGGAAATGTAAACACGCCTTAAGGCGTATGTCTAGTTCTGGGTTAGGGGCTGCAGGAAATAAGGAAACTAAAAATTGATCAAATTTGGTTTGCAGATACTTTGAACTTCAGGCTACTTATCAACTGGCATAAGAGGCTACTAAGGCCGCGTTGCCTTTCCAAATTCAATCTGATCTAATCTTCTATCGAACAACTGATATATGAACACTTTATTTCTTGCTCCACAATCACTCAGATTTAGGATTTCCCTAAACAATAATTCTAGAGCATTGTGATTAAGCCTGAAGATGGATTGCGCAGATCTGTCGATTTCATTTCGAAATCGCATAAATAATTTTAATATAAATTGAGTTCGTCTGGACGCCTTTTTTGAGATACAATTCTTTTACATACGTATATATGTACATATGTACATCAGATTTGGTTTTTGGTATAGGGTATTACTTTGTGGCTTAAACCGGTATGATAGAGAGATGTCTTATAGATTTCGATATCGTTGTAGATAACTGCGCTTTTCTCTTATTTCATATTATCTACCATTTTTAAATCGAGAAAGCCACTTTTTTCGATACCATAAAGATATGTCAGTTATATTTTCCACAAGAAAGGAAATTTCGTTCATTGTGTTGTTTTTGTAGCTGTTGTATTTAGGCTCGATTTTGATACGCACGCCCTCTTCTGGCCCTTGTTGATATTTATGTTATCTCAGTCTGTGCATGCACAAAACGATCAAATATTGGTAATTTTTTTGGTCACTTTGTGCAATTGTGTATAAATTCCATTTGCAATAAATACACAAATACTTAGCACACATACGAGTGTAGCTCCACGCATATATGCACTTACAGATACTTGTAGAATACAAACTACTACAGTTACAATTTTGTGCGCGTGTGTGCGAATTGATAAAGCATAACAGCAACGAGTAGCGTTGAAGGTTAATCAAAGCAGTAAATTGCACAATTACAAGTTTATTTCCATAAATTCGCAATATATTGCACACATACACATACACATAAAAATGTCGTCGCATTCAGTATTAGTTAATAAAATACAATTCTGAAAAGGAGGGGAGGGGGCGGGGGGTACAAGTCCGAGCAAAAGTGGCAGGTAAATTCAAAACATGATCTTGGAAATTTTGACCGACACAAACATTTATAGATTGAAAATGATAAATTAAAGAAATATATTTTTTTTTTGAAATAAAAGTGGTACTAATTTTTAACTAACTTTTTAGTTAATATTACTAATTTTTCTGTTGATTTGCATTTACGAATTATTGACATTAAGTACTCGATTTAATGTTAACCAAAGAATTAGTTACAATTACTAATTTTTTTTGGCATTACGAAAATTTTCTAGCATATCTGTAATTTACAGTTATATATAGAAAGATTTCGATCGTGAAATTTGTTTCATGTACTGTCAGCATGCCCCATGCCCTGTTTCGATCTCAACGAAAACCCGAGTTTTCTTGCTCCGGTTTTCCAAGTTCCTCAGAATATGGAACAATTTTTTTTCTTCGAATTTTATCTTGAACTGATTACACTGAAAACGTGCCAGTCCGAGCAAATGCCATTAAGTCATTGAAGCAAATATTATTTTTTTTTTTCAAGTTTGAACCTTTTAATGGATTACAGCGTTTGCGTTTTCGTTATTGGCAAAACGTATTGCTGTAGCTATTTGTGTAGCTAATGGATGACATACATTTGCCAGCATAATCAACTAGTTTACTTTATAAAAACAATTGATAAACTCGTACGCTTAAGTGCGTTCAATTGATGTAAACTTATCTGACGTTCGTACGTTCATTGTTGCCATAATCCGTCTGTCCCTGTTGCACTCAAATTGCACACATCCTTCGATGTCCTTGAATTTACTTTACAAATAAACTGATTTGTGCATAGCTGCAATTATTTCCAATGCAATCATCCGCCCACATCATCTCGAGCATGTGCACAGCAGCTGCGCGCAGATTGAATTGCATTGAATTGCTTTTTGAAATATTTTCGTTCTGAATCTGTGCAGTTGCCTTTCGTTGCCAACGAAGAATCAACGCATTACAATGCAATTTGTTTACAAGATGTCAGCAATAATGTCTGATTGTTTTATTCTAAAATGTCGTGGGTTGATGTTCTTCTTCTTTTTGGTAGCTTTTTCTTTTATTAAATCCTTTTGAATTTTTAAAATATTGTTTTCATATTCAGTGCGGTGAACCAAAGGAAAAAGTGGGGGTGGTTGGTTCTGTTCAGTGGCTTAGCCACTGAAATAGTGGCTCTGTTCTAGAATCAGCTCTGTTCAACAGAATTTTGTGAAGCTGGTTTCATTTCGTAATCATTGTTTGTATGTCGATTCAAGCTCGAAATCGTTCGCTACTACTTATTACGAATGGTTCGCATCTGAAGTGGTAGTTGCGTTCGAAACCGTTTTCCAAGCCGGCTTTTATTTTCGTTCCCTTGATTATTTTCTTTTGGCTTCTTTGGCTTTTCTGCAATTCTGATTACTGTTATTTAAGTTTAGTTTGCGTTGTTGTTGTTTATTTGTGCAATTGCTGTTGTTGTTGTTGTTGTAGACTCATGGCTTTGCATCGTATCGATTCATTTGAATACGATTGCATTATTTCGCGCAATCTTGTTGAGTGCTGTTGCTGGCTGCGATTGTTGCTGACATTGCGCTCATTGTTGCTGTTGTTGTTGCTTTTGTTTGTGGCTTTGCCTTTATTTGCATTTTGTCGCCTTTTTCTGTTGCTTTCGCGCTGATGTTAGCATTTCAATTTGCTTACTTTGGAGTTTGCTACTTATTTTGGCCTGAAAACACGCTGGCAACACTGTAAAATATGTCACAAGCTCTTCGAAGCTTGCAGCATGCAATCGAGTTGTAGTTTTTTGTCTGTGTTGCTTTTTTTTTGTTGTTATCTTTTTGGAGCAACAACTTTGCATAATTTCTATTGAAATCAATTGTCGCTCTCTCTGCCGGCAGCTTTTAATGCTTTTCAATAGAAAAAGATTGGCATATTTATGAGATTTTCAATTGACCTCATCGAGAAGGGCTGCAAAGAAGCACACACATACACTCACACACACTGTTATGCACGCAAACAAATGTCGTCTGCAATCACATGCGTCGATTTCTTTCGGCAGGCGTTTGTGGTCTTTGCTTTTTCATGCGTCATTGCAATTTCTTTCGAGCAAATTAAATTGTCAACAATTTACAAATGCATTAAACGTCATTTGTTTGCCATATAGTAAATATAAATGACGTACGTATGTACGTAAAATGTTTTATTAATTTTTCGTTTGTGTGTAATAGCGCAAATTTTCTTAAATATTAGAGCAATGCACTTCACTTGAAATGTGCTAGCAACGCAGTAATTGCTGCCAACATGCAGAAGTCAAAATGTCACACACATACACACACACACACATGTGCTCATCTCACGAATACATGCTATGAATTTTAATTGAAATTCATTAAATTGTCGTAAAAAGTCAGTCCGCCCGCTTGACATCAATACTGGCGTGTCTCTCTAGTTACATATACATACATACATACATATGTATATTTTATTTCTATATTTGTGTGTGTGGCACACACATGCATCTGTGTCAGTGTAAGTGCATAAAATGCACACATCAATTGTAATAAATTTTTTAATTGTACCGTCATAAAAACAACAACTAAAAATTATAGGTATATTATATTATGTAAGCGCACATAATAAAAGGATAAATATTTAATTTCACAGCTACTGCATGGCAAATAACAGTAAATTTGCTGTTACAGCAGTGCGGCATTTTTAAACACTTCTCTGTTGGCATTGCTGCAAGTCGGAAAAAAAAACGTAAATATCAAACATGCCAAAATGTCTGCCAATATTAACAGCAACACACGCACACAAACATACTTACATACATACACATCCTTCCTATACAGGCAGTCAATATGTAGCGCGCATATTCGTAAAAAATGATGCACCCCAACCTCAAATTTCTTCCGGCCCCTTCAGCTCAGCGTTTTCGTGGCTGTAGTCGTAATTGACGCACACGCACGCAACAATTTACCAAACGCTCGAGGAAAAAAGCAAAAGCAAAACGCTTGAAATGGAAATGCTGAAAAATGCGTTGCTACTATAAGCCGAAACGATAAAATTGGCGTAAAAGCGACGGCAGTAAAAATGCAAATTGTGCGCAGCCACACCGAATGAAAGCGTCGTTGTGCACCAACAAAAAAGTAGTTAAAAAGCTTCAAGCGGATTTCAAACACCCTACAAAAAGTTTGACAGTTCGATTGATGCATGCAAAATTGATTATGTTTGGAAAGAGGGTTGCAGGAAGATGTGAAAACTCGGTAAAATATCAAAATTATCCTTCTCTTTTTAAAAGAGAATGCTGTAGATATGACTTTTAATCATATAAAAAAAAATTTTAACAAAAAAAATTTGTCTTAACAATTTTCAATTACAGTGCTACCTTGCTCAATGCAACTCCTTTAAATACGCAAATCCTGCATAAGTGACACAATTCAGTTCGTTACATTGTTACTCTGTTAATGAATATGGCAGCTTTTCCATTTCAAACCAGCAACAAAATTGTCACGTTCAGCAGCGTTCGAAAAAACACAGTGGTGTGCTTTTATTTTTTGCACACTACAAAGGAGCACAGAATTCATTGCACATTATTTATTGCACTGCCTCTTGTACGCACTCTGTAGGGTTAAATTTTGAAAATATTGTTTTGCACTTCGATTTGGTTTAGAAATCGCACTTGCACTCTTGCTCTCACTTTCACACTAGCACGGTAATGTTTTGTGCGAGATGCTTGTGTGTGTGAGTGCAAGAGAACTGGAATGTGTGTGTTAAAGTTTTGATTTTCCATAGTATAAAATCACTTAATACCAAAAGAAATATTTGAAGAAAAAGAAAAGCCGCTAGTTTCTTTTTTCACACACTTCAGCACTTGCACTCAAAACTTCTCGCTCTACTATTACTTTACTCTTCAATTTGCCATAATGGTGCATTTATTTGCAAATATGAGGGTGGGATGAGGGTGGGATGAGGGTGCGATTAATAAACAGCGTTTTCGAACTGCGTGAGAGCTGTGCTGTTAATTTGATCACTTTCTACACAGTGCTAGTGCGAGTGGGAGTGCAAGTGAAGTGTGCGCATTTCCGAAGCATGATTCTCAGCCATGTGCCACCACATTCTACATTTCATCGAAGTTAAAATCGATCGCAATGAAAATTTAAAACCTGCTGCAATTAATTTCGATCGAAAGTAAAATATGGAACATGGCAGATTGTCTACTTTTCCATGACCACTGCCGTAGGGTAGGGTGTACTCACATCGCAGCTTCGCTCAGCCACACAAAAAATGCCACGCCTACACGTGCTCACGTAAACACACACATACAAGAAATCGGGTCAGAATAGCGCGAAAGAACGCGCTCATAAAGATTTTGCATTTTGCACTGAATGAAAATTTCTGGCATGGCTGCAGTTCACGGCAAATGGCGCTGCCTGCTTAAGTCATATCATAGTGAGTTGCGTTACCTACGCATACAACCACACAGAAATGCATACACTGTGGAAAATTTTGCAGGCAAATTAAAAGCCTGAAAGGGTGGCTGCGAGGCGCTGGCGAGAGCCGCAACAGCGTAAACACCAACGATAAGCGATTTTACGGCTGTTTCGTTGCATACTTTTAGCGGCCATAGCAAACTGCATGCTCTTGCTGTTGTGTTCAGCGACACATACACACACACACACTGCCATTCTTACAGTATGTACTTGTAACGCTGAATGGCGGAAATTAAAATGGTATTACTTGAGCGGCTCTCGCCTCCGCGCGGTCGCCTTTGGGCGTTGTGTGCGCCCGAAAGCTGGCTTAGTCTATTTGCATTGGCTGTGTTTGCCGGGAGTGCTGTGTGTGTGTGTATGTGTGTGTTGCATGTTGAATTGAGGCTAAATGCCAAATAGGTATTTGCGTGTCTGTGTGTGTGTGGCATGCATGCATTTGGTTAGTTCAGCGGCAGTACTTTACTTGATTACTGTCCTTGGTTTAGTTGTAGTTGTTGTAGTCCGTCTTGAGCCATGGCAATAAAATGAGTGTAACAATTTAATTGCATGCTTTTAGGCGTTGTGCGACAATGTAGCGCGCAGAAAAATGCGCATAATGACTAGAAAATTGAGCGGCTGTGCGGCTTTGCTGTAGTTGCAAGAGACTTGTCGAAGGACTTTTTGCTATTCTTGTACTTTTAAAAATCAGTTACTTCTATGTTGAATTATTATTAGCTTTAAGTTTATGGAATCGCTTAATGCTTTGTAGTGAATTCAAACAATTTCAGTGCAGTCTGGTGGATCTATACAGATATTTAGACTTCGAGTACTTTTCATTAGCTTTACTCTAGTCCGGTTTTACTAAATAAACTTGAAGTTCGTAAAATGCTTATATTCTATTCACAAGTTTTCCACCTGCCCTTAAGTTGACACTGACGAGTGCTTAAGCTTGGCTATTGCCAATTGTAGCTTTTGTACAAAATTATTCATCTTTTATGCGTAAATTTTTAAAAATGTTGAAAGAGCTCAAGCGCATGCCAAAAGAACATAAATTAAAACTACAATGTGAGTGAAATCCTAGTTGAGAGTAGTTAGGATACTCTTTTTTTCAGCTCAGATAACGCTTATGATTTCAACGTTCTCAAATCAAATACTTAGAGTGCTATTTTAGTTTAAATTATTTAAGCTCATTGCAAATTTAGAAGAAGAGTTGAAATGCTCAAAATTTAAACAGAACGCTTTCATTTTAGTTTGCCTTGGCAAATTGCTTCGGAATTCTTTCAGCTCTCTTCTCTGCATTCGATGTCTTTTGTTAATCATGAAACGTTTTTTAAAGGACTTGTGACTGAGAAGTTTTCTTACAAATAAATCGTATACATAAAGACATAGCGTATACCCTTTTGCGAAATAATTCTAATAACTTTTTCAGTTAGAATTTCATAAACTTGATGTAACTTTTTTGCTTGAATTCTTAGTCTTCTTTTCTTAGTTCGACTTGCTTTAGATTATTTTGTAGGATTATCAATGAACTTTAAGTTAGATTTTCTTCTATTGAGGATGCCTTCCTGCATTCCGATTGATAATAATCACTAATGCAACAAAACATTTATTATTTTTAAGCTTATGTTTAAAGTCAAATTATTATTAGAAAATTAATGATTATTTCTTTGTTTTCTATAATGCCACAATAAATAAAATTCTTTGTCATGTGTCAATATCCCAAAAAGGCACACTGATTTTTTTTACTTGAAATATTCCTACAAAATTGGCGTGACACTTTTCTGCCTTACCAGGCCAGTTCGGCTTAACCTTCGCATGGCTTTATGTTTTCTGTCGTTCCGCTTTGTATTGCCTTCCACTACTACTACTGCACATAACGGCTGCTACTATAGAATAAAACTTATACGCAAACACTTGTCAATCCGCTTATCCCTTCGAAATCTCATGTGCCTTTTATGCGATTTATTTAACACGCACATATACAATAGCATATACAATAAAAGGCAGAGTTAAAAAGGCTTAACAAAGTATTCAAGTTACGATTTTTTTTGCTAGATTTTTCAACAAAAAGAAAGCAAAAACAAACGAGAAAAAGAGAAAAGGGCAAAGGCAGTTTTGCTGCACTTCAGTTTAGTGCCAAATTGTATGCTTTCGGTGGATTAGCACAAATAGCAGCAACCCACCCACACATGTACGCTCGCACGCACACAGCTGCACAGGCTTGCCTATATATTATTTGTGTATGCACGAGTATTAAATACATTGTTTTATATGCATTGTTGCATACACATATACATACATACATACATACATATATACATATGTATGTGCCCATATTACATGCTACTTGCATACAATCATTCCATACCATCGAATCTTTTGTGAAATTTTAAGCGGATTGTGCTGCTGCTGCCTTTCGCTGTCACTGTCACTCTTGCTGTCTCTGTCTTTTTGCACTTTTCCTTAAAAGGGTTTTAGTTTTTATTTGATTTCCTGCCTTTTGTCTTGTCTGCCTTCTGTGTTTTGTAAGCCTTATTGAAAATACTTCTAATGTTATGCTATGCGTTTGTATTTCAATTTGCATTTTTCTATTCTTGATTTTATATACTTTGCATATGGCATGCTTTAAAGTCGAAATTTCGATATTTGACATGTTTCACATTTCACTTTGAAACTCATAGCCTACATTTTGATTTTATATTTAGTACACTGTGCATTTTGACAGTCTCAAAAAGGTTTAAATCTGCGCTACTTTACCAAAGGGCACAATAATTATTGCAATTATCAAAATCCTAAAGAAATTATTTCAATTCCATTAACTGTCATGACGTTTATTAAATCTTTGTTCTTCGCTGGTTTTGTTCTTACTTTTAAAGTTATTTTCTTGCTTAATTTCGATATTAATTACCATTGAGACATGCCATAATTCTGCGATAGTTGCAAATTAATTTAACTTAAAAAAAATTCCACTTTAAAATCCAAAAGAGATTTTAAACTAACTTTTTTGAGGCTTGAGAAATAGCTGATATTCACAGCTAAAAATTAGAGACCCGCTCAGTGTTGACAATTATTAGGAAAAGGAAAAAAGAAAGCTTTCATCTGCATAATTTTGCTTTGCCAACTTATGCAATAAGGTCCCCAAGCACTTTTGTGCTTGTAGCTGGTTAGCAATATAATCTGGCCGCCATATTAAAACACCATTTCCATATTTTGTTGCATTCTTTTTTTTTGGAGCAGCATTAGTCAAGCTATATTTGGCTATCTGCAAGCTAATTACAATTAAAAATTAATTACTCTTTCCATTTCGTAATGTTAACAGATTTTGTAAAGTTGTTGTTTTTTTAACACTCTTCTTACTTACTTTCATTCTTTTTCTTTTGCAGGTAAGCAAGCAACTTATGCAATTTTAATTACAATGGATCCCAAGAGCTAAATAAAATTTCAACCCTATTATGAAGGTATTAAAGAGTAGAAGGGGATCGCTGGCGCTAGCAACAACGCCTTTCGGATGACATTTTATAAAAGTGCGGAAAACATTTTCTTGGCTCGACAGTAATTACGCCGACAAGACCATCACTGATAACTTCTGACATCACATGCCTAACAACTGACATGCTTTGACTGTTGGAACGAACAGAAAAACAGTGCGACCAGAACACACTTTAACACCGTTGACTCATGTTGGTTGCTACACTTAGCGGCAGTTGTTGTTGGCTGCTGCCAAAAGTACCCCAGGGACATGCGCAGCTGTCACTGTTGTAATGTCTCAAGCAAACGGGCGCTCGACAGCGTTCAAGGAGAATTCTTAAAGCGGCAATTGCCGAGGGTTGGCAGCATTTCGTGCTTGAGTAGGGTGTTTGCGTGGGTGTGGGTGATGTCCCGGCAGCAGACTAGCGCGGAATTTAAATGCTAACAAGCGGCCTAGCTACAGTATGCTTGCCTTGCCCCAAGAACGTCACGTGAAGTCATTGGAGACTACTTTCGCTTTGCGCTGCCTGGCCAGTGTCTTGTGAATGAAGTGAATCAGTTTGAACATGGTCATGTCGGGCATGCTGACAGTAGTACATTTTGTAGCGCAACAAGCAAATGCGCCGGCGAGCAGGGCAGCAGGGTGGCAGGAGCACGCGTTGTTTCGCCCTAAGATAGCATGTCTAACGCCTCGTAAGTACGTGTCCAACTTAAACTATGGCGTGCGGCGTAGAAGAGGCGCGAGAGAAAACTGAATGAAGGAGTGCCTGGCTTACAGCATGCCGGAATCCAGCTTTGACGCTTAAAATACTTGTAAATGGCCAGGGCGAGCCACTGCAGCAGGGAGTGCAGAGAGTGCAGACGCAGCCTTCGAGCAGCTGACCGAAGGCGAAGGGCGAAGTAGAGCATGTTTATGTATTAATTATGGACTAAAGCCTGCAGAACAGAGAGGAGGCGGAGTGCAGTGTTTTATGTGCTTGCTGTCACTTCTATAGGCTGGAGGGGGGTAAGAAGGGGAAGGTTTCGGCGTAAAATTTGTTGTTGTTCATATTTTTCTGTTTGCTTTAAGTTCGGTGCGAGCAGAAAGTTTTTAAGTATAGCGCTTTTACAACTAACTTGCTTGCCAAGTAAATAAAGTAAAACTGATTGAAAGTTACTTCTTAACCGATTTCGTTTCGAAAATTGTCAGCAAGGCTTTCATGCATAATGCACTCTATTTTAAGAGTCTATAATTAGTTCTGTGATAGTTTTTAGCAAAAATTTAAATGCGTTTTTAAATTCTTTTGCAGTTCTGTTCATTCGATACAAAGTTAGTAGAGAAATTAATTAACTTTTTGTTTATATGAAAAAAAGAGCACTTCAGTTGAAACTCCTGCTGAAAAATGTAATAGAAGACCTAGAAACCGCTTTCGGGTAAAGGAAGTACTAGCTATAGCCCGTCAAAAATTAAGACAATCGAAAAATAATTTTAAAAAATTATACATTTTTTCTAAAATGCTCGATCGTTGTTGACTCATACCACTTAAAATCAGTAAATGAATATCGTTCTTAAGAGAAATATCTATTAAGAATCTTCTATTGAGAAATATTATCAAAACACTTTGTTAAATCTAAAATTTTCAATATAAAATTGCTGGTGTGTTGATTGCTTCTATGTGATGGACCATGAAGGGCGGTCATGTATTGATTGGGGAATATGCTCATTCCTTATTTGTAAGTACTGAAAATGTACCTTGTTTCACTTCAGATTTGTGCTTTTTGTAGTTTTGATCAAACTATATTGATGCCACATAACAATCAAATAAACAGTCTTCTTTTAGTACTGCTCAGAAAAGAGGTCATTAAAATTAAAATCTGGCCCTTGAACGATTTGGTACTAAACAGTTCAAAGATGAATCTCTAAGGCAAGGTTTTTTCTCGTTTGGGTATTTTTATTTTGAAAAAGAAAAACGAAATGACATTACTTCAGATGTTTGCTGATCTTCATATGAGCATAAGTTTGAAAGCTGAGTTCTTAGTTCGGGATATGTTCATAACCTGCTCAAGATCTCACACAAAATATCTTCATAAAGTTGCTAGGTTAGTTAAGGTAATGCTGTTAGATCAAAATAACCTTTGAGCACTTTTAAGAGTTATGAGGCAAGTAGGCATCTGCAAGACTTCAAGGGTTTCTTGCGAGGTACCGTTGATTTCTGGCTTTGTAAGGCCAGTAAGCCATGTGGCTTCCAAGTAAGGTTAGGCGAAAGCTGAAGATGGCGTGGCAGACATAAAATCAACGAGCGAGAGTTTTTTTTCCAAGGAATTAGCTAAATATTTTTAAAGTTTTTCCAAATATCCGTCAGTGTGTGGTCTCTTTCTGATTTTCATATCAATCTTCATTATTTTTTCTTTTTGTTAAATTAGAGTAACTGTTTCTTTTTGCCTTATATGGTACTTTGTCATAAGTTTGAGATTAGCCTGCTTGAGAGATGGCAGCTTATACGCACACAAACACGCGCATGCATAAGCAAAATTGCCTATGCTTAAATCGCCAGCGAGTGTGTGTGAGTGTGTGTGTTTGTGTTTTCGCAGACTCGTTTGTAACATTTTTGCCTATTTATAATTTGCATGCTATTTTGTGCCATCAACCCTTATGATACATATGTATTATGTGTGTGAGTGTGTGTGCGTGTATGTGCGTGTCTGTGCGTGGTTTGAAAGATCGCTTAACTTTTGCGCTTTCATTCTAATTTTTCACTGTTTATTTAAAGCTCCCCACAGAACGACGCTGTTTTTACGCTGATTTCCTCTGCTTCCTCTGCTTGCCCTGCCTCGTCTACAGTTGCGCACAATTTTTGACATGTGCTTGACACATTACGGTTTTGCAGCATTAAGAGTGTGTGTGTGTGCGCGCGCGCGTGTGCGTTTGAATTATGTAACGCCTCTGGGACATATGCTGATGGCTGGTGGGTTGAGCGGTGGATGAGCAGACGAAGCCTGCTGTGACAGACGACGGCTTTGCCTTGCCTTGCCTTGACTTGCCTCGCCTCTGCAGAAGGTCGTTCGTTAATTGTAAAAATTACCGCCCATTTAACATTGCTTTTCGCTTGCGTTATGCTGTTTTTTGTACAAATTTCTCCTTGTCTCTTTTACTCTATGCTTTGTAATATTTTTGTGCTTTTTTGTTTTGACATGTGTCATTTTTGTTTACATGCTACTTAATGTCGAGTTAATTTTTTGTTGGTGTTCGCATTAATGACAACTTAATTTAGGTGCGCCTAAACACACACACTAACACACACAATCTTGATAATACTTATTTTGCAATTTATTTTGCAATTTATTTTGGGCGTGGCCTGTGGCTACTAATTGACTAACTGACTTTGATATGAATTTTAAGCTCTTCGCTTAGCTGTCAGCCATATTGGCAGCTTAGTTGCAGCATATTTTGAAATGTTTGTAATTAAAACGAGTGCGGTCCTGCAAACATTTTGACACAGTTCACTGCTTCATTTCAAGTAAGACGTAAGTTCGACCTTCGACTTCGGCTTCTTTTGAAATTCAGCCAAAATAAGATCTTCCTCTTTAAAATTTTGCTTTAGTGCTCGAAAACTTTTTCTATTTTTTGGGTCTATTGCTTTTTTTTTGCTTATCACACTGATCATTTGAGTGTCAGCAACTTTATTCTTACCTTTGGTATCCATGTGTAATTTTCCAGAGCAGTGCAATTTATTATAAGTAGCAATGCCAAGCTTGATTTCTAAATTATGGTTCCGTTCTTTCCATGCAACTCTGCAAAAGTTGCGGCAACTTTTAGTCTCAAAGGTTGATCCTGCTTAGGCCAAAGTGTCGACCACTTCTTCGGCTTCGGTCGGACACTTATTAGAAGCTATGCCAAGGGGCTTCCTCATTAACTATTTTTGTTGTAGCTACAGTAGATGTTAAAGATGCTCCTATACCGGCATTAAGATTGAAATGGCGAAAAACATCTGACGAAACTTTACAGCTGCGATTCGATTTTTGTATAGTCTTTTTTAAAATTTTTCTCATTTCATATATTCTACTACCACTTCATATTAAATTCTTATGTAATAGTTAAGTTTGGTTCAGGGCAGGGCTTGTAATTTCACCTTTGTCGTCGTGCTGCAATTGAATTTTTAAAATTTAGAATATTGCACCATGCACCGTTATGCCCTAACGAATATTTTTGTATGTTTTAGATATATCTTTTACACTTTTATTTATGCAGCTTTATTTTGTGCGTCTTCGCGTGCTTCTTGTTGCTTTCTTGTCGCTGCTTATTTGCAGCTATTGTTTTGCGCTGCGGAAGAGATGCCCCACCTTTGAGGCTTTGTTCCAGCATATACTAGCATACAGCTTGGCAATATCATGAAACCATTTCGTTTTGATTGAATTTAGAATGTGAAAAGAATTTGATTACTTTTCTGAACACGGAACAAATTTTTTGTTGGAATACGCGCCACTGAAGTGAACAGTTTTCTGTTCGAAATTCGCTTTGAATCTGAATCTGGCCAACTATAGAAACTGGCCAACTCTTTATTCTCTTTTGAAAATGCACTTAAATATTAAAATTTAATATAATAATAAATGTCATGATTCTGCCATAAATTGAAGAAGTGCCTGCTATTATACGCTTTGTTGGGGAGACAAACTTCTTCTGCCGACACTTGAGCTCGCCTTTGATTTATTTAGGAATTTATACAAGAAAATTTGTATGCGCTTTTCTGGCAAAATCAAATTATCTTTTGATGTTCGGAAGCTGTTAGCATTTCCATTCCAGCTTCGCCGCCATAAAGGCACAAGCAGATAAGCGATAACCAGATTCAGGCTGAAACCAAGAGTCGAAAATGAAAAGGACCAAAAAAAACCAAACATCCACCAGTAAGAGAGAATGAAAAGCGAAAATTTAACGAAGCGTAAAGTGCTGCCAGCCAAGCCAACCTTACCTCTTGTCATGCCAAATGGGAAAGCGTATTAATCAAAAAGCGACATTTTGACGGACACGCGAAGTGGCGCTGCTTGTGCTCGAAGCGTGGCAATATGACAGCCACGAATAGCACAACTAGGCCGGCAGGATACCCGAACCGAAGCGTAGGGTCCTTCTATAAATCACTGCTTTAAACATGCTGCTTTTTCATGCACACACACGGACACTCAAACACACGCACATGTCATGTAACATGTGTACATCATGATGTTTTTAATTTTTGTATGTTGCATTAAAATTAATATATTTATTAATGGGTAAGCCTAAAAGTAGGCAATTAAATCAATTAGTTTTGCACAACGCGGCGTATACGTCAATTACAATGTGTTGGCCATTTTGTGGTGTCTGGCCATTTCAGCGCGCTTCATGTCGATTTGTATTCGCAAATAGAATTTTCACTCTTTCTCTCATAGTGTAGAAGGTCTTTACTTAACTTTGCTTTACTCTATTTCAGTTGACTTCATTCAGCTCATTTAATTTGATTTCATTTCGGTTGATGTTGCCCGTAGAGCTGGCAACATTCATTCTACTGCTTCGTCGTTTGCTTGTTCTTCTATTTCTATTTCTGCTTCTGCACTTCTGCGCTTCTGCTTGATTTGACGTTAGCCTCATTTGGATTTACTGCTGGCTGCTATTGCGGTTTTCAGCTGGTTAGGCTACTATGTATTTATGCTGGCTTGGCCTTCTGTTTCGTATTTGATGTTGTTGGTATTATTGTTGTTGTTGCTGCTGCGGCTGATGATGGCAATGATCAAATAATCTTGTTAGCCGTTGATGAGTTTTCAATTATTTTAGGTCACACATACATACATACATATGTACATATATAGCCTGTGTGCATGTGCATTTGTGTGTTGTTTGTGGCCAAGAGGAAAGCGCTTGCTCTATTCGTGCCCTTTATCCTTTTTGTGGCAAATAAAAGTTTTGCATTTAACTGCCCACTTGGAAATAAATCGATATGAGTCGTGCATACAACGGCTCGTCGATAAGCAGAGTCCATTTGATGACATTTTTATGCGCATGTATTTTTTGGCCTTGCTGCCATTGAAAGATTGTTCCATCGTGCGAGACGCAGCAATATAAATATTTTGAATTTGAAATAAAGTAAGGTAATTATTAGTTTTCATTAAATTATGGCAATGCCTTTGTTATTGATTACTTCATTGATGGCACTATCAACGATGCTGTGATTTCCAACTGGGATGCCTTTAAGCTTGTGTGCTTGAACATGTTTGCACAACTTTTGCTATTATGTTTGTAAGCGCTTTTAAACTATATACTAGTCTCACTCATATCGTGTTGGCTGAAAGTTTTATGCAGTCTTTACTCACACATTTACAAATGTATTTGTGGCAAATGTTAAACCAAATCATTTTAATTTTTCTAAATTTGGCTTAACTTTAAACACATACAATTTTATGCAACACAGCTTACCGCAAATATTTGCTGTATACTAATTTTAATGCAGCCGCCCACACGCACACACGCACACGCAGATTCTGCCAATGTAAACTTAGCTGCCGCCCAGCTCTGCCATATCCTGCTTTTAGTGCCAGCCGCAAAAATATTTTCCAAATGAAATATACAATAACGAATTTATGCAAAATCCACCCAAAAAATATTTCTACACACAAGCACATTTTACAGTGCAACAACAAAAACAGAAACAACAACAGCAACAAATAGCTGCCATGTTAACGCGCCCACCCAAGCCTGAAGCTACAATCTTCAGTCCCCCCACCAGCCAACAGCACCATGCCTTCGCATCGTCCGTCTAGTATAGATTGTTGCTCATAAATGTCAAAAGCATAAACAAAATATTTAAATTTCATGAAATTTTATAGCATTTTGCAATTATGCAATTTTTGTTGTGTGACAAAATTTCATGAAAATACGAGAAATTGTGTTTGGCAGGGAGGGGAGGGGTTGGCGCTGGCGCGCTGACTGGGAATAGCATCATATTGGTCCTTGTGAAATCACGAAATGCAAATGAAACATTGTAAATTTAATTAATGTGCCTGAGCGCCGTAAAGTATGCTAACAAGTTTTACAAAGCGCAGCTTGTGAGCAGCTTCGGCGCAAAATTGAAACTCGTAGAAGCCAATCTTGGAAGTAAGTACTTTCATTTGTGCCTCTCTACAGGTCGAGCGGTTTCTACACAAGCATTCGCTAAAAGCTGCTGAAAATGCAGATTAAGCGGTTACTAGGTACCTACTTTAAGTTACAACAAGCTATTAAATAGCAATAAAAATGCTTTAAATCGATCAAGTCTAATTAATTTGAATTGTTTCACTATGCAAATAAATGGTCAAAACTTTGATAGTTAGCAGATTTCTCTAAATGGCTCATAGGTAAGTCAAGGAATCGGAATTTCGTTCTAAAGCGTAGCCTGGCTTTTTCATGTTCGCATCGTATCGCTCTGCTGGCGAGAGTCCTACCCTATATATGCATACATTTTTTTTAATGAAACACTAACATTTGAAATAAGACCTTTTAGTCTAAGCGAGAAAAGTTCTGAAGCCAAATTTTTCTTATGAATATTAAATTTCTATATTGTGCTCAACATTTATAAATTTGGGATTTCTCATAGTCATATTCGAAACTACTACCATTCCGACGTACTCTGGAATAGCTTCGATATAGGGCACAGTCAGCCGGTAGTTAAGTAACTGTTCAGTTGCTTTAGCACTTGTATCTAGATACATTACCACAGCGGCGGAAGCACGTAATGGCGACGGCGCATGAGAGCCACAAGGAGTCAGCACATAGGAACGGCTGGTACTGGGAGGGAGGGGGCGGCGGCAGGGAACAGCAAATCGTGGCATGCCGGCGAAAGTTAATTTGTTATGTAAATTTCATTTTAATTTGGTTGGTGGACTGACTAATTGCAAAAAGGTGCGCGTAATGAATGAATGTGGTGCAGTGAGGCTAACAAGCAGTGTATTTAGACTGGGGGAATACTTCAATGTGCGCTGGCAGCTGCCAAACTGCTTGAGCTGATGCTAAATTGCTAATATTTAATATATATTTTAGATAGTTATAAACTGCTTGTGCCCTATCTAAATTGCTAATATTTTATGCGAAATTTAGCTTTACAAATGCATCAAAGTAGCATAAAAAGTTTTAGCAGCAAAATCCTTAAATGCATCTTATTATTTATTCATAGTTAATAAATGGATCAGAGCAATCTAATGCTGCGTTCATGCTGAGCAATAAATGCACATTTAGAGCATTTAGCTTTGAGTACGAACGCACATACCGTATAATGTGTACCTCTTTACAGAATATTCGTATTAAATTTCAATTAAATTCGGCAAGCTTTTTTCGAGACAGACATGCAAAATATAGCAAAAGAAAAGTACATTTTACGAGCGAGCTCTATCAAATTCAATATATTTTGGTTCTTGATTTTAGTCTGTCCTCAATTTCTTAGCCTTGAAGGCAGTTCTACTAATTTTTTAAACAAATATAAAAACTACGCCTATCCGTCTTTTGTCTTTTTCTGCTCTCGAACTTCACTTTCGTGCAACCGTTGGGGTAGCTTCTCTTATAGCCCCTCTTATAGCTGCAACCTTGAACGATTCATCAATCTCTCTTTCATCACTCCATCTACAATTTCTCGAGCTGTGCTTCAAAATTGGCTTATTAATACTTTGTCGGCTTCAACTAAATCGAAAAATACTCGTAGCGATTTTATGTTGCTTTTAAAGAGAGTATATTTTCCTAACAATCTTAACTTGACTCACTTCCACAAAGTACGATGAACTGCGTCATGTTTCAGCTTTTATGTGCTGTAATTTCCGAGCGAATTTGTAAAATTGCCTTCATAAAGTAAACAAATTTCAATATTTTATTTATTCAGCGAAACCAACGAAATCCGTAAAAAAGGCGAGCATAAAATTACAAGTGTCACTTTATTTGGCAGTCGAGAAACCAAAAAGCGTAAAAATAACCCACAGCGAACAATGTGGGCATCGCGATATACCATAACAGCAAGGCGCCCCTTCCTCCCCCCGACTGGCCCGCGCTTTGTTTGCAGGGATACAAAAAGATTTTAAACCGGAAACACGCTGCACCAATGAAGCAACGCAACAACATGAAACCGAAAACGATGCCAACACGCTCAGTGGCGAAATGACCCAAAAAAAGATTGCTGCTGTAATAGCAGAAACGCCACTGGGCACCAGACCACAGCAGATCCCACACCACTGGCAAACTGCTTCAATTTATGTGCATTTTATGGAATAGCAAAACAAATGGAAAATTAATTCCGCACTTAATGGTGTCACTTGAGAGCATTTTTTTTACCCTTGCCTTAAAATTTGTTCTGCTGCTCGGATTTCTTTTGAAGCATACTTGGCAGCTGATTGGATGTACGTGCATAGTGGCAGCGGAAAAAAGAGAAAAAAAAAGAGAGAAAGAGAGAGAGGGGAGATAACTGGTTGTTGTGGCAGCGAGTTAAAACAACGAACGCTTAGTAGGAAATAATTATCATTGCATGTAAAGTGGAGAATAATTAAGGTCCCAGTGGAAGTAACCTGCTGCGGTATGAACGTGTGCAGCAGCCTGCAAGGAGTTGCCACTCAAATAAAAATTCAGCTTTAATGCTTGCATGAAACAATTCTTTTTCACTTATGTAAATCTTTTATTGTCTGTAGAAGAAGCGTGAATCTTTTTTTTGCCATACAATTTCAGTCTTTTTCTATGGCAGAGTAAGTCCAAAAAGAGGTTTCGACTGGCTTGGCCTGCTCGTAATAAAATACATAATTGAAATATAATATATATTTGATAGAAGGGCTGTCAAGGGGGGTAGTTAAAATGCTGCAGAAAAAGTGCTCACCCTAATTGATAGTTTGTCAAGAAGGTCCTCAAAAGTTATAGCTTAAGTATGCTTCTTTAACAGTTTCTCATCGCCAAAAATACGTTCGTTGTTTCGGTTTCTGTGAGCTTGTAAAACTATGAGCAGCTGGTTTAGAACTTGGAAGTGATCACAAATAGATATTACTTACGCTCTTCAAGCCACACACACGCTTTCATTTCACTCGCATCTCAGGCATGATGGTAGTTTCGTTTGGCTACGACAGCGCTGATAGCGTTCAGTCCAGACGCAATTCGTTGACTTCATATAAGGCGCCAGTTTTATTTTTGGTTTTATGCTACTGCCACCACTGCTGCAATTGCCGCAGGAAGTTGGCACACTCGCTGCTGTGGTCACGATTATAAAACAATGCATTCATTTCCGTTTCCGTCATTTGTTGGCTTTGTTTGGTTTGGGATTTCCGCAATCGAGAATATCAGGCGACGAGGGCGAGAGCGTGTAACGAACTGGAGCGGGTGGCAGACCACATTTTGCACAATTTAAAATGAAATGTTTGATTTGGAAATTTATAAATTTTGATGTGAAATTTTAAGTGCTTAAAGATTTAGAATAATAAATTTTTGCTTAATCAGAAAATGTTGTTGTACTCACAGCCAATGGCGAATCATGAAAATATTTTTCGGACGCTGTAAACAATTTTACAGCCAAGAAATTGAAACTTAAGCAATTGGTTTTACTAAGAAATATTCGCGTGTTGGTGAAGGAATATAAAATTGTAACGTAATTTATTCTTATAGAATGTATTTTTGAAAGAAATAATCTAAAATTTAATATATACATACATATGTCAAATTTTTTGACTGCACTTAAAATATAATTCTCTACAGTTTAATAAACTTTTGTATCTCAAATTATGTTCTTATTGTTTTGCAGCTGTTTATGTATACATATTTTTCTGATTACCAAAATTTATTACTTGAATCGCTCTTCTGTGGCCGTCACTATTCATAGACGAAACATTGAGGCCTGTTAGAATCTAATTCAGGCGTTGAAACAAGGTTTTTCAGCAAGGACGAATTTTTGGAAACTATCAAATATGCCGCTACACAGACGCAAATCTATCGCTATCTTTTTCCATTGGAGAGGAGGGCCCTATTGAAGATGCAAAAATATGAAAATGGAATTTCGTGGCAGGCTAGAGCCATGGACCGCTACTTTAACTGTTATTCAGATCTCCAAACTTGAGACTATATTTCAGGCTGGAATGGAGCAGATCTAGGCGCTTTTGCTTAGCTGCTGAACCTTGCCCGAGCAACAATGTCCTACCTTTTGTGGTTGCTACCTGGTTGCATGTAAATTAGGAAGCAAATTACCCACAGTAAGCAGTCAAGTAGAACATTCAAAGGAAAACCTCATTAAATTTAACAGACATTTCTGCCAGCGCTGCTTGACTGCAGGTAACATGATGGAAAAGGTTTCGCATATGAAAGAATAAATTTCGTTTAATTTTGAAGGAAAAAAAAGCGCGCGCACATTTTTGCATGAAGCTTTTGTCTTCATTATGGCCTGGTGTTGCTGCTGGTCGACGTGATGGCAATGGCAACAGCGCCATCTGTTGGCCATGCCATTATAAGCTACATACAACCGGCCGTAGCACTGACACTTTGGCGTATCTGCCATTGTGCGCGCCGCGTCTGTGCGCATTTCCGCTTCCTTGCGCGGCTTATAAGCAGAATGCATTTAAGTAGTCATTCGCATTGTGTGCGAACCATTTTATTTAAGCTTCGCCTCTTTTATTTCACGTTGCATCTGTAATGGCAGACATTACGAAAATGTGCTTGACATTGTATTCTGGCAATTGCTGCCGAGATTCAAGCTGGCAATTAAAAAATTTTTTTTTATAATGCTGTAGAGTGCTTGAAGTCAGACACTCAAGACACAGAAATGTGCCATTTCTGTTGTTGTGCCTTTTTGTGTGTTGTGTCTAGAGCAGCTGAATAGTTGCTGCTTTCAGAATAAAATTTTTATTGCATTGCACTTGGCCTTTGGCATTTGGTGCAAGCTTGTCCAGGTACCCTATACTCCACAGCTACTGTCGTAAGATCTTTTACATTCTTGTGAAAATTGTGCCGCCTTAAAGAAATGATCTTAAACGTATACCGAAGCATAGTAAGATATTGAACTAATTATATTTTGAACAGAAAAACCATTACCTCACGAACGAAATGTATCTGCATTACTATTTTTTGATAGCGACCAAATGAAGTCACCAGCACAGTTGCTATTTGAGGATTAACAATGCAAAGTATCTTCGAAACTGTCTGCAATGGAATAATACTTCGAAAAGGAAGCAAATAAGTTGCAGAAAAAGCATACTTTTATACAATACAAATTAGATTGTTGATTTCAAAGTGCCCACTCTTTAAGATATGCAAAGTTTTCTTAATAGTTTTTTGTCAAAAAGGGGTTTCTCAAAAGTTTTAACCTGAGAAAAACTGTGGCCTGGTTTCAGGCTTATACTCAAATAGTTAGCCTAAAAGTATGCAACATTTATTGGAATACTTTTCCCTAAATGCTCTAGCATTTCTGATTCATATGTTCTTTTCTGTCTTCACCATACAAATTTAATTGATATTCTGTTTCTAAAAAATTCACTTAGTCGATACACTTTTGAATTTACTTTTCAACACGGCAATCCAATTTGGTATAGAGTTTCCTCTGGTCGGCGTAGCTCGGCCACAGCTTAGCAATCTTTTTTTTCTGCTCTTTTTTGCACATGTCACTTGCATGTAATGGCAATTTATATCTGTCGATGTTGCCACATTAATGCGGCATGTTCTCGTCAGCAGACTCACTTGTTTTTATTCCAAGCATGCAGAAGCAGAAACAGGAGTCGCACATAGTCGAATTATTCGCTTGCTGTATGTAAACAGCAACAGTTCTCATGCAGGCGAGCTGCGAGACATTCAAGCAGCTGCGGGACAAATTTGTATACGAGTAGCATGTTTGTTTGCCATGTCTATCCGTTCGTCCGTTCGTCCGTCTGTTGGGCTGCGCGCTTGCTTTTGTTCCGGCGGGTTGCTGGCAGAAAAACGGGCCATTTTAGCTCACATACTAGAATACAAAACCGCTTGCTTGTGTTGACATCCACATCAAGTTGTATCTATGTGTGAGTGTGTGTGTATTTGTATGTGAATATGAAATTGAAATGAAAGCACAAATCCTTGCAACTAAACATGTGATTTTGTTGTGGCAACTCGAATATGGCTACGTGCCATACGAGAGGCAATGTGTGGCTGTGTTTTTGTGTGTGTGTGTGTGTGTGGAAATTTCTTCACATGTTATCCTGCTAATACCGCACAGCATGTGTCAATGCATCTGTGTATGCATGTTGCATCTCAAGTTTCATTTGCAGTTAGGTTTAGCGCATTTGCATACAATTTATTTAAAGTTTTGCTTGCTTTTGCATTTTTTTCCTGTTTACTCATATCATTTTAAAGATTTCCTTTTCAAGTGCAACCGTAAAGCTTTGCTTTGGTAAATGTAACTACAATTTTGAAAAAGAGGCTGGAAGACTCACTGAAATAGTAATATGGGTATGCTATTTATATGAACACCACTGTACATGCTTTGAGCGTGAATCCCGATCGTATTCTGATGGTAAAATATTTTGAATTTCTGTGCGTTTTTTATTGACAACTTACTTGAGCTATTCACATATTTGGGGAGTTCACAGTTTCGTGCTATCTAGTGTGCTTTCCTTGCCGCCTGCTAAATTAAACCCACTTTCCCATCTGGCAACGTGTTTTGTTGTTGCTTTGCACGCAAACAAGAAATACCACTAGCTGAAAAAATGGACATGCGTTGGATCGTGTTTTTCTTTCGTCATAAGCTGGCATTTCTCATCAGCTGTTTTATTCGCGAAAATGAAAACAGTTTTTCAGCAAATTTTATTGAATTCTCAGAGAATAATCACACACTACTTCCATTTTGATGGAATATTGCTTTTTGCGAGAGTAATAAATCCTTAATAATCGCTTTAGCAAACACTTGTAATGCGATTGTGGCAAATTAAGAATGGTCCACGAAACAGGGGCGCTCAGAATTTTATTTTACTATCGTGCTGAAGTTGCCAGATGGGAAATTTAGAAGGAAACTGTGAATACCCCAATTGTTTAGAAAATGTAGTTTGGGAAGGAAGATAAATTTCTAAAAATAATTTTTTTCTGAACAAAGTACGAAATAATGGCAGGGGGGGGGGGGGGAGGCACATGATGACAATTTTATTGAAAATGGGGCTGTACAATTCTTTTATATCTCTCTGGCCAATTATCGTAACTGAAATGAAAATCGAACATAAATCGCATTGAAGTATCTTGTTTGCCATG
The DNA here is from genome assembly GCA_963457695.1 of Neria commutata. Classification (NCBI taxonomy): domain Eukaryota; kingdom Metazoa; phylum Arthropoda; class Insecta; order Diptera; family Micropezidae; genus Neria; species Neria commutata. Next base: position 14,641,230 of record OY735247.1, on the reverse strand, counting down.
TTTTATCTGAGGAAAATGTAGACAATGTTCTGTTTTTTTTTCTTATTTTCAATTGAGTCTAAAATCGAATGAATGGTCACATGAGATGCATTCTACTCGTACATAAAAAAACATTACAAATTTGTTACTGAAAAAGTTAGTGGATGATGTTTGCCGATCCAATGATGTACTATCCAAAAATGTGCTCTAATATTTTTCATTTAATATGAAGCAATTGCACTCTATGCATTTTGTAATAATTTGTCTGGCTTACAAACGAGTATGCGGATGCTAAAAGATTTCAATACTGGCCTCGAAAGCATGAACAGCACATCATACTCTTCGTCATGTCATACATGTTGCCTGCATTAAAAGCAAACGCACAACGTTCATGAATTGAGTTCTTCAAAATGCTTTTAAAAATTCCACAAAAAAGATAACCAAGCATAGCAGCATATGTCCACGTATGCTCACATGCCGGGCAGCCTGTCTGCCGGAGGAATTTTTAAATAAAGCACGCAGCTGCATGCAACCCTGACGGCCGAAGCAAAGCGCCGTGACAATTTTCAAGCAATACGCTGAGTGACTTCAATTCATCAAGGAGAGCGCAGCTCAGCCCCTGGCTGGCATCGTTGTCATTGTCAATGCTGCTACTTTCGAACTCGGAGCGGCATGCTGCAAACACATGCTCAAGTTGTTGCCTGTTGGGGCTGTGCAACACTTGCTGCTGCGGCCATATTGCAACAACACGGCACGATATAACAGGCCACAGAGCAGGGGCAGAGCAGGGGCCGACACGATGCAACGCTGCGTAACTTCATCATTCGCCGCAGCTCATTCGTTTCGTTTGGAAATTCTGATGCAAATGCAACTTTTCAGCAGGAAAGATCCTGCTGCTGTTGCTGCTTCTTCTTCTTTGGGGTTAACCCTCTAACACGTAAGAGTGCCTCAAGGCACTTATTATATTATTCGCTTTAAAAAAAAAACTAAAAGCTTTTCAATCATTTGAATATTTTTTGGCAGTTAATAAAAAGCTCACCAACTTATATGCGAAAGCTTTGAAAGCTTTCGAAAGCTTTTAACGGTAGTTTTGTTTTGATCTGCACAAGACATGTGTTTTTTCGCGCATACAATTTGGTCTGGTGCATGTTCTGTTTTGTTGTGTTAATAAAAGTGAATTTATCAAATCTATCCAATCCTTAATTTTTTCCATCGGAGGTATGTTTATTTACTACTAAAATCAAGTGGCATAATTGCAAATATCTAAAAATTGTGCGTTGTAGCGGTGAAATAGTGATAGTGCCTTGAGGCACTCTTAGGGCTGCAAGTGAACTTTTGTTGGCATCAGCTATTTCACAATTACTCGCAATTTTCGTGTTAGTTTTAGTTAAATACACTCCTTTTCTTAATGGAAATAGCAAAAAAATGGCAGAGCAAGTGCGTAAACGATATAAGCTGTCGGACTTGACCGATGAACAATTGCTGGATTTGTTCGATTTAGTCCAGTCGGACGAGGAATTGTCGAGCAAATCAAGTGATGATGAAGACGAAGAATTTGATGTGGTAGAAGCTCTGAACACAGCATTGGAAGATGTTTCAGCTGTGTCAGTTATAGACAATACAGTTGAAAATGTGGAAAATATAGTACAGGAGCCTGAGCCTACCCGGAAACCCGTAAAAAGGCCTCGATCGTCATTGCCATTAATTGAACATTCAGCATGTATGTCTTCGCCTTCTTCTGGTGGCTTCAATGGCTTTGGTAAGAAAGCACAATTGCTAAATGGTTTTCAAATGACTAATTAATTTATGTATAGGCATTGAATCAATAACAAAGGAGCCGAGCAAGATAATATGGCGGCAGCAATCGATGTAGTTGCATGTCAACGAAGTAGCCTTTCAAGGAGATTCTTCGCTGCCTGCTGAAATAATGGAGCTTGAAACTCCATTACAGCTTTTTTGCTATTTTTTCAATTCAGATATCATGAATATGATCGTTGAGGAAACCATGCGCGCAGCTTTAACCGATAACATCACAAATCAGTTCAAAATGAACATTGACGATATCCACCATTACGTCGGAATTTTGATGTATATGTCAATTTATCGCTACCCGAATTTGAAAAGCTACTGGGGAAAAAACGCGTTTGGACCTATACAAAACTGTATGACTCGAGGTAAATTCGAAGCGATTAAGCAATACTTTTCACTGCGTGATGAGAGCAAGCGGATCAAAAAGGGCGAACCTGGCTACGATCTACTGTTCCGCACGCGTATACTTGTAGACCGCCTTAACCAAAGATTTGACTCCGTGCCAAAGCAAGCCCGCCTTTGTGTCGACGAACAAATGTGCAGCACAAAAATGAAGCACCACCTGCGCCAGTATATGCCCAATAAGCCTCACAAGTGGGGTATTAAGCTATTTGTACTTTGCGATTCGTTTGGTTATGCTTACCGCTTTGAGATCTACAGCGGTGCAGGTGATAACGTGATCTTACCTGGTCACCCAGATCTTGGTACTTCGGCCAACATTGTTGTACGTTTAACAGAAACCGTACAAAGTTTTAAAAACCACATTATTTATTTCGATAATTTTTATACGTCGCTGCCTTTGTTGGTCTATCTGCGTGCCAAAGGTATTTATAGTCTTGGCACAGTGCGTGTAAATCGCATCCCCAATTGCAAGCTGCCAAATGATAGTACCATCAATAAAAAGCCAAGAGGTTTTTCGACGGAGTACGTAGGCTCCTCATATGGAGTCGAAATAAGTAATGTGTTGTGGAAAGACAATAAAGCCGTTCGCTTGCTGTCCACTTATGTGGGCGTTAAGTCATTTGCAAGGACAAATCCAAATGAAGGAATAGCAAAGGTACCTCGTTACGACAGGAAATCTAAGCGATACATAGAAGTTGATTGTCCACAAATTATTCGCGAGTATAATGCCCACATGGGCGGCGTAGACCTAATGGATGGACTTATGGGTCGTTATCATATTCGAGCAAAAACTCGGGATGCCACGACTCGAATATTTTACCATTTGGTCGATATGGCAGCGACAAACGCTTACATTTTATTTAGGCGTATTAAAAAGGAGAACGTAAGCACGGACAAATTGCTCGAGCTCCCGGATTTTCGCGAATCGATTGCTGCTGGATTAGTAGCATTTCAGAACAAAAATTCTCGAGGTCGCCCAATCAGTGATCACAATAGCCGGACAATGCAGTCTCCATCTTCTCAGTCAGGGCGCGTAATACAGTCTCCGTCCTCTCAGGCAGAGTTGACTACGCAGTCACCAACCTCTCGGCGACCTTTACAACCCCAGCTCAAGCTTGGTGATAAGTCAAAGCATCCAGTTCAGGATTTGCGCTTTGATCAGGTAAACCATTTTCCGGTTTGGTTGGATCGAGACGGTGGAAAAAGATGGTGCAAGAACTGCAAAAGTTCGCAAACGCAGTGCATTTGCTCAAAATGCAATCTGCATTTATGCTGCACAGCCAACAAAAATTGTTTTTTGGAGTATCATAATAAAAAATAAAATTAAACTCTGTTATTTGCAAATGACTTTTTTTTACACTCAAGCCCCAAGAGTGCCTTGAGGCACTTATTTACATTTTCTCACCTTACAGGTAAACGAGAGCTTATACGCAATTTTTGAACACATATTTGAATTCAGGAGCCACAATTTACCCTAGAAAAAATTATTCAACTTATTTTCTTCCATTATTTTCAAAAGTAGTCTTAGAGGGTTAAATGTGCTTTTCAGCAGGCCATTGTTGTCGGGTTGGAGTGTTGCTTTTATATTTTTGGTTGCTATAACACGCACTGTGCACGTGTAGTCACATCCTTCCCTGTGCATACAAGCAGTGGTGTGCAAAATAATAGCACTAGCAAATTTTTGACTGAAATTTTGAATGAAATATGAAACCTGCAGCTTTTGTTATTGTATTTGAAAGTTTTTTTTTTTGTTAAAAGATAAAGTCGCTTAGTATTAAGATATAAGCAAAAAATGCGCAGTCATAATTTGCAGTATTCACATAACTTTGAACAGGAGCTAACCTGAAGTTGGGCCGCACCTGCTTTTCTCCCCTCTATCTCTTTTCTACTCGCTCATTTAAGTTCAGTTATGTCTAATAAATTGAATTGAAGTTGAATTGAAATTGAAATCGTGCTTCTGCACTTTATCATAAGTTTTTATAAAAATTGTACTCTTGAACGTTATCGCAATTTGAAGCAACTAATTTCGAAGTTATGTCAGCTGCTTGAAACACTGCTAATATTTTGCACACATGTGTAATTACGTACATATTTATTATTTTGAGAGTGGGAACAGCTCTTACGAAATTTATTTGCCTCTGCCTGATACTTTTGTGCTGCTGTTGAGTGCTTCTGCTGAAAGGATGCAAGTAAATGCATGCGGTTACTTGCATTTAAGGCTTTCATTCATATGCGGCGCATCAAAATGATTGCGGCAGTGGCAGTGGAGGCGGCGCGTGGCAAGTGCGGCATAGACGAGCGCTCTACGGAAACTCATGCATACTTGAGCAGGAATACCGCATGCAACCGAAGCTCCCAGCCCCCAGCTCCTTCGACATTGCTGTGTGCTGGTATGTTGCCACAATCCCCCGCATAAGCATTTCAAATGCTCGGAAAATTCTATAATATTCAAATGCAAATAGTAGCAACGGAAGAAGCCATTTTTTGCCATTTTAGAGCGTATTAAATTGTTATTTGTATTATGCTGCATAAATTGGAGCCAATTAAGAAATGCTATGCTTTAAGTATACGCTATTTCTCGAATCGCATTAAATCATGAAACTTTCATTCATTGCCAATTAAACAAGCTACAATCGAATAGCCTAATGCTGAAGACTACTCGCGGTTCGAAAATATTTCTCATCAATAATTTATGCTTCTGCTTATATTCCAACTATCCTCTTTATAACCGGGTCTATTATGCAAAAATTAAAAAAAAAACTTAAAAGTTAAATTTTTGATGGAAGCAAGGGAACATATTCCTAAGTATGCAATGAAAATTGTTTGATCAATTCCAAAAAAAGTTTTCAGCACCCGAATTTCGCACAGCCAATTATTGTAAAATTTTAACAAAATTTAAGCATGACGGCGAAAGAATGCTCTTATAAGAGGGAATGGGATAAGGGGGAACGGTAGTTTTTGTTTTTAGATATTTTGAGCTATTTTTCTATACGTTTTCCTAAAATTTTGGGCGACAAAATATTTTGGAATCCTTGGAAGTGGCTCTTTTAAATGATACCCCAATCGGCACAATATGAGCAAATTTCCATTAATCTATTAAAAATTTGAAATATTTTTATTACAGTGGAAATATGTATGTATGCGTCAGGAAGACCTAACATCACGCCAAATTTCAGATTTCTATGTCGAGAAAGAGGCCACCTACTGACTTAAATTTGGCTTATAAGAGTTCCGTTTTTTCATTTTAGACTCTAAAGTTTAGAGGAACGGAACGATTCAAATGAAAAGTTTTCTTAGAAAAAGCCTTGAAATCAGAAACACTGTTTGCAGCTTCACAAAACATGTGTAAAAGTTTTCCATTGCCATTGCATTGAAGCATAATAAAATTATTGGGCTTAGGGCCAGTTTCTCAGTGGATGTTTAAATCTAATTTGCGAATTGAGTTTAAATCTAGTTTAAATTTTCTTGAGTTTCACAGTGCATTTATTTAAATACGGAATAATGAATGGCAACTTCGAATATTTGACAATTGAAGGTTGACACAACTTGCCAAAAACATATGTTCAATTGTTCAATTATGGAGGCAGCGCGAGCTAAAAATTTTTCGTCGGCCGAAAGAAGTGAATTATTGGATATTGTGCAAAGAATCCGCAGTTTATATTATTTATAATACTATGGGATCATTTATATGTGCTATACCATGCAGTTTTATGTTTAATTTGATCTCTTATAAATTGCAATATTGTCGACGCAGCTTGCCTGCACATCCGAAATCAGCTGTTTATTTGTTTTCGATTGCAACTCTGTGCCGTACTTAAATGCCCACAACCGGGCATTTAAATTGTATTTAACTTCCCACTGTGAAACTGAAATTCCCTATTTAAACTGCAATCACAGTTTAAATATCCACTGTGAAACTGGCCCTTAGTCATTTAAAAGATTCATCTAATATTTATCTTATGCCTTTAATCAACCACAAAGCGAACATGATTTGATTACAGTTCTATTATTTTCTAGTTGGATTACACTCAGCAGCTGTTTCAAATGCTCGCTCTTAGCAGTTAATTCCACTATCCTTAATTTCCTAAATCAATTTCATTCTAACCTCAATTGCTTTCGTTCGAATTTAAAATTTACACAAATAAGAAACGAAAGCTTCGAACCCTGAAGTTGGAATTTGTGTCAATGTTCATTATTGTTTGTACATAGCCCCATTACGTGTAGTTATGTGAATTATTATGAATTTGTTAGATTTGCATCGCACCCCCTCTACCTCTTGGAGTCAATTAGAGCAAGCTTCGCTGGCAAAATGCTCAAAATTGCATATAATTTCAAATATTTGCAAGTTGCTGTGCAAATTACTAATATTTGCCAAAACAACAACAAACTCATTCATCGACGTTGGCGTATTCGGCAAGCAGAGAGGGCATGGCAGCAAAAGCAATGTACTTCAATGTTGTTGATATTTTATGCCGGCTCTTCTTGTTGTTCCATGTAAAAAGTTTCTCTTGCATAATTGCGAAATTTTGTTCTTACTATTAGTTCTTCTGGTTGAATTGAATTGAATAAATTCAAATTGAACTTTTTGTGTGTGTGTATATGTGCCAGCTTTTGGTGAGGGATAAAACCTTGTTTTTAAAAATTTTTTTATGTGATGAAATTGTTGAAATATTCCAATCAATATTTTCAATGTGACCTTTGAAATAATTTTTGTTTAGTTTTCCAAACGAATTAATATCCTTAAAATAGACACAGTAATAAAAAGCTGAAACAATTTTGCAAAAATGTCAAAATGCTTTTTCTATGAGAAGGAAGATATCTGTAGCTTTGTTTAATTAAAGATTGTAGAAACACGAACAAAGAATATAGGGAAAATTGTGTGCATGCTAGAAAAAACTAGCGAGTAATATGAAGTACCCATAAATGTAGTACTCAAATAAAAATATCAAAATTTCTCAGCACTAACCTGAAGGAACAAAAGCTCCATGGCATGGAAAAGCATAATGAAGGCATACTTTGCAAACTTTCTTGTAATTATATATGTATGTATGATATCCAACTAAAGCATAGACTTAAGTTCTCGCTTTATTTTTGGTAAAATGTATAATTAAAAATAAGGTGAAAGCAGAATTTTTGCTGCTTTGTTTTTTTTTCCTTATATCAAATTTCAATCGATATGGCAACTTGCAACAATTTTGCAATTGCACTTTTTCTGCTTCTTTTCCAGCGTAGCGTCATGCCATAAAACGGAAACGTGCTAAAATTGAAATTCGATCATTTCGTCTCGAGCCGCGAGCAATGCCTTATCTACTTCTACAGGTGAAAGAAATTTCGATCTAATTTTCTGCATCGGTCGATTTATAAAATGAAAACAATTTTCATTGCAAAATAGTTCCATTGAATTGATAACACAATGCATCTAATAATTTACATGCATATATGTATTTTTGAGAGCCATAGCCAGAGAATTAACTCACTCCCGAACTAGCAGAGTTACTGGAATTTTTGGATTTGGGTTTCCAGCATTGACATGCTTAGTTTTGTTTAGGTTAGAGTGACTAGTGTGGTTAGAGCTCAAATAGTCAGGCAGAAACACGCACTTTGGCCATGTGTAGATCAGTTGTGATACTAAAGCGACAATTTAGAGAGCTGTATAAATCTCAAAAAGGCGCTTGATAATGAACGATTTCAGGTTATCCAGGCTGTTGAAGAAGAAGAAGAAGTAATTTAGGCCTTTCCACTACATCTAGAGATGTCCTACAGTGGCAGAGTTGTTGAGCTGCCGTCTACTTCTGCTCTTCATATTGACAATTGCAAATCGAACTTTAAATTCATAATGATATTATTTTGTGAATATTTTCTATATTTTTCTTTTTGAATAACATGCCAACTCAGATCGTTCCGGCATAATTGAATTGTACTTTGTTGTTGTATCTTATGGGATTCTCTTCTGAATTTGTATACCCTTGTTATTTTCATTTATTTTGAAAAATAATATTTCTAATTTTTTCCAAACTAAACTTTGAAGCTGTAGGTTGGTTATCTAAGGGCAACTGCTCTTTTGGTTGGCTATCTAAGGGCAACTACGATATTTGCCGGAACTAATTTCGACTTACTGAATAAGTTGTTGTTGCCCTTTCGCCTACTTTCCTTATTTACCGACTTACTTGACTTGAATATTTTCATATCGAAATCCAATGATAACCAACGAGCAGACAGAGCTCAAGTATCTTCGCTCAGCATGAATTGTGGGTCATCAATTTGACGCCCACCAATGCCACGGCGTGCAGTGGTGCTATATCGATAAATGCATATGGCAATGCGGCGTATCTCCGTATCTCTCTGTATACGGGTATCTGGCGCGTTTCATTCACGGTTTTGTTTATCTTTTTTTCACATTAACACATGCTCACATGCGTACGGATGGATACACACGTACACTAGCCAAATGAAATTGCCTGCAAGTTGCGACTTCAAAGCACTCACAGCCGCGTGCGAGTAGATACATTTATGCGCCTGTGTGTGTGTGTGTATTTCGCTGCCGCGCCTGGGATGCGCATTAAAAGCCGTCGGATTGGCGCTGTCTTATATTAAAAGAACTTGTTTGTTGGGAGGGGGGAAAAACGCACGCAAGGCGGTCTTTTTTGTGAATTAAACGGCGTGAATATGAAACTTTAAACTGCAGTCGCGCCGCAAAAGACGCACAAATGCAAACATTCCTTTTATCTGTTGCACTTTTAAATGCCTGTGTATGTGTGTGTGTGTTTCTGTTTGTGCTGTAGAAATATTTCCCTTTTAATGTTTCAGTTCTCGCTCTGCTCTTTTTATTCATTTCACTTTTTGCTGGCTGTACTTTTGGAATTTTTCGTTGATTGCTTAAGCGTAGTTGATCTTTTTTATATATATACATATGTGCTTGAGTGTGTGCATGTGTGTGTGTGCCTGCCTTTTTCCCGCTCTGTTTACATATGTTTGCTTTAATTTAATTAACACTTTTTAATTGTGCACTGAGGTGTGCTTTGTAGTACAGCTGATTTTAGTTGTTGCTTTACTTTTTCAGCTTTTTTCCATAGTTGAAACTTTTTCATTTTGATGACTGCTGCTGTTGCTATAACGCAGCGGTATTCTGTTCTTGCAGTCACAACTGAGTGTATTTTAATTAATATTTTTTTAACAAAATTTTTCAATATTTTGTGACCCGCCAGAATAGCACTTTTAATGCTCAAGCAGTTGGAGCTGCTAATTGACTCCTTACCCTTTTTGCGTTAGCTTTGACACTAAGGACAATTGGACAAAATCGAACAAAATATATGAACATATATTACATTAGAGTATTAATGAAAGTGCTAAAAAAATATTAAAATTTTTAAGGTAAACATTTTGTTCAGTCAAAATGTTATACGAACTGAAAATTACAGCTAAAAAATGTTATAAAACAATGTGCTTTATTCTGTTTAATTAAACCACTATATGGTATGCCTTTCGAAGATATGGTTCAAATTTGTCCTTTAAACTTGAAACCTTATTAATTGTATCATCTCTTAGTTCGAGCATTTTGTGAAGATTCCTTTAGGCATATTGCAAATGTCTTTCAGAGCAATATTTAAGGCTTTTATTGTCTCTTTTGTCTGTCATAACTTCTTTTGATTTGTTTTGATTGGATTGATGAAAATCTTCTACTGGAGCTAGGTTTCTTTTAGCGGGAACTAGTTAGCTATATTTATGCACAAGTAAAATCTGCTGGCGTCTATGAAAAATTTAAATTCCATTTATTTAAATATGTGCATACCAGCTGTCAGGTTCGTTGTATGCATTTTGTATGACCTGATATCTTGATTTTCAGCCCGATCTTTCGCTGTTACGACAATGCTTCTCGAACTGTACAAATTCGCTAGTTAACAAAAAATATGCTATTCCTTTTAGGGACTGTTTACTTATTTCAGTAATAACTTACATACTTACTTAAATAAAAGGCAATAACAAACCGTTGCTGTCTTAGGCCCTGCCTTAAAGCTTCTCTTCAGACTACTGCATAGCCGCAATATTATCACATATTATGTATGTAGGTAGTTCCATCTAAGATTGACTTGATGGTCATTGTGAAAGCTTCAAGCTGCCAAAACATAAGCAAGAGGAAGATTTTCGTATTCTGAAATTTTTTTTTATTTGTATAATCTAATGGTTTTTGAATGCTATTGAATTTTTCGGAATTTTCAGAAACTCGCTTTCTCTAACTCATGTGCTCTCAGATTAAATTTTGCGCAAGTGATATAATAATTTTACCACAGCATGTGAACTTTTTGGCCATAAGCTCGAAATATCTGCACAATCTCTTGCTATGCTTGAACTCTATTAAAGGCAATCCATATGGCATGCCATACCAGCACACACACTCACACAAACAAATACACGCACACGCACACAAAAAGCAATTTTGCATTTATTATTTTATGTTATAATATCCGGTGGTGAGTTGTTACTCGTGTGGTTGTTGCTATTATTGCGTTCTACTGTGTGGCATAATGTTTTGATACACCCTGCTCCTCCTCCTCCTTCAGCTTGCTGATACGATGCATGTACATGGACCCTCTTGTTGGACTGCCATAGTACTAGTTGCGTATTAAGTTGGGGGGATATCAGTTGAAATTCTGTACGCTGCTCAGAGCTATAGTAACAGTTAATGTTGTTTATAGTATGTAGTTGTTGTTTTTGTGGTGTTGTTTTGACAACATTTTCATGCGATTCACATCATTTGCATTTCTAATTTAATTAACCAATAACAATGTTGGTGGCACAAGTGAATTAAAAGCGAAAACAACAACAACACACACAATATCAAGCAAAACTCTAATAGGAAAAAGAAAAGAGGAATCTATGTACAGTCAACTTTTTTTCATCATTTGCATTTGGCAAATAGAAATGCAAATTATTATTTTATATTTTCTCTTTTTCTATGAAATCACAATTTTTAAATAATCCCACCTCTAATTGCTATGCTAAACTTGCTGTCTCCAGCATTACGCCCTCTTCTTCCAACTGTCTGTCATTGTAATTGCTATGCGCCTGCTCGGAATTCCTAATCTGTGAATTTTGCCATTTGTTGTTTTATTGAATTAGAAATTTATGCCAGTCAAAATGGCAGACATTTTATGTGCATTGCAATTGGCATTTTGAACAGTCGTCGGCGACTACTTACATATATAAATATATACATACATACATATACTTAATACTTGTATATCCAATAAATAATGTCAGTGAGATGAGTATGAGTTTAGTGTGTACATATGTATATATATGTATGTATGTCTGCTATTTAAAACGTTTTTAGTTAACAATTTTACACTACACTACACTGGCTAGAAATCATTAAGAGCGTGCACTCATGGACTGACAACTTGCCAGCACAAGCACGAACTAATCAGCAGCTTAATCGAAATTTAAAGAAAAATATTATGTAATCTTTTTGGCATTGAAATTTTATACGTAAAATATTGTGCTAATATTTTTGAAATCGAAAGGGCTGCAATTGAAAGAACATCAGAATATACAGTCGCTAATACGAACAGACGATAATTCGTGTTTCCAGCAAAGCCATTACAAATTCTTCAATTCGAATCAGTGTTAACTTCTCGTATTGCTTACTTCACTTGATTCCTATAAAAAGTTCTGACTGTAAATCGACGTATAGGACAAATCACAGGACTTAGTAAAAGTACAGACATTGCTTTTCTTTATCTTCTAAGTGAATTTTGTATGTTAAGAATATAGACAAAAACCATATACTTACATATTTATATACATATATATTTATATAAAAAAATCAAAATATTGAATGGCTAAATAAGAGATGTAAGTGAGATAAAGCTATCTTTAAAATATGTATAGGTAGTTGGAGATTCAGTCAAAAGAGTTATGTCATGCCATAAAGGAAAAGTGAATGCATAGACTGGCGGTTCTACTTCCAATTTTTCATTGCATAAAATTCATTGAAATTAATATTTTCTATGTGCCAGTTATAAATCTACTACATCGCTACAAGTCCTTACGAAAATTATTTGCTTCCTTCAGCTCATTTGCTTTGATTATTTTCTTGAGTGAGTTTGAACTTTCTCATTTCCTTTGCTATGCTTTTAGTTCCTTTCATGCCTGATGTTAGTGCATATCGTTCAATTATATCGCACACACTCGCACACTTACATACATATGCAATCTCGAATTGCGGCAACGTTTTGCACACACTTTTGAATTTATCCAAAGTGAAGCCGGCAGCAATTTATGGCAAGGAATTGGCTGCTGCTGCTGCTCATTTCCGCCAACTACTGCCAAGCATAAATTTATGCGCAATTTTCACCTGAAAATAAATTGCCTGCCCACAAGACACCACATGCATCTTCCACTTCGCCGCCCGCCCCCCTCCTTGCGACGGCAATGGCTGGCTAGAGGTAGACCAACTCTCTCGATCATCAACGGCAAGCGAAGAATAATGATGTCAAGGAGCTTCTACTTGAAGTTGTTTGTGGCAGGCGCTGCTGCTGTTGCTTGTTGCAGGCGCTGCAGCTTGCAATTGAATTTAAATTGTGTCTATTCGTGGAAAATTTTGTATTTTTTATTATCATTACAGCTGGTTATACTAATTTAAATTTGTTATTCTAAGGCGAAAATTCACAAAAAATGAATGAATGCCTGTTACTACAACATTTTTAGTACTGCAAACTTTTAAAAAAAATTCACTTAAAGGTTTCTAATTTCTGAAAAAATTTTTTTAAAGCAAATTTTGTAGTGTCTCAGAGATCCGGCATATCATTTCATTGATAATTTGTTAGCGTTATTTGGATTTTATTATACTGAAATGTGCTATTGCTTTTAAATTCGTAAAAAATTGACTAAGTTTGAAAATTATAAAGTTGGTTAAGTTCTTTTAAAAAAGAAAACCTTTAAAATATTTTTTTTGAAAGTTAGCAACGAAATTTCTACAGCGCCATCGTATAGGAAATATAAAATATTCTACCAATACATATGCATGTATGTACATATGTACACATTGTTAGATATAAATATTGTAGGATTTTCTTATAAATTTATTTTACCATTCAATTCAAGAATTCAAAAAAATTTTCAATTTCTGTGCTAAAATTGAAATTCGGCTGTCAAATTTTTAGTGAAGCCTCAAAGTTAAATTTTCAGTTAATTTTTTTACAGTTGCATAGAATCTCTCTGTAAAATCTTTTTCATTGCAAGTAGTTTTAACAAATTTTTTTCTGAGTCAGAATTCTTAAATTCTTAGTCTAAATATTCTTCGGATCGAATTCTGCCAGCTGCACTTGAAGGCAGAAAGAGAAGCTCCACACGCACACACATACATAATTTAGCTTGCACACACACACACACACACCCACAGTTATACAGTTCAGCTGTTAGCACTGATCTCACTCGCCGTAGTTCAGCTGAGTAATCCAAGTGCATTCGGCTCAACTAACCTTACCCCTTAGCCGTAGCCTGCAACACGCCTCATCTAAGCCAACCAACAGCTGCCATTTCACCTGCACTTCATCAAAGTTCGATTACAGCGTTTTACAATTTTGTACGGTTTTCCCATCATCAATTCGTTTTTTTTTTTCAATTGAAACATGCACTTACAATACGGCTACGCCTTTTACTCCCACCCTCAGCCCAGTGAGCAGCAGTGCCTGCTGTCGGGTTTCCATTGCATTGCAATCGTTCACAGTTCATTGCGGCGCACTTGTTGGAGCGGGTCGGAGCCGGAGCAGCGCACAAAGTCAAATGCCGTAAGCAGGCACATGTTACGGCGCTAGGAAGGAGTGCAGCAGCGCCATGAACCATGGTGGTCTTGTTACTGGGGTCAGTTGGATCTTGTGCCGATCCGGCGACTGCCTGGCGTTTGGGGGTATTGCGGCTACTATTGTAGTTGTTGTTGTTATGCTTGTTAGGCAGACCACGATAATTGTGTAGAGTTGAGCCAGTTCAGCTGAGCTGAGTTCAGTTCAGTTCAGTTCGTTCGTTCGTTTTATTTACGAGCTTGTTTGATTTGTGCGTGGCAGAGCAAAATCCACTGAAGTGGAGTGCCCCCACCCACCAGTTGAGAGCACTATTTTCTCGCCGAGCTTCATGCTGCATGCCTCCTGCCATAAGGGTCCTTTAACTTATGGCCACATTGAGAAAATTAAATAACGAACTTGAAGTGAAAGGGAGCACGCGAAAAGGAGCACGCCGCATTGGAGAATATGCAAACATTGCCTTTTCTCCGGCTGTTGGCCCTTTTTGTTGTGTTGTGCGAGAGAAGCTACCATGTGCGTACAGTAATCCCTCGTCTCGTCTGGCAAGCACTTTAATTGCCTTGCGTTTTTGCAATGGTTTTTGTTTGATTTTGCTGTAGAATTTCAAGCAACTTTCGGAATTGATAAGGTATCAACTCTTTACTCGCTTTTAAGAGCCAAATATTGCTCGTATAAACATGCGGGGAGGAGCTGAAAGTTAATGGTCGTTTCCAGCAGGCGAAGGGTGGCGTGGGAGGGGGTGAGAGAGAAATCAAACCCTGCTGTTTCATATATTTAATTTTTTCGCAATTGTTTCTCTATTGATTTACGATTTTATTCAATCTACAGCAGTCTTAAGAGGAGTGTTATTGCAGCAACTGTTTGCTGCCTCTTCTATTGCCGCTTTCGACTCTATTTTTCAATCTTTCAATCTATAGCTTCATGCAAATTTCGCTTGCATTTTGCGGTTATTAATCACTTTTAATGTTATTATTTTTAATATTACTTTTCTACGTGCCCTCGTTCCAACTCGCAGTGACAGTGACAGAGGAGCACCTCTGGCTGTGACATTGTGGTGCATGCATTCGGACAATAAATTTGAAAGGATCTGTCAGGCTTTGTGATGTCTACTATGAGCAGCCACAAGAAACCACAAAATATGAAACAATTGAATATTCAACCAACACACACACACACACACACACAAACACACTGACTCATATGCATAATATATGTGCACAACTAAAGGCACTCTCTCACACACACACACACACACTTGGCGTTAATCAAATATGCTAACATGCAAGCAACGCATGTGTGTTGATGTAATTATATATGCTATATATAGTGATTTCGTATGGCTTGAAATTCCGCTTGTTGTTGTAATAAGCTGTCCGAAACATGGAATTTCATATAAATTTATTACCTGTTTATTGATTAAATACTTGCACAGCCCAACTGTACACACACACACACACACACTCATGACACATGCTGCGTGCAAGCATGTGTGAATTGTTGCATACGTTTATGTTAATAATTAAATTGCAAAAGGGAAGGGGCGGCGCTTATTTGTGTGCGTGTCTATATATGTATATATGTATGTGTCTATATAAGTATATGTAATAAATTTTGCAATTTTCATGCACTCATACTCACACACATGCATACTTACAAACACTCTAATGCACTCGAGTGTCTCAAAATATCAAAGTGGTTTTTGCTTGAATTCACTTGAATACGCCTCGCCGCAAAGTATGCAATAGAAATGTGCATTGTGTTTGATTGAAATACTAAAGCCTACTTTATATCGAAAATCGTTTGCTAATCTTATTTGTTTTATATCTAGCAACAGTTGCAACTGTATTCGTAATACAAAATGAAGTCTACTTTTGGGTGTGTAATAAATTCACAAAGGGCGGTGTGAGACTTGAACAAAATTATGAGTTATGAATGGTCAGCTTTGTTCTTGACATAATTTATATTGCCTACTTTTAGGCAAAGATTTAGAGAATTTTTAATTTTGCAAGCAGAAATGTAGCATACTATTAGGCGCCTTAGCACGTTGTAAGCTCTTTGCTAAATTCTACTTAAAGTACTCTCACTTTTTTCTCTTAATTCTACTACTAATTATCACTCTTATTTCACATTCTCTTCTTTCGTTACAGACAAGATCGACGGAAAAGGTGAGTGCACGCTTTTTTGCACTTTATCTGACTTTAATGGCAATTTTTTTCTTGCTTTCATGGCGGCTGTCATTTCTGCTTCGCTGGCATTTGGAAATTATTTCGATGCCACTTCAATTCGAAGTCGCCGCCATTGTGGCACACGCGTTTGTCATTTTGAATTAAACACTTTAATTACCGCACTTAAGCGCTTTTGCTGCTACTGCTCGTTGATTGTGTCGAGTTTGTAAAAAAAGTTCGATTAGAGAAGTGCTTATCTTCTCTTCTTTTGTGCTATTTTTACTTAAGTTTATTAAGAAATTCCCCCGTCGCTTATTTCGATATCTTCTGCAATTCAGTCTAATAACCTAGAAAAGTTTTTTCCCATACGTTTGCCTGTGTTGTGTGTGTGTGTGTGTGTGTGTGTGTGTGTGTGTGTGTGTGTGTGTGTGTGTGTGTGTGTGTGTGTGTGTGTGCGTGTGTGTGCGTGTGTGTGTGAGAGTGTTTCTAGCTGTGCGCACGTGCGACTCAATGCTGTGAAAAATGTCCTTTCGCATTCTGTGCCATGCCATTGCTGCTCGGCGCCGCCAACAACCACTTACAAAACAACAACAAAATATTAAAGCACACCATCAACAATTTGAAAGTAGCACCAACGAAATCATGTGTTTTTGACTCTATCTGGCATTCGCTTTGCTGTCCGCTTGTACGCCCCCCGCCATCCTTCCTTCTACACTATACAGTTGGCTTTAATTGCAATTGTTGTTTTTTTCATAGTTTGCCATTGTTGTTTACCCATCTGCAGCTGAATGACATCGGAATGTGGCGGAGCTGCTTTAAGCTCTGTTATTACGTTGCTTTCTTCGTTTTGGCGCCAGAATTATTTTATAGTTTAAGTCTATCCCTCTGCCGTGCTCGCGAACTCTTTGCCTTTGTGCGCATGGAATTTAATAAAAAAAATGTACAGCTTCGTTGCTGTGGAAGATGCGTTGTGTCTAGAGCTACACCTAGATTATAATAAAAAGTAATATTAAAAAATTTAAATTTTGTTTAAAACGATACAATTTTTTCCTCAACTGTTCGGCTAAATACTCGGCCTTTTGTAGCCGAGGCCGACACCGAACCAAGACCGAATCCGAACCTTTTCACCGAACTGTTCGGTAACCGAAATCGAGACCGAACGTTCGGTCGAGCTCTAGTTATGTCCAGGATTGAGAGCAGTGCACGTAGCTGAAATAATAATTCTTAATATTTTGACAAGAATTGAATTTTTTGACCGTTTTTCATTGTCGACCTTCGAGCAGAAATTTGATCCCAAACTTACCAAACGTAAGTAATTTCTATTACTAACAAACGGTTTATAGTCACTGGTTTTATAAATAGAACATTTCACCATATTTGTAGTACGAGTATCTTTGTATATTTGTTGTGTTGCTATTTCGCCAACAGTGGCCAGAGATACTGGTGATACTATTGCCTTTCGCCTACATTGCTTTCTAATTTAAATATTGCCGTTGTAAAGTTTGCCCTCCACTTTTGTATAATTTTTCATAACAATAATGAAAGAAATAGTACAAACTCGCAGTAGGTATCCCGCATTAGCAGGCCCACAGGCACATTTGTGAAATGATTTTCTTCTGCTATTTGCGCTGCATATTTTTGTTTACTTTTGCTCTTTACCTCTCTCAGGGGCAACATTTAAATAGTAGCTTCTGTTTATTTTAGCAGCGTTTTAAGTGTTGCCTCAGTCATCTTTTTTCCCCGCATTTTCATAGTAGCCTTGCAGGCGCTTCTTCGCATTAATTTGCCACACACACACATTCATTAAAGCTGGCAAAAATTCCCCAAGAGATAATATCACAATATCCATTTTATATGCAAATTGATGATGAACTGGACACTTTTTTTTGTTGTCATGTTCTGCGGCAAGGAAATCAATTTCAATAAATCTGTGGTCATATGCAATAACGACTTAAGTCGAAAACAACTGTTTCGAGAAAATGCAATTCGAAATTTGAAATGCACATAAGTGCATGTACATAAGTGCATGTGTTTTTTTTAAATAACTTTTTTTCTGAGATGGGTACAGATACCGGGGTGAGAACAAAATATGCGCATCAACGTCAGGAATACAGTGGTAACGTCAACTCAATTTCGTCTTAAGTCGACTTAAGTCGTTATTGCTTTTGACCACAGAAATGTTTGCCTGCATTTAGGCACTCACCCACACAATCATAACTCATCGTAATCGATTGCATTCACATTAATCATACTTTTCTTTCGGCATATCATAGGGAAGTATAAGTATGTATTTCAACGAAATCGTTTGCTAAAAATATTATGCTAGCTTGAAGAGAGAAAGCTACTGCCAGCACGTGGCGCCTAAAAGTAGACTAGTGAAAATTTCATTTGGTTATGGAAGAAGGTGTATGGCCAGCACGAAAGAAGCAAGTAAAGCGGAAAATAGCAAACTATTTGGCAGGCTGCAGGCAAGTGTGTGGGTGTCGTGTGCGTGTGTGTGTGTGAGTACAAAAAAGTGCTATGCATGCATGTTGAGTGGGTAAGTAGGCCCAAAATCCTATCAAAAATTTATTACAAAAGCCTTTGGGAGAACTGTGGAAAGCAACGCCTCAAAGAACTCACGGAAAAAAGTTCACGAAAATGAGCAAAAAATTCATTGGCTAAAATAGTACAATTCAACAAGCTAAAGCCGCCCACATTGACTGTTATCCTTTGCATCTGATTTGCTGCGCTGCCCTCTCTTTTGTGCGCATTTTTCGCAAGTTGTCCTTTGGCAGTGCGCTCGCTCTTTTACTCTGAGCGCAGCTTGTAGCTATCCTTGCTTTCAGCACTTAAGCTACAATAAAATTCGGCTCACGGTTCAGTTCCTTACTACTGCCTTGCAAACGGTGCTTTGTGGATCCTGCTATTGTAAGTCTCGCCGTGCCAACGCAGAAGCAGCAACCAAAAGAGGATTCATAGTTCGGGCAGGTCCTTTGCTGCAAAGGAGCATACATCATTTGCATGTCGTCGTAACATGGCTTCACTATTTTCTTTGCACAGTATTTTCACATTTTTGTGCCGTTTCTGCCATTGCTGCTGCTACTGCTACCACATTTCCTAATACTCCACGCTCTTTTGCATGCAAAGTTGTTGCGCCATGCTCAGCTTATACGGAAGTGTGCGGGTGAGTAAGCTCCGCAGAGAGAGCTAATGCTGATGAATGGAGCTTTAATTTTTTTCCGACAGCTGGCCACAGGTGACAACTTGAACTTTGCAAATGAAAAGATTGGCTGCGTTTTCTGTTCAAGGATTTACTTGAACAGTTCCATGGGCACTACCCTCTATAAACCTACTTTAGGTGCATCTTTGTGGAAGTTGAAATCTAACGGAAAGGCCTTATTAAAATATAATTTTACCGAACTACTTTTTTTGAGGGATGTATAAGGTGGAAACGACAGACAGACACTCTTTGCTTCAAGCATAATGAACTTCATAAATATATTGGCATTCTTGAATACTAGATTCCCTAGAAGACGTCAATAGCTCTGCGTAGTTCAAGTAGTTTTGTTAGGGAAGAACATTATGATTCCCTTTACATGTGAGTCGGTAACGCAGAAGCATTTAAGCGCAAATCATTAAAAACATGCTGCATAGTTTTAGGCTTATACTTATTCTCAAAATATGAGCCTATAAGTATGCAACATATTTTTTACACTTTTTTACCCTTTAGTAGCACTTTGAGTACAATTATAAATATATGCCTGAAACTATGGAACCGTTTATTTGCTTCACATTTCTATTTTTCAGTCATACTTTAAGTATTCGTATAAGCCTGAAACTATGCAACCGTTTTTCCATAGGCTCATACTTTTCAGTCGTGCTTTTAAAAATATAGAGTATGCAATGGTAATGGTTCCTATTTTAAAGCTATCTTAATACCTTGCTCTATGTTTTTTCGACAGACAGACAAGTTCGGAACGACAAACGCATAAAGATTTGTTAGTGCTGCGTAGATGACGTTCATCATATATATATGCCATATTTAATCTTTATGTACGCCCTTTTAAAAGGCTCAACCCTCTGCGCGAGTGTAAAGTATTCTGCAGGCGCAGGATTATTTCGCACGTAGTAAAGTGTGAAAGTGCAAATAAAAATCAAGCAAAATGCGATGGCTTCGTCTTGATGTCAGCCTTCGAATTGGATTAAATTTTTCTTCACAGCAAAAGAAGAATTATGAGATGCTTTTGCAAGGAAAACATGCCACCAGTAAGGATACCAGCTAGCATAGGATTACATAAAATCAATAGTATTTGCTCTCTCCGCATCAAGGCACAACGTGATATTTGACTTAAGAGTGGGAGTGGGGAGGGGGATAATACATATTATTCCTATTTCCTATAGCTACCACTCGCAGCAGTCCTATTATGAGGGAAACGGCAACATGAGCAAGATGTTGAATAAACAAACATGCCAGCAGCGCAGGAAATGCTCGCAGAATTCGCGGCACACAAGCGCAAAAATTCCGAACGCTTCACAGATAGAAATAATTCGAAGAAGGGACGCAAAAAATCTCAACTCTGAAAATTTTTGTTTTTAATAGACTTTATTGGTTCGTGCAACGCTTGAGTGCAACGGATTTGAACAGTTTAGATTGAGGAATTGTTGGGCGGGCGATTGTGAGTGGCAGCAGCGCAGAGTCAGAGACAGGAATATGAATCGAATCGAATTGATATGAAATCAAACGAAATGAAATTCTGCTGGGATTTGTTTTCCCTAGCAACTTTTCTATTTTTTCGCATTTTTTCTTCTTTTCGACTTGTAAAAAAAGAAAACTTTTAGTGTTACATGCTTTTGATTTTGAATTGCCATACAACTTTGCTGTATGCTCTTTGCTCTGGCTTCTGTTCGCTCTGGCCCTTGGCCTCTTTGGCCCCTTTGACCCTTTGTTGGCTGCCAACAATTTGCTATGCCTTTTGATGAATTCCCCAAAGTTTTCGTTGGGCGGCTTGCATTAATTTCTGCTAAGCAGACATTCTTTCTGGCTTTTTTTTCCAGGCGTTTTTTTTCTTCTCATGAGTTTTTGATATATTCCAGATTTATTATGTCAGCGCATAAAAATGGATATTAGTGCAAAAGTTTGCGCAGCAACGCTTCAGGCTGTGTGTGAGAGTGTGTGTGTTAGTAGTAGCTACTCTTTATACACACACACACACACTGATGTTTGCACATACATATGTATGCTTATATTAGTACAACGGATTAATTAATATTCGCTTGCATTCTGCAACACGTTTTTCACATTAATTTAGTATGAGAAAAAGTTGCTCCTGGCTCGCTTGATTTTCATTAGAGCTTAGCACGAGAATTGTGCGCTTAACATTTCATACAATACGTTTGTATATTGGACCATATAAGTATGATTTATGTGCATTTCAATGAATATTTATATAATGAAATAATATAGGATTATTTAGTTTAAAAGCATGTTGAGTAAAATCGGCCGTTTGCTAGCTTTTATTTTATTGCTTTGAAGTTTTCTATGCTTCTTTCTTTGAAATGTCTTTTTTGTTTTTTATGCCAGTTCTTATGTTAGTTTTTTTTGCCCTAAGCTTCAGTTAGGTTCATTTAAGTTTCAATGGCAAGATATTGAGCGCCACTCTTTTGTATGTGATTTCTCATTCCTGCCATACTTTCATCTTCATATTAGATAAAATTTTATTGCAGTTTCGATTGGGCCTGTCTTGCTTGTTGGCTGGAAGTAATAAGACTGGTAAGTAATAAGCTGGCAAGTCTGGCCTAACCGAAACTCTCATAAATATTTTGCTGAACATTTTTAAATCCTTGTAAGAAAGGGATGCAAAATCATGCGTACTTAAGTTTCGATCAGGGTTTTTCTAGTATTTTTCTTTCAACTTTAACTGCTCTTTTCTTTGATGGCTCTTCTTTATTTCGAACTAAGACTGAAATGCTGAGAAAAGTCGATCAGGCTACTCGGGTATTATCTTTGTACTATTATTGTCGTTACCCAGCGTAAATTACTTTCGAAAATTTTACAGTTAAAACCTGGCTCCGAATGCATACAATTTGTTTCGAATTGAACAAGTCTTGAAGCTTGACTTCAAAGATCTGACTCTTTTTTGTGTCTTTCTTAATTTTTTGTATTGACTTTTTCAAAATCAATAATAATAATATATTTTATATATTATTCCTTAAATTTTTGCCAAATTTCACTATTTTTTTAAGGCAAGGCTTTTATTTCTCTGCATTTACGTCTTTTCTGATGCAAGACTTCTGCAACTTTAAGCGAATAAGCAAATTGCTCAGTATTGCATACACACACACAGCAGCAGTGGCCAACAGTAAGCGCATATATGTGTAAGCTGTGTAGGTGTGAACTGTCTGAGTGAACGTATGTATGTCTGTGTGCGCGTATGCGTGATTGTGGTGGTGGTGGTGTGTGCAGCCAAACGTTACATGCTAATCTGTAAATGACAGCATGCGGAAAATTTACTTTGTTTGCGTTAGCTGTAAGTGTATTTGTGTGCTAGTGAGAGTGTGAGTGTGTGTGTGTGTGTGCATATAAGATTTGGCTTTGAAATGCATCATCTAACGCCCACAATTTGATCGTGAGTGTATTAGCTGTAGCACAACCACACGCACACATGCCAAAGCCACGAGCGTACACATGCACACATTCATACATATATCGGCATGAGCTGCGGCTGATAGCTGTGCGTGCGTGCGTGTGTGTGTGTGTGCGCGCTTGTGTGGTAATAGTATTAGTTGTCGTAGATATGACAGCGCTTTTATTTTATCCCTCACAAAATCTCAATTAATTTTTTGCTTTCCATAGCATACTTTCTGGCGGCGTGAGCGTGTGCCGTGCAGACATTATCGCTAAATATGCAAAGCCACAAAAGCTGTTATTCTTCATTAACGTTGCATTAATTTAATAACAATAGCTTGTGCTGTGAATCCCATATTGGCGCCGTCGTCGTCGTCGTGGTCCTCGTAATAGTTGTTGTTGGTCTTCATTGTTGTTGCACTGTGTGACAGGCGGCAGTTGTTTTTGTTGTGGGAATTATAGCATTTGTGTGTGTAAGTTTTGAGCATATTCCTTTAATATTTTATGCTTCTGACGAAGAGGTTAGTGGCAGTAGCCAAATGTATAGCTTTGAAGAAACTGTTCAAAAAGACGAGCATACTTTTAGGCAGATCGCATGCAAGAGTTTAGTACAGTTGCTAAAATAATTGAGATATAATTACACTGTTGAGGAGCTATAATGACAAAAAAAAAATACAGAAACGATCAATTTTATATGATAATAGAACACTGTCGAAATACAACGATCAACGGCTTCGAATCAACGGAATCAAAGGCTTCAGAATTTTCAGAAACATTGACTTTGATATAAAATGCAATCACCCATTTCAATTGTAGACACTCTGAGGCTACATTAAAAGCTTTTCAAGTATGTTCAACTTAATTTTAAGTTCATTTGCTCGAATTCCACATACGCTCACGCTCTTTAATAAACACATTGACTGACCTCATCAAGGCGCACTGAACACTTTTGTCTTCATTCTAAATGTTAAGGGCGTAACCTACCAGCGGCTATGTGGATTGCATGTGTCTAATTGACAGGTACAACAAAATGCACATACATATAATAGCAGCCGTAAAACTTTTTTTTTTACTAACTTGTTCAATTCTGTTAGCTGCCACAGAAGTTGGCACATTAAAAGCAATTGGCCTTTTTAGTGGAGCTGCTGTAATTGTGGACTTCACTAGCACCAAACTCAAACACACATTGAGGCGCATGTATGTACACACATATATGTACATATGTGTGTAGGTGTTAGTTGGCTGTAGGTTTGTGTGGCTGTTGGAATGTGTGTGCGTGGCAGCTCGTCCAGCTAATGATTGGCATGCGGCTCTGCATTGCTTCATTAACTTTAAGCCATTTTGGCCTCTGGCAGAGGAAAAAAAATCGTTGAATTTTATGGCTCTTTGCTGCACAGATGTGCGCTTTTAAGCCGCTTCATTCGATTACGCCCAAAGTTGAAAATACCTTTGACATGCATGTGAGGCTTTTGCGTGCGTGTGTGTGTGTATAGTGCCGTTTTACCTAGAGCCCAAGAAGCACTAGCCAACGGGCCCTAATTTGAAGCAGCACCCACTGAAGTCGGAAACTACAAAAATAAAAACAGATTTATTGAAGATTCTTTTAAATATTTTAAGCAATATTTTTAAAAAAATTTTGGATTTAAAAAAATTACAAAATTTGCAAACTTTTTTTTTTTTTTTATCAAAAAGTGGGTTGATCAGTTTTTTTCAACTGTCGGTAAAATTTCTTTTATTTTAGAAAAGGCCTTTTAGCACTAATCCTTCTTAGTGTGTTCTTAGATGAGGCAGGT
Source organism: Neria commutata (assembly GCA_963457695.1). Lineage (NCBI taxonomy): Eukaryota > Metazoa > Arthropoda > Insecta > Diptera > Micropezidae > Neria > Neria commutata. Next base: position 14,616,677 of record OY735247.1, on the reverse strand, counting down.
CTGCACTTTTCGGTTTATATCTTTTTTGAAAATGTCATTTGAAAAGAGGGCACAATAAGCGGCCCCAAATCGATTGGCCGCTGAAACTTTCAAACATTAAGGAACCGTCTGTGGAAATTGACTTGCAAGTGTAAATTTTTTCATGTTATTTAATGTAGTATGTTTGTACTATGTACATATGCAAGTGTGTGTGTGTCAGTGTATGTGTCAGTGAGTGTGAAAATTTACTTGTAGGCTGTGCATTTTTGCGTGTTTTACTTTTCACTGGTATGCAAATCTTTGTGGTGTGCCTGAGTGTGTTGGATTTATGCAAAAAAAGTGTCGTTTTTCAGGTCCACCTTTCCGATGTTACGTTTTGTTGCTGCTGCTGTTGCTGTTTTTTAAGTGTGTTGCGCCTAAAAGGCCACAACATGTTGCAGCAATAACAAAAGATTTCGGTTTAATCCTTTTTGGCTTGATATGTATTTACAAGAACAACGCACACGTGCGCGCCTGTGGGAATCGCAAATTGTTCTGCTCAATTCCCACTCGCATCGGCCGCTCGCAAAATTTTATGAATTTACTTTCACGCTGTAAGGTTTCAGAAAATAATTTGATATAAAGAAGTGACCGCTAGAACTAACAACAGCATACCGGCATCCTTTGCTCCCTCTGTAAACTAACAGTCTCTGTTGCTATTGTGATGCTGTTGTACTGGGTCCTTTGGTATTGCATGCAAATATAACCACACGCAGCGCGTAATTCAATCAATTGGAAAATTGGCTGCCGGCCGTTTTTACATTTGCATCATTTCAATCAATTACGTTGCACGTTAAAATGCACGACTTTTTTTAAACTTTCAAAATTCATTTATATGCTTTTATATTATTATGGTCGTCGAGTCGAGTATATATAGCTGGTATTCTGAAGCTACGTACCCATGTGCATCTGATAGCTGCAGCAATAAGCCGTTCAGGCCGCCTTGGCTAGGAGTCTAGATACCTTCCCCTATCCCAAACACATTCTTATCTTATCTAAAGTAAAATTGGTGCGAAAATTATAACGCCTTAAATAGAATACGAACTAAAATAAAGTTGAATTATGCTCATGTGAGGAGATTGGTTTGAAAATTGTCTCTAAAAAGATGTTTTTCTAAGATACTATGCAGTTAAAACAAAAAATATTCAACTGATCATAGTTCGAATTGCCTTCAAAAGTTTTTTATATTGCATTAATCGCCATTGCAAAAAATTTTCTTTTGGATTTCTATTGCTAACAATAATGGTTGCTTCATTTAAATAATTTATTTAAAAAGGAGAAACTTTTATTTTCATTATGACTTTTGAGTTAATTTGATCAAATATACTTTGACAACATGGAACTTGAATTTTTTGCCTGAAAAATAGCTTTGGGAATTTATAAAATCCAGTCAGAATTATTATATAGTACCTACATATTAACTTTCCACATATTTCTCTCACTCTACGCGGGTCTTACGCCTGTAGCCGCTATTCTCTATCATTTACAATCAAACGGAATTTCATCCCCCTCTCTTATCTTTTATCAACTTTAATGCTGCTCTTTACCATTATCTCTATTATCCACGATCTTAAATTAGGTTAATCTGATTTATCATGCAATTTATGACACTTGATATAAGTTTAAAATTTAATTGCATACGATTTTGCTTGGTTTTCCTTTTGATTTCGGCTTATTTGTGCTCTTTTAATGCCGCGCAATCGTTAAATATGCTAATTATGCAATTTTTAATTATTAGCTGCAATTAACTTGCAACAATTTAAAGTGGCATGCAGGAGTAATATGCTGGAAGCAGTTTTTTGTTGTTGCACAGGTAAACGGGGAAATATTTTTCGAACTTCCGCAATGCATAAAAATGTTTGCTTTGTTTTGCATATGCAAGTGTGTGTGTGTGTAAAGTAACCAATCAGCCAATTAATTTGTTGTTGCTGGCACTTTGCACTGCGCCGACGTATCGTTACGCATCCGGCCAACCAATGCCACCATTAATGTACTTTTTTTGTAGCCTTTCACGCGGTGGCATTACAGCCAGTAATTGGCATCCGCCATCGCATTGCCATTTAAAAATATGTACTTCAAACAGAATATTTGATTTTACCACTCTTGCTTGTTGTTGTTGCTGTTTGTCACTTGGAATGCGTGCATTTATACCACAGTAGCCAAATTGATCATTGATCTCATGCAATCCACAACATCTCATTACAGTTGTTAAACTGAAAAAAAGAACTGTTGAGCATATCAAAAAATTCAGTAAATGAATAATTAATTTGTCAAAAAAAAAAAAACAACACATTTTATAGTCATTTTGCTAAAAAATCATTTATATGTATATAAGTTGACATACATATTTGTAAATGCATATCAAAGCCAAGTGGATGAGACACTGGCTACGCTTGGAATTTTCGACTGCAGGAGGCGTGCGCATAGCGGCGGCGCCTGGAGAGAGGCCATACGGCAGGTCGTAACCCGGTAACGGGTTGTTCTGACCACCTATGCATGTCTGTATGTACATATGTACATATATCAAAGCCAACCGATTTTTGACTCACTTATTTGCCAAGAAGGTACCTTCAGTTGAGTCTATCTAGCTACTCGGATTGATTTTGTAGTTACTTACTTACTTAAGTTGTTCAGGACAACCCGTTACCTGGTTACAATCTGACGTACAGCCTCTCACCAGCCGCCCCTGCTACGCGCGCGCCTACTTCAGTTGGAAATTCCAAGCTATGCCAGTGCCTGCTTCACTTGTTCTTTTCATCGTAGACATGACCTTCCATGCCTCGGCGCAGAGCTCGTGATTTTGTAGTGTTTGTGACTTTATAGGAGCAGTGACATGCACTTGTAGCTTTTGTGAGATATCCTGGAATGGAGTTTGCACCTCAGCAATTGAACAAGTGCAACCAATGAAATGAACACCTTTCTCTTGCATAGCCATTGGCAGCAATACTCACACATGCATGCTCTTCGTATGCCAAAAGCAGTGTCAAAGTAATACAATGAACATGAAATGCAATAATGTGGTCAGTCTTTGTATATATGTATATATATATTTGTGTGTGTCATACATGCATTGTGACAGCTGTCTGCCTGCCTGTGCGAATCCTGCAGATCATTCAATTTCAGCTCCTGCCTCATTTCGAGCTGCAGATACAAATAATTGTTTGCTGCATTGCTACACTGTGGTCTTCTCGGTTTACGGGTTTACGGTCAAGCCAGCTGAACAACTGCTCGGTCGAATAAGTGCAGGTGTTTTCTGAGCCTCGCTGCGCCAACACATTGCGGCTTTATTGACTTCGTTCATTGACAGCAATGCACTAATTCGAATGCGAATTTGATTGAGTAGCTTTAATTGAATCTCTGTTCACAGAAGTGACCATAAATCTCTTAATCGTTTCTAAGCAATTAGACAAATTGCAGGGAGTTAATGAAACGGATTTTCCATTTTATGGCACAGAAAAAATCGCATTCAAATCATAAAGTTTTATAATGGTTTTTCAAAGTAAATCAAATTTCTATTTAAATTTTGAGGAAACTATATTTTTCGTCTTTATTAAAACATACACAATACGTGGTAACACAATGGGCCTTTTGGCCTAAGTTATGTCCTTGAGACGACCACTTAACCTACCTACCTACCTACCGGTCTCGGTTCGGTCTCGGCTACAAAAGGCCGAGTATTTAGCCGAACAGTTGAGGAACAAATTGTATAGTTTTAAACAAAATTTAAATTTGTTAATAATACTTTTTATTGATTTTTCATACATCAGATGCTTAATGTAGGTATTTATACCTCAAAAGAATTGGTTTTTATAATAAAATGTATTTTTTCCTAAAAATGTATAAATTTTTTTTCATTAAAATTCTTCTTCGTTTTTTTTGCATATGTATTCGAAAGGTTCGGTCTCGGTCTCGGCCGAACATTAAAAAAAGGCCGAACGCTCGGTCTCGGCCAAAATTTCGGGTTCGGTCGGGCTCTAATTATTGCATATTTCACGCAAAGTAATGACAGGCGATCGATTTTGTAAGCAACAGAGCATATCATAATCACGCATACATATGCTGTCAGTCTGCTGAAAATGTTATTGGAAAATCGTTGGTGTTGACAATTGGTGGAATTGAAGTTGAATTGTATTCAGCATGATTCGCCTGATAGCAAAAAATTTCACTTGGCTACTCTGCATTGCAAAAAGTAAATCTGTGACTAGACTTTTTCCCTTTCCTAGCCATTTGATTGCTAGCGTGTCGCTATTCGTATCTACTTAAATGCATTTAACATTATATTGAAAATTCGCCACCCCCACATCTGCTAGTGACAGGTTTTATAACAGTCAAATACTTGGCATAAATGCTGTCACATTTTGCATAATTTGCCTCTATTGTTTTTCGGCAATATGGTTGGCAACATTGAAATTCGCAATTTGTCAAAATTTCCATTGAAATTTATGTGCGCATTTCCACAATTATGCTTGTCTCATGCCGGCAACGATTCTGACCCTAAATGTCAATTATTTGCTCTTGCGATTGCAGTTGTTTTTGTTTCATTTTGTCTGAACTTTTCAAAGGGACTTGTTTTCAGCAGACATATTTTTTCAAGCTGATTATAGGAAAACTTTTATATTAATTATAGCTTTTATTTGCAGGCGAAAATATCAAATTTGCCGACAAAATAAATGTAAAATGTATAAAAGTCCTTTGAAGTTGAATGTGGGCACAGAAATTACTATGAGCTGGCATTATTCAGTCCAGCAATACCCTTGACCAACCTTCAATATTATTTTTTGCGGAGAGAGATTTTTTCGCGTGCACTCTCTTCGAGAAAGCCTAAACCATTCCACTTTCACACCCATCCACTTACTTCTATTCTTTTCCAAACCAACTAGTGCTTTACAGGTATAGAGGGTATTCCCTGAGTGTTTGTTTATGTGTGCAAAAAATAAGTAAGGCGCGTATTTTCGTTTGTTGCTTTAAAATTTACTTGGAAAGCACAACGACGTGTTTTTGTCGATATTAATTTTAGCCTACTTTTAGACATTACGACCAATTTCCGTCTCGCCAAATGCCTAAAAGTATGCCCTTGTCAGCTAAGCATATCGAGCTGCATATTTTTAATGAATCTGTTTTTCATATAAAATGCATTTTAATTGAGTTGTGTTGACTTTTAAAATCATATTAATAATTGCAAAAACATTTACTCAGAGCCGACAATCAGCCTGAGCTATGCGGCCCGTTAGAAATCATAGACTAGGCAGAAGCAAAGCAACAACAGAAGGAGAAACTTTTGTCAGCAACAACATTTTATAGTATATATACTTTATATTTTGCGCTTATGAACAGCGCGAAATATGGCTGGCAACTGCAACAACAAAAATAGCACATGCGGACCAACACACTGACAGACAGATGACCGACCGACCCACAGCTGTGTATGTGTAAATTTGTAGCAGGCAACTAATTGGATTGCGGTTGGTCGCTGCAAGCAAAAACAGGCAACTGATGTGGTAAGCAACATCATCAGCAGCAGGAACAGCAGCATTTCGCTGCTGATTAATGTTAACAATTTGAGCAGCATACTTTTTGGCGCAGCTGAGAATGCGCACGTGAGCGTTTCTGTTTGCTGTGAGGGGGGGCGCAAGATAAAAAGTGTTGCTGTGACTGTTGGTGTTTGTGTTGTTGTTTGATTGTTGTGCTTGCAGCAGCTGCAACTTCTTTGGTATTTGTGGTTTTCAATTTTGCTGCTCTTGAGGGCATTTTAGGAAGAGAGGCGACACTGCCACAATCTGAACTGGTAAAATTGTATCTTTACTATGTATTTTCACTTGTTCATAGGCACTTGTTGATTGCTTTCTTTTCAGATAATTTTTAAGTACAATATTTTTTCTACAAAAATAATAAAAAAATGTAAATAACAACTTGTATAAATATAAATATTTAAATTAATTTTCACCCCTTTTATTTTCTCTCATTCGCAGGTAAGCAACACTCAATAATGTGCTCTAATTATGGTATTTAGTCTAAGGCGTGGGTAAGTTTTAAGTTGCATAAAATATATACATATATATATGTATCTGTGGTCGCAAGTCATAACCGCCTAAGTCTGTTTTTTAAGTTTTTAAGGAGAGCAGTTCAAAGTTTCAAATTCCCACGGCTTTGATGGATAATTGCCGTCCCAAGCAAGATACAAACATGAAAATTTGACAGCATATAGATTAAGAAACGCCGAGCACGATGCCATTAATTACTAAATTTCGTGCTAACTCGACTTAGGCCATTATGGTTTGTGACCACAGATGTATAGCATTATTGCCTAAATGATGCTTCAATCGAACTCTAATGATGCTACGCTTTGTTAAAGATGTTTCGCTTGATATGCATAAATCACACTGGACAGACAGTTAGTATAGCAAAAGTATCTTATTGATCTACACAAAATATAAAATGGCGATTTACAATTTTATTTCAAGTCTCAAGTCCACCTCAAATCAATTTCCATTCAATACAAGCTATGATTTTCTAAGTCAAGTTGACTTGAGCTTGTTTAAGCTAGCAATGTGCGTTTCTAGTGTGAACTTAAGTTATTTATAAGTCACAGAACATAGTTTAATATACTAGCTTAGGTCAACTTGGGTTGTATACATAAGCAAGGTATAAGTTAACCCCTTTTACCTCCTTTTGTTGCAAGTTCTTGCATACAAGTTTTCACCTGTTTGTGGATTGGATTTTACTTTGTAAGTAGTGTAAGTAGCACGAGCATTACTAATTTACAGTCAATTTTCTTAACTCAAGTTCACTTAAAATTTCTAAAAGTAAAAAAGTGAAGCATTGCTCAAATAAAATTTAAACCAAATCCTTTCTAGAAGCGCTAATAAATATACAATTTTTAATTTTGCACATTATTTTGAAGTCGGCAGCTGTGTGCTATTTAATTTAATTTGCATATGTATGCACAGGCTGCTGGCATGCGCCAAGTGTCCACTTTTGTAGACCACTCGCATAAATTACGCGCACCCACACACACACACACACACACACACAAGCGCACTTGTATATGCTCTGCCGTAATCCGGGCTTCATTGCAAATGGCACATCGTTTCGCACTCAACGCATTGCCTCACATGCGCAGATTTGCTCCAGCATATAAAGTATATGTGTGTGTGCTTGTATTTCCATATGTTGCTCTACCTCATGTGAGTGTGTGCAGCTCAGATATACAGCTTTTTGTTTTGTTGTCTGCATGCAAATTAAATATACCCGTATACAGCGGCGTCTGCCTTTGTGCATGCCTGAAAATGTTGCTACAATTGCTCTCTTTTGTTGTAAATTATGAATGCCATAAAATGTACACACAGGTACAAGAAGTCACAGTCAAATTACAGTTTTGTGTGTGCTCTCGTTTGCCCTTTTGTAGCGACACTCAAAGGTGTCGACTCTTGAATGCGAGTATTTATACAGAAAACGAGTTAAATTCGCAGGAAGCGTCGTACTATTGCTTTTATTCTGAGTAAAATTTTTATATGTTTACATGTGAAGTTGTCTGCTGAATCCCCAAAATTTTAATAGAAATGGAAAATATATTTAAATATGCACATAAATTTAATATGTTGAATACATAAAGAATATTTTTCAGAATCTATTATTTATTTGAAGACCGGCGCTTAGTTCAGACGATCTAAAGGTAGCTGCTTACAAAATTATATAGGATTTTAAAGATTTCGATGAGTACATTTGCACAAAAATATCAGATCGAAGATTGCTCAAGTCATACCCGAAATAATTGCGTTTAAATATTGCCAATATTCCCTATTGAGCAACGCATTATTGCATAGAACATGAAAGTCTGCTTGCTAGTGGGAAGATGGAGACATGAGAATAGAAAAATCACACACTTTCTCTTTTCCCACTTATTCGCTTTAAAGTGTTGAGAATTCCAAAGCAAAAATCCCAAGTACTCTCAAACTATGAAGAACAAACACAGTTGTGTTTGCACTACAGTTTATATCAAACTGTAAAGAATGCTATTATTCAAAGATTGGGCTAAATCTAGACGATCTAAGAATTGCACAATATTGGCTGATACACCATTTTTAAAGTTTCAGCGCGAATTTTCAGGCATAAGTTCTAGATTAAAGATTGGTCGAATGTGTCCTAAAATATTAAAGTTTTCAATTTCCAAAGTTTTGTATTGATTTATTTCCATTCGAGATATAGCCTGCTGCATAGATCTGGAAAGCCTAGGCTATAATATTTAGTAAATTTTTTCTTATTTAAATGTCTTCATAGCTTTGTCATAGGACACGCCCGATACTCGGCAGTTATTACTAGTTCCTATTATTAGAGCACTTCATGATATTAATTTAGCTTCACCTTTCTGCTATCGAGCATGCTTGTCCATCTTATTCTTCGTTTGATGCTTTTCCTTCAGTTCTAGCTGGCAAATATTTGTTGGATTTTTATTGCTATGGAACGCATTGAAACTGTGTCTGAAACACATCAATATATTACCTGACGTGGAGACGTAATTTTGCTGCTGTGCTTTATTGCAAGTTTCAATAAAATCTTTAAAATTTTTTTTCATATCTTTCAATGTCGAGCATGCAGGTTTTTATGAGCAGCGTGAGATTTCCAATCACTAAACTCAGCCACGCTGTGACTTTTATTTTATAAGCAACAAAACAATCGATATTGTGAAAAATGACAAAATGACAAAATTTAACAATGTGTGCACTATCACGTAAGCTACACTTGTAAACATACAGCGAAATTCGTAGCGAGGGCAACGTAACGTGCAACGCTAAACTGTGCGCATTTTACGACTGCACAGCGGAACTGCCGCCTTGTGACATTAGTGGATTACAACAACAACAATGACAGCAGCCATCAAGCACCAGCCGCTTCAGCCAACACAACAATAGAAATATCAACATCCGAACTCAATTTGAACGGCGAACGAAGACTGCCGCAACTTGAATTGGTACGTGACGTACGGCACTAATGCCTTACAAAATGGCGTCTGCTGCGCGCACATAACTTCCTGCTGCGCGCTAAAATGAGCGCGTAATGTGCGCCATTTTACACACACACACACACGCGCCCAAACAAAATCGGCAATCGGAGCGCGTTACTGTGTCGTTGGGCGATGTATTTCATCAGCGCGCCATCTTGTAACTTGCGAAAACTTCAAGCGGTGTGTCTGTGTGTGTGGTGTGTGTGTGGCTGCTTGTGTGTCTGTTTAGGACACATTGAAATTGCGCACACACATGGTAGCTGCAGATGTGCGCCTAAAATGCTACTACAACGAGGCAAGCAATTTAAAAAAAATAACAATTTAAATTCGATGGAGGTGTATTAAATAATATATGTACATATATATACTTAAATTTTCACGCATGCGAATCCTTTTGCTAAGCATGCCTAAAAGTATGCCAATTTAATTAATGGCTTATTTCCAGATTGCTCTATTAGCTCTAGTTTATAGCAATATGTAAAATTGTTGATGGTGTTGCTTCTTACAAATTTAATTTCATTAAATAGTCCTGAAATTTAAAGGAACCAGCAAGTAAGTAATTAGAAAAGATTTTATAATTGATGTTTTCTAAATTGAAAATTTATATTCCTGGTACCTCGTTATTTGAGAGTTCCAAATAAACATAGTTCCAAAAAGCATGCAGAAATTAAAAAAATCAGAACTTAACACAAAATTTACTGAATCCATTGGTAAAATTTGGCAAATCTTTTATCATTTTCAAAATTCTGTAGCATACTTTCAAGTTATTGAGTGGTAAGTTGGAAAATTTGAATTTCGCAAGAAACAGGCTTCAAGTTTTTTGGTTCACGTAATTTTACCAGTGGCCGATGTAGATTTTTCTGAACAATTTTGTAGAGGATGTAAAATTTGCATGTAACGAAAATTTGTATATTTTCGATCAAACTCAGTACATTTTAAAAACCAATTACTCAGAATACCTAATCTAACAAAGATTCGAGATTCATATTATTTTGAATCAGGCATGTCACATTTGCATTCTTTTGTCAGGCAGTTTCTACGGAAAATTGCCTTAACTTTTTCTTCTGCGCCTAAAAATATGCTATATCCTTTACTGAAGAACTGATTTAAGACGCCTTTTTTTGGCTTCCTACCCTTTTTGCTGCACTCGAATGCCTTTTTGGTAGCCTTTGTTGTTGCTTTGGGAATCAAAGAGTTCTGTTGCCCGGCGGACGTTTGAGCGCACATTTCTTGCATGTGCAGCTTATCGTGGTACGAGTATTGCTGTTGTTGTTGTTGTTGTTATTTTGCATATCGCATGCAACAAAGCCATTGTTTCGCTTACAGTGAAAAAGAAGCAAGCAGAGAAGTACTAAAAAGCAACGAAATAACTGAAACAACAGTTGGCAATTTTTTTTTACCAAAGTTTTTGTGTTATTTTTGTTACTTTTGTGCTGTTGGCATAGCAGTTGTTGTTGTTGTTGTTGCTAAATGAATTTATCGTCCGCACTGGCTGCGCATTGTTGTTGCTGCCACTGCCACTGCCACTGTTGCTGTTAGCTTCCGTTTCCTCTACTATACTAGCTATTTTTGCCATTCTGTTTGTGCAGAAGAGTGCATGTGTATGTGTGTGTGTGTGCGTGTCCCTTGGCGCAGCTGGCATACAAATGCAAGAGCATGCAACAAAGAGAAAAATTGTCGTTAGCGCTTTAAATCGAAATGTATTCACACTAACACAGACACGCATGTGCACTCACACACACACACACATATACGCGCGCGTATTTGCATGTGTATTCGACAAAAATGGCTGATCGAACATTTCCGTTTGCATTTGATCGTCATCAGTTTGCTGTAGTGTCAAAGCAGTTACGCCTGTTTCGTTGTGTTGTTGTCTTCCAACAATTGCTGCCATTATTTGTATATGAAATGTTGTTGCCAGACGCTATCTATCTATTTGTGGGTTCATTGGTTTCTGTATAAATTGTAGTTTTGTTTTGGCAAATACAGACAAAGCATTTTTTGCAAATATGTAAAAAAAATTCAATTAAGTTGTTCGAAAAAGACGAGTTAAATTGAATGGATTTTCGGTAACAACACATCATATGGACAGTACGCAACTTTCTTCGAATGCATACTTCTTATTGTTGTCATGCCTAAAAGTATGCTTTGCCTTAATGGCGAACAGAGCAATTTTAAATTGGAAATTTGCATACGTTCTGAGTAGCTCTATCAAATTATGCTACTAGACCTGCCGAAAAATGTTCTGTTAAACTTGATAGCTGTCAACGCAAAATATTATTTTCTTTTATTAGATTGATTTGACTCGAAGCCTGGGAGCCTTATGCTTAAAAGGCAGGCGGTGGCCCATCGACTCAGCAGTGATAGCTCGACAGTATCAACAGGATCAATTATCCTCAGTAATTTGTAAATTCTTTTTTTTCACTACTATTGCTTTAAAATTGTTGTTCGTGTTTTCTTTTTTTCATTGCTTTAGAAAGTTGTCTTTTTTTAAACTAACTTCTTCAAAATGCCGCCCTTTAATTGTGGTATTTTGCAGTTCCAGTTCTTCAATTTCTCAAAAGTTTGAAATACTTCAGAAAGAAATACAAGTCGAAAGCACAACTTTGTTATGTGTGTGAGTGTGTGTGTGTTTGTAAAACTAACAAAAATAGACAGAATACTTCGCATTCGACTGAAGGCGTCTGAAGAAGAGCACAAGCGGAAAATTTCATATTACTCAAAGTAGCGCCGCGGGACAAGTGCAACAACTGGAAAACCAATTTACCGCAGACACGTATGATACACATACAAGCATGCATATATGTACATATACGCACACACATGGGGTTGATACTGTGAGAAGCGTAGCAAAATAGCACTACGATAAACACATACAATGCCACATAGATTGAGTGCAACCGATTTCACACGCGCTCTATGCCTGAGTCCTATAAAATTACTTGTGTCCAGACTTGCCACACATCAGTGTTTTAGGTTTATTTTTTCAAACACATAAGACTTCTGGAAAAATCTTTGGTGCAAACGGTAGTATTTTAGGTTTTATATGCAGTCGATGTAAAGATAAACTCTCGATTCTGAAAATCAGTAAATTTTTATAGTATAAAAACTTATGAAGGTAATCGAAGAATCAGCGCATTCAATATAAATGTATCCTCTCTTTACTGTTTTACTTCTTTTTTACGGTTTAAGCGCCAGTTAGTGATGACGAATCGTATTTATTCGTATCGTAAATGTGTGAGAGAGACCTATTTCTATGAGAATTTCTGCGTTAGGATCCGAAAAAATGCGTCAAGAGCGAACGCATGTATAGAGCTCGGGTAGGGTAGTTTTTGTTTGCGATACGAATGAATACGCTTCGTCATCACTAACTGGCGCTTTAATCAGCAGTCCCGCCTTATTTCTCCTAAAAACAATGGAGAGTCAAAGTGAAAGGCATTTGAGAGACGAATGATTTATAGACCTCTTCACAAAAACCAATATTTCTATCAAGGCATATTGTCCGGACAAGTCTCACGCTCTTCAGGATCGCACAAAAATATTGCAAGATACAAAGAATTCTCAATTTGTTGCTGGATATCGACGAGGCTTTCGAAATTACAGAGTATGACCATAATGTGTACTCAAAGCAAAAGAGTGCAACTGTATGCGAAATGTACTCAAAGTCAAACATATTGAATGCAACTCTGGGCACGGAAAAAGTTAGAGTTCTGGCTGAGAAAGGGGGGATTATCTAAAATTTTAACATTTGGCCAATTTAGTTCACAGACGAACACCAACATCTTTGGGTTTCGGAAATCTTCAAAAGGTGGCAACCTTTATTATATGCTTTAAATACGCTGAGGGTATCCATAAATACATGTGTGTGTGTGTGTGTGTGTGTGTGTGTGTGAACTTTTGTCTGTCAATGCAGAAGGCACACAACAACAACAACAACAACAAATATGAACGAAGCTAGTGTCGACCACATAAACATCACTATTATGACCGTTATCGTCACGATCGTATTCTGCGTCGTTGGCGGCGTCAGTGGCGTTGTCATCGGCATTTTCTGCCAATCATTGTCATTTCATGTAATGGCGGAAAAAATCTTAATACGCTTGCGTGGAACAGCAGAAAGGCGGTTAAAGCGGTTGTTGCTCATTACGTGCCCCCTAACTTTTATGCGTGCTCGATTGGAGCGCCCGAGAGTATGCAATACGACAGTTTTTGTGTTTTGCTGGTCCAGTGATTTGCAATGACGTACAACGCTGCGCAAACGTACCGAGAGGGAAACTGAACGCACCTAAAGTAGAGAGGTCCAGTCGAGTCGAAGGGTCGTACAGTGGAAAACGAACGAACTCTGCGTAGAGGATGGATGGATGGATGCGGATGGATGGCGGGACGGACGGACGCACGCCCACATCGAAGCAGACATCATATGAAAATGCATGAAAGTTTCATTATGTCCAGCCAGCCGTTATGTTTTGTTGTTTTTTCTGCACAAGGGTTGCCGGGGGACAGCGAAGCAGGGTGGTAAGGGTACAACAACATGGTCGTGTGGCTTGCCCGTAAGCTATTTACGCCCTGCTTTTCATATGCTGTTGCTCTGTGTTTGTGGGGCTGTCGTTAATGTGGGGTGCTGCTGTTTTTGTTGTTGCTATTACAATTTTGTTGTTGTTGCTGCTGGTGTGGCTGCTCGCTCATTAAATGAAAATTAATTTCACTCGAAATTCGTTAGTTTTGCTGCTGGTTGTTGCTGTTGCCCGAAGCTGGAAGCTATCCGGCTGTTGTTGTTGCTGTTGCTCACTTGCCTGTGACATCAATTTCACTTTAATAATCAGTTGTGTCTGTGTGCTGTAATTCCTGCTGTGTTTGTTGTTGTTATTTTTGTGCTCATTGCTACTGTCGCCCACTGTTATCCTTTGGCCATATAATTACTTTACAACGACAGGAGCATAAATAATAATTAAAAGTGTTGTGCCATAATGCAGGCACTCTTCCCTTAATCAGCATCACAGCGAATTGGCGCTTGTTACGCCCCTGATTTCAGCCCCCTTTCATTCACAGCAGGACTATTAATTAACATTTTGATTGTGTATACGCTGGCGGAACGTTGAACAATGAAGCGTGAGCGTATAAATGAATTAAGCCTACATTTAACAATGAGCGCACACGCACACTCACACAGTCATGCTCACATTATATACAGTAGTGTAATGTGAACGATTGCGCGTTAAGTGTTGCCTACTTTTAGGCAGTTGGTGTGCATGTTTTATTGAGCAGCTCTCTGATTTATGCAGTGCAGTGCTTTGGCATGATTAATTGCATACATTGTTTTAAATTTCGTGCCCCTTTCATACGCTATTCAAACAATATTGTTGCATATTTTAAGGCGCAAACATATGGAAAATTTTCTTGTAAGGTTCGTTGAGGTGAAACGTTCGTTTCACTTTAAGAGCATTTTGTGAAAATGGGATTTGGAAATATTCTTCAAGAATTTTTGCACTTAGTCCATGGAATAACTATGCAAAGACTTTTCAATTGACTTCTAATTCGCACTGCATTCTAATTTGTGTAGCTATAAGTACTTTTAATATAATCTACGCGCGATCGAACCACATTTAGTTCTAATATGCATTTTACATCAAAATTGGTAGCACAATTTGCAGTCAAAAATGTTCTGAATTAAATTCACTTGCGCCTTCAATTTGAATAATTACAGTCGAGCTTCCAAAACTGGAATCACCATTATCCAAAGAAAAGTTCGACTTATGGAAACTTCGACTTATAGAAATTCACCTGCTGTTGCCACCCGATTTAGTTCGAGTTATAGAAGTTCGAGTTATAGAAGTTCGAGTTATAGAAGTTCGAGTTATGGAAGTTCGACTGTATATATGTAGGTATATTCACGAAGTCAAACACCAATTAGTCTTTATACAACTTTATTTAGTGTCGTCTAAAACAAAAGTCGCTTTCTAGGCGTCAGCAAGCGCATATGAAGCTTCGAGAGAAAGCTTTTAATGACAATTGAACATAGCTTAAAGAGATAGCATATATAGAGGTAGCTTATAGAATTAGCTTAAAGAACAGGTTCTAAGATAATGATGGGCAATACTAGCGTAAGGTACTAGGCATAGAGCCAATATGTAACTATATAAAATAATTTGTATTGCATATTTCTAGGCATACGAAAGCTTAGTACTCATGTCTGAAAAGTAGTATGTTTTAATATAAAATTTCCATCATAATTATGAAATTTGTAGCAAAATATATAGCATATATATATTCGAACTACTAGCATTACAACAGATTATAACATTTGAGAACTGGCGTCTAATAAAGAAATACAAAATTACATTTTTATTATTTTTCGTAGCATACTTTTGTGAGGCGTTTCCTTATATTTCTTTGTGAAATACAGACAACCCTTTGGTAGTGCCACTCACTGCTGCGCGCAATATTGTCAACATTTTCACTTGCAGTTGTACTTCTACGAAAGCATTGTATTCCATTACGCTTGCGTCAGCGCTTCACTTCAGCCCACAAGAAGCAGTTGGCTGGCCAGCAGCAACAACTGACGATCTGCAGCACATAATCCGTTTATCTGCCACACACACAACAACTTTTGCTCTACGAATTTGCTAACTTTTTTAAAATTCAATTCAAACAAAAGCTTTTATGTTCTTTTTTGCGCTCTTCTTTGTTCGCTACTCTTTTTTCTGGGTTAACACTCTTTGTCAGCGCTGCCAACATTTGTTGCAATCTTTGGGCGTAAACAAGTCGATGATGCTCGTGTGTGTGGCTTTGCACATGACAGTGTGTGTGTGTGTGTGATAAACTTAATTAGTAATATGCGCATGTGTGTGTGTGTGTCTGTTCAGAGCAATTCGTGTCGAGCACTTAAAATTCTCTGGTTGTGTGAGTGTGTGTGTTTGCTCGAAACTGGCGCAAAAAGTTTTCCAGCCAAGCGCAAATTTCTCCCACATTTTAACAAGTTTTTGGCATTTTTGTACTCATTTTTCCTATAATGTTTTGGTTTTGTTGCTGTTTCTGTTGTGTGAAAAAATGCATGCCTCTTGTCACATTTTGCACTCTTGAAAGTTTTTGCTAACAATTAAAAAGTTGCAGCTCCAAGGCAATTAAACATTTTATCATTTCATCCGGAAAGCGGAGATTTTTGATAATTTGCTTAAAGTTTTGTGGCATAGTTAGAGGAGCTTATGAAAACACGTGGTTGCATTGCACATGTTCCTTTATGATATTTATCAAATTTTAATGTGTTCATTTTAACTTCATGACTCTCGCATTCTTCTTCACGCTTATCTTCTTGAAAATTTTAGCATACTTTTAGGCGCGTTAAAAAATAAATTTGTCTATGCTATAAATTTTCTGCATTTTGTGAGCACTTCACCAAGTTGTGTAATTTTAGGCGCACAATTTTCTTGATCATTAAACCTTGAGTTCATTTAATTTAAAATTCATTATCTGCTCTTACACATGTAATTTTTTGCATACTTTTAGAGACACAAAAGCAAAAAAGGTTGTAGCATTTTTGGCGTGCTCTCGAATTGCATAATTTTAGGCGATGGCACGAAATGCTTTTAATTTAGGGTCAGAAACCAGACGAGCATGCAGCAGCATTGATCATTTAAATGTTAGAAACGTTGGAAATGTTTTTTGTTTTGGATTACTTTTAAATTGTCCCTGATGATGCCATTTAAAGCAGGGCCGGCCAAGCTGCGGGCAGCATATATGGAAAAAGAGAGCAAACGGCCGGAAGATTGGCCTGAAAAAGTGTTCTAGGCGGGCCGCGGGTTAGCCACTCCTATTTTAAAAGATCTCAAAATATGGGACAAAAATAAAAATATTTCAAAACTAAACAAAAGTTTTCGATTATTACGCGACCGACCTTGAGCCTGAAGAAAATCTTGATTGTAAAGTTATAAAACAGGTCGAATAGAAACTTCAAACATTTATTGCATAACTTTAGGCGCTCTCTTACAAACTGGAAACAGTTCGTTGCATTGTTTCGGGCGTTCATTTAATGCCTTTTTCTTATCAGCTGTTTGCCAAATTTAGTTGCATGATTTTAGGCGTTTATTTAAAAATTTAAAAATTGGCTTTCTCGCTTTTGTCGCTTGGTTGCTTATACATATATGTATGTATGTATGTATATGTATCTATACATATAATTGGCACAACAGCCCATGGAAGGGAGCAAACTTAGGCCTAGCCTTTTCGCTTTGTTGCATAGCTTTTGTAGAATTTACTTGAAATCATAACTTTCACTTTTGCTGCTGTCTGATTTTACGGTGCTACCTTTTTGATTCACAAAGCCTTTTTTAATGGCGTCGTCCTATGGCATTTTCCAAAGGGCTTGAACCATAACAAATTGTGCCAAATCAAAATTATTTGCTTTTAGTTTATTTTCATTTTATATTACATACAATAATGCAATATTTTTCAACAACCTCGCATACAATTATTACACTTATGTACACACACATCAACATGTGCCATTGTTTGCTACCACACAATCTCTATCAACTCGATATTGCCAGAATACATATGGTCTGCTTGTGTGTGTGTGTGTGTGTGAGAGCGTGTGTGCATGAGCCATGACAATATTAGATTTTACACTTTGCAGTTGCAGAAAAATTGTAACCACACACACACACACACACTCATATTTCCCATGCTTTACGACTCCAACGAGTGCGCGACGGCACAGATAAAGAGGGGCTAACTGCACGTGCGGCGTCAAGTGTTGAAAATCACGCGCTCTCTGCGGCAGACCTTGTATATCCGCTTTGCTACGTTTCGAATGCAATTTACCCGTTTGCATTTGAGTCATGCTAGTCGACGTTTTTGTTGGCAGCGGCTGAGCGTCGAAGCCCAAGGAAAATATGCATTTATTTTGGCTGCTTTTGCAAGCGGCTAACATGTGAAATATACTTCAAGACTTATGCATGTGTGTATGTGTGCGAAAAATACTGCATAAGTGGCGCATATATTTCTACTCTTTTTTGTGTATTCTTTTCCACCAAATTCAATTGACTCTTTAGCTATAATCTTTGTAATGCTTGATATACAGGGAATGTCATCTCAAGCTGGTCATCGAAACGATTGAATAACTTTGACAATTCACAATAGATTTCGGAAAGTTCGTTTTTTTTCTTAAGCTTACACTTTTACAATTTATCTCAACTAATTTGCGAAAACAATGTCGAGCATCCCTTTAGAAATTGAAGTAGCAAATAACGAAATCGTGCGAAATTATAGAAAAGATGACAGAATTATTTTCCTTCAGCTATGCCGGAATTACAAACACCTCATCGTGATGGCTTACATGCTGAAATTTTTGTATTGGAAGCTGAAGTTGTGTGGAGTGCTTCAAGCCTTTCGGTACTACTGGGACAATACATCCAACGATGCTTCAGTAATGGAATATATAGTCCCAATGAGTTTTTTTCGTGTGACTATTATTCAAATTATTATTTATTCAAAATTCACTAAAACATCTTGGAATCCACATATTAGATGCCATAAAGAAGCTAACCCGAGAGGATATTGAGCGTAAATACGAAATACCATTGAAAACTAGCTAATGTTATATTTTATTTATTATTAAAATTTATAAAGAATGACAAAACTTTCTACTAGGATTTTATGTTCCACGGAAAATGCCTTTTGGGACTATATATCCCAGTATAAAAGGACGATTTCAGAATTTCTCAGTATGCAGAACCTACTTTTCTAGCTTGATTTTTCAGAATCTCCATAAATTTCTGGCACGGGAATCTCGGTTTACAATATAAAACTCCGTACCGAAAGGGTTAACTGGTTGTTATGCTTCCGATATTCGGCTCCGAGATGCTGCGAGTAGATTATACCATTCATTTCTACGAATGTAAACTGCTACTGCTTTTTAATCGTTTTTTGCACGACTTTCAAAATTATTACGCGGCCTGAAACAAGTTTTGGGCTTTATTTTCTTGCATTTCGTGTGAAATATTTCATTTAAGTTATGTGGTATCGATTTTGTATTATTAATTTTTGAACAATTCAAAAAGTTTACAAACTATTGCCTTGAAAAGATAGACGCCACTAACAATACTCGTACGTATATAGGCCAATAAGACGTGCAAAGGGGCATTATTTATTTGATCACTATTTGCATATCCCTTTCCGCTGCTTTTGAATTTGCAATCGGCGAACGCAAACGCCAGAAGTGCGAGCGCCTTATTTGCATGTGCGGCCAATAAATGTCGCTCATACGACGCCACGTACGCGAGTCGCTAGAAATGCATACAAAATTTTATTTATTGCATTGAAAAGTACATATTCTGCATGAATTATGTTAAAAAAAAATAGCAGAAAAAAACTTTCAAATTGAATTTTCGCAATCGCAATAAACAACTTTGATGCATGCACTCACACATTGCTTGATGCACAATACACACTTACACACACAAACACACAAAGGTAGGGCGGCATAAGCATCAAACGTTAAGGAGACAACTTTCGCGGTTGGCCTTAGTCAGAAAACCCACCACACGCTTTCATCCACAAGTACACACACACACACACACCCTCAAACACACATACGAAATTAGCATATAAACAGGCAAAGTTCATCTGATGTTTGTTGCAAATTAAACCAAATTCTGCTGATAAAAGTGACAATGAGCGACATACATACGAGCAGACAATGCAACAACAAAGGCAACAGCAATGTTCAGTGCCGTCTTCACCTAAGTAATTATACTTTCAAATCGATATTTGAGCACTAGAATTTTTGAGCTGAGTGTTTCTAGACTTTTCAATCTTGCAATGAATTTTCAATACTTAAAAAAAATTTATTGATTAAAAATTTGTTTAACTTGGAGTTATAATGCTGGATTGTTGAGTATCTCGTGCATGCGTTCTCGTCAGTTGTCAGCCATTAAAGTTATCTATTATAATCATTGTAGTAGAATGGCCGGAAGAGTCATTTGCGTTACAGGCTTGACTCAGAAATTAACTAAGAAATTAATTGATTTTCTGCTAAAGAGAAACGCATGAGTCATGATTCTTTTTTCAATAGAAAAATAAGCACTAGCGAGCAACTTGCGAGCGTGCAATTTTATAATTTCGGCAATTGTTTTTTTTTATATAAAATATTCATGCTAAAAGTCCAGCGCTGCAAGCAGCTAAAAACGGCACTGATCACAATGTGTGTGTATAGCAACAACAACAACAACAACGACAAGGAGGATTCAAACTACATGTATAATTTAAATTTGTTGTAATTGTTTTGTTTGCAAATATGCAGTTGTTGTTGTTTTGTATTTCTTTGTTGTGCTTTTGCATGAAAAGTAACAACATTTGCAATAAATTTTGCCACTTTCACATAACATGTTATGCAAATTCTTTGCATTGATTTGTGCTTTCTTGTTGTTGGCATTTGGTTTTTGCTATTTTGCATTAAAAAAAAAAAAAAATGACATAACTTGCAAATAAGAGTTGGCCATGCAGATTGTGCATGTGTGTTGCATGCGTTAGCTGTGCGCTTGTGTGTGTGTGTTTGTATATTTTCAAAAAGTGAGTTTGCAGAGTTTCGGTTTTTAGAAAACAATAACAATTTTACATACTAAGTTAAGCAAAAACATTGCACATTGCGTATTCGAACGAAGTGCGCCGGCAGGCAGCGAGAGATGAATGTCCGTTATGCCATGCTCCTTGGCCTGGCAGGAGCAAGCAGTGCAGTGCAGTGCTCCTGCATGCGATAGTTTGGCAAACGACAAAACTTTGTGTGTGTGTGTGTGTGTGAGGTTAAAACACTTTAAATGGCTACAGCACTGTCAAAGTTGTGCTCTGTTGCGCATTCGCACATGAGCTGATGTCCTTGCTGTGTGTGTGTGTGTTTCTATGCTTTTGCCCTGGCATATATTTTACTTAGCGATGTGACAACACACGAATTTGCTCTGTACTAGAACTTTTATTTTATTGTGTAGCGTTAAAGTTTTAAAGTTGCAAAAGTTTAGTCAAGAGTTTTTGGTTGTACGAGACCAACAGCAAGGCAGAATTTTGTTGCTTTGGCTACACACACAAACACACACACACACACACACAAATGCAAACTAACATAAATGTGCATACGGATTAAAGTTGCATCGAATTATGGGCACACGCTGCGTATACGTAACAATTTTCTATTTAGTTGCTCATACCACGCGTGGTACAATGCCATGAGATTTGTATAATTTGAAAAGCAATAGCCCTATTCACTATCTTGTGCATATGAGATTGCAAATTTATGCTATAGTAAATGTTTGCCATCTATTGCGAGCGGTTTTTTATTATGTTTAGCTTGCAACACTTTTTGCAAAACACGTAACTCACAGCTGATTGCTTAGAAGAAAAACTGTTTTCTGCTGGAATTTTGACTTCAATAAAGATTATGTCGAAAGAAGCTTTAAAAAACAAACAGTGCTCTCTTTTATAGACGAAGCTGCATTGCAACCTGTTGCTCATGATTTCTTTTTCCTATTCTAATCTTATTTTAAACATTCCGGTTCGCTCTTCTTTTTTCTCTCTCTCTCACGCTCTTTTTAATCGGCTCTCTGTTTATACCCTACACCTATGGTAATAGGGTATAATAACTTTGTGCCAAAATTGTAACGCATTAAAGGAGCCGTCCTAGGTATAGACATAAGTATATAGAAATGATCAGAAACACTTTCTCTATTGATTTCCGGTTGTCCGTCTGTCCGTCTGTCCGTCTGTCTGTCTGTCCGTCTGCGTGTTCGGGAAAAATAGAAAGAAGGAGTTGTCCGATTTGAACCAAATTTGGTACACAGTCGCAGTAAACCTCGAGTTAGGTAAAGTGTTAAAATTAGTTAAATCGGTCGAAGGACACGCCTACAATGGGCCTGTAAGTCCCACTACCTCGGGTTTTTTTCGATTAAATTGCTCTAAATTGTCTAATTACTCATTCAAAAGAATAATACTTGGTATTTATGGTTAGGTGTGGAGCCTCTGCAAAATACCAAAAAATGGGCGTGGTCCGCCCACTGTATAGGCGGCAACAATTTTCCGGTAAAATTGCTCCCAATTGACTAGTTACGAATATAAATGAATGAAATTCGGTTCCCAAGTTGATGTATAGGTCTTAGATGCCATACAAGAAAATGGGTGTGGTCCGCCCACTATATAGGCGATAAACGAAAAATCATCTTAACTTCCATAATATATACACCAGAGCGTCCAGAATTGGTTACTTCGTTCCTGGTAGGAATATCTTTTAATTCTCCAGAAATGGGCGTGGTCCGCCCACCATGGGGGCAGTAAAATAAATATGCCGATAACATCTGTTGTACACCTGTCAGAGCATCAATATTTGGCATGTATAGTCCTATTAGGTATATGTTGTAGTCTGCCAAAAATGGGCGTGGTCCGCCAACTCTGTAGGTTGTAAATCAAATGTACCCACAATTTCAGTGAAATCACACCACTTGGGAATTTGGTGTAGGGTATTACTCTGTCGGTGAAACCCGACTGATTGCTTCCTTACTTGTTTCAATTCAGTATTGCATTCGCATAGTAAATAGACTACGGGTTTTAGTGTTGGATTTTTGCAAAGATTTTGCAATTGCATCTCTGTATATTTTGTTAGTGTACAGTAAAAATATACTCTACCAATTTGCATTTGCAACATTGCAAGAATATTTGCACAAGATTGTGAATTGGACTAATATATTATAGCAACCAAAGTGGACTCTAAATGCTGGCAGAGTCGATATACGACGTCTATACTGCACTTCTATATACAGACTATACAGACAAAATCTGAGAAATGAACTATGAGAAGTAACAAATGGATGAAGGCTCTCATATTGCCTCTTATCTTTTCATTACTGTGAGTGGGAGCAGCTTTAGTTTACCACAAACAAATTTCTACTGGTGCGGGCGCTCCTGTGCATAGCACCCACGCACAATTTAGCCGTATAATAAATACTATAAGTAAAAGGCAAAATAATGATGCAGACTGCTAGAGAGGCAGGCAGGACAACGGAAATGAAGATTGAAATTGTGCGGCAAATGAACAGAAGGGCAGACGGCATTGCAAGCTTCTGGTTGGAGGCACATAGCATAGAACGAATGCAAACAGTAGTGACATTTGATATAAAAAAATAAACAGCATATTCAATCTATCTCTTGGCATATCTATCTCTTCAACTCTGCACTTTTGCCTGCAATTGACATCGTAGGCTTGTGGCTTCTGTTTTACAGCTGCTAGTATAATTGTGATTGGCCCCTCTGCCAAGTGCCCATCTGCAATTGAATCAACAATTGTCGCCCGACGAACTGTTGCAACTTTACTAAGGAAAACTGCACGCTTGATTAACAAACAATACCAGTCAATTTGCACTTTTTGCCAAGCTTTTGAACTTTTCTCCCTTTTCCCGTTTTTCTTTTCATTCATCATAACTTAATTGCACAAGCTTTGCAAAAAAAAAGTTTTGTTTCCATAATAAACAACCCTCTCCCCTTTCCCTTTCACAGGCCAGTTCTCTCATTTAAACTTTTCAGACACGAACCAATTGAAATGCAGCAAACTTCTTGCAATCAACTGAATTTGTTTACAAGTCATTTCCTTCGACAGGGAACATCAAAATAGGCAGTTTATGAAATAAAACAACAACAATTGCATGAGCAAAAACAGCAAATATATGAAAGTGCCATTTTCACAGCACATTATGCAAAATACTGTTACTCCTCGCGAAGGCAACAGGATTCAGCTGTGCTATACGAGTAGTAGTATCCCAATATAGCATATATAATTAAAAATAATCGTATCACTCCCTGTAGAACATTTTAATGCAAAGTAATAATATTCCATTTTCTAAATATTTCACTCTTTTTGTTGATACTTTTTTCTATAAATTCTTTTGAGTTGTTTGTTTTTGTAATTCGGCAAATGTTAAACATTTCGCTTGCATTTAAACATTTTTTCAATTTTAGATGCTGATTATACTAAGTTATGAAAAAAAGTCTCTATGCTGGCATACACATTAGGGTTAATTATGCCTGCTTTCCTTCACTTAATGGCAGTTTAATTAGGCTTGCATTTGCTGCAGTAATGCCTCACGAAGCAGCTTCGCTCTGCGCAAACAATAACATTGCATTAAGGAGCAGCTGCAGCCGAGAGTTTGCCGCTGATAGTGGCTTTTACTTTGCAGCATAGTGTAATTGCCTATTTGGCCTATGCTGGCAGAGTTTGTGAAGGCGTTGGTGCAAGCACGAGCAACGGCAGAGCTCTTAAGCTTATGTGGCTGCTATTTGTTCTATTGTTTTTGATTTATTTGTGTGAGTTTACACACATTTTGCTTGTAGAATGTGATAACATGTGTTTTGCCTATTAAAAGATACTAATTTTAACTATAATTAATGAGATTTCAACATTCTGTTTAATCGTTTAGTGCTTAGAAGGGTTATGTTAGATTAAAGTGGCCGCTTGACGAGAGCGGTTTATCGATGCCACGTTTCGACACAGCCTCCAATGCAACACGCAGTCCTTCTTCATTCATATGTGTGCGCTTGTGGACAAGTTTTGCCGCTACTTTTTCTGGGCTACTGCTCCACTTTGCCCCTTCCACTAATCTATAATCCTTTAAAAACTAGCAACTGCACTGCATGTAAAGGGGGCAACCATTTGCGTTGGTTTGTCTAAAAGAAAAATTCTTACTGTGCTTACTCATTTTAAGCTTTTTAGGGTTCCGTTCCCCTAAAGGGAAAAAACGGGAACACTTATAAGGTCACTTTTGTTTTGGGAGTGTGTATATAAAACGACCATATTTTCATCGTAGAAACCTGAAATTTGGCACGATGTTAGGTCTTAAAAACCTAAACACATTTTCACTATAAAAAGTTAAGAAATATTTTTAGAAATATTTTTTTATAATTTTTAAAGGTTTTCGGGTCGGACAAAAAAAAATAAAAATATTTTTAAATCGTATCGTGTGGGGTATCGTTAGAAAGGGCTATGTCCATAGATTATAAAATGTTTTTTTTTTAAATTTTATGTAAACGGGTTAGAAAGATATAGTTAAAAATGTGAGAAAAACTGACCTGTCCCCACATGATCCCATTTTCCCATGCCATTTCTCAACCGAAAATTTTGATAAAATCAGGCTAACTAGGTATTTGATCACGCATGACTGAATGGCTGCCCCTTTTTTCGAATTTTTAATTTTTAAATTTTTTTTTAATTTAAGATGACCCCCCTCAGAAAAAAATTATTTTTTTTTATATCGAGTGGGGTATCATTAGAAAGGGCTACATCCATGTATTCCAAATATATTTTTTTTAAATTATTATGTAAACGGGTTAGGGCCAGTTTCACAGTGGATATTTAAACTCTGATTGCAGTTTAAATAGGGAATTTCAGTTTCACAGTTGGAAGTTAAATACGATTTAAATAGCCGACTGTGGATATTTAAGTACGGCACAGAGTTGCAATCGAAAACAAATAAACAGCTGATTTCGGATGTGCAGGCAAGCTGCGTCGACAATATTGCAATTTATAAGAGATCAAATTAAACATAAAACTGCATAATTGAACAATTGAACATATGTTTTTGGCAAGTTGTGTCAACCTTCAATTGTCAAATATTCGAATTTGCCATTCATTATTCCGTATTTAAATAAATGCACTGTGAAACTCAAGAAAAGTTAAACTAGATTTAAACTCAATTCGCAAATTAGATTTAAACATCCACTGTGAAACTGGCCCTTAGAAAGATATAGTTAAAACAAGTAAGGAAGTATCAGTCGGGTTTCACCGACAGAGTAATACCCTACACCATGTTCCCAAGTGGGGTGATAATTCACTGAAATTGTGGGTGCATTTGATTTACAACCTACATAGTGGGCGGACCACGCCCATTTTTGGCAGACTACAAGATATACCTAATAGGACTATACATGCCAAATATTGATGCTCTGGCGAGTGTACAACAGATGTTATCGGCATATTTATTTTACTGCCCCCATGGTGGGCGGACCACGCCCATTTCTGGAGAATTAAAAGATATTCCTACCAGGAACGAAGTAACCAAATCTGGACTCTCTGGTGTATATATTATGGAAGTTAAGAAGATTTTTTGTTTATGCCCTATATAGTGGGCGGACCACGCCCATTTTCTTGTATGGCATCTAAGACCTATATATCAACTTGGGAACCGAATTTCATTCATTTATATTCGTAACTAGTCAATTGGTAACCATTTTACCGAAAAAATTTTGCCGGCTATATAGTGGGCGGATCACGCCCATTTTTTCCTGAGATATAGAAGACCTACCTCTTAACTTGAATACCAAGTATTAATCTTTTCCATGAGTAATTACACAAATTATAGCCATTTTACCGAAAAAAATCCGAGGTAGTGGGACTTACAGACCCGTTGTGAGCGTGTCCTTTGGGTAATTTGAATAATTTTAACACTTTACCTAACCCGAGGTTCACTGTAAGTGTATACCAAATTTGGTCCAAATCGAACAACTCCTTCTTTCTTTTTTTTGCATACACGCAGACAGACGGACAGACGGACAGACAGACGGACAGACGGACAGACGGACAACCGGAAATGAAAAGAGAAAGTGTTTCTGATCATTTCTATATACTTATGTCTATACCTAGGAAGGCTCCTTTAATGCGTTACAATTTTGGCACAAAGTTATTATACCCTATTACCATAGGTGTAGGGTATAAAAACGGACCTGTCCCCACATGATCCCATCTTCCCACGCCATTTCTCAACCGAAAATTTTGATAAAATCAGGCTCACTAGGTATTGGATCACGCATGACTGAATGGCTGCCGGTTTTTTCAAATTTTAAATTTTGAAATTTTTTTTTAATTTAAGATGACCCCCTCAGAAAAAAATTTTTTTTGTTTATATCGAGTGGGGTATCATTAGAAAGGGCTACGTCCATGGATTACAAACATATTTTTTTTATAATTTTCGGTGAATTGATTTCGAAGATGTAGGCCAAAATGTCGAAAATTGTTTGGCCAGACGGGCAAAGAGAAACTAAATTCGACCGCTAAAAAGGGTATTTCTGGTACGGAACCCTCAGTGAGGGAGCCCGACTCGCACTTGACTGCTTTTTTTTTATTTGAGACCAACAAGATTCCAACAAGATGTTTGCACTGTCTTAATTAGAATAGCTGCTCAATTTGAATCCAATTCTAATTTCACTTTAGTTGATTAGCATTTCAATTCTTGTGCGGTATCTGAACTTTCATTCAGTCTACAACTGGCTAATATAAAACTAATATATAAATCTTAAATCAATAAATTTGGAGCTCCCGCCACCGCGGCCTGAAAGGCCTCTCTATAATAATTCTAAAAGTATTTAGGGATCCTTCTGGATGCATAGCTTCAAAATGCATGAACTAATTACCCTTGGGGGGATCTGTCCAATTAACATATATATAGCATTTAGCTCAGATATTTTATATTGTTGAGCGACATTTTAATTGTTTAAACAAACTTTATTGTTTATGGCAAGTTTCTATTTTATTTAGTTTCACAGTTTGTCAAAATAAAAACCAAAATTTTCATAGTCCTAACGCAATTATGCAATCGATGGAGCAATTTGTTAACAAATGATTTTTCAAATTGTTTGCAAAAGTGTGGTGCATATTTCTGAAATTGTCAATATTTACAGCTGCGTGGCTCGTTACAATTTTCCCAATACAAATTCAAATGGTTGGCGATTTCTGTCTGTCGCTCGACACATTAAGCTAAGAAGCGAGCCATTCCACTTGGGAATTCAACAAGCATCAACCAAAAACGTTAAGGCAAATTGCAAAGTTTTGCCAGCGCAATAAAATCATTAAAGTGCGCGTTGGCCTTGCCTTGTTACTGCTTCAATGACTTGATTAAATTTCACTTTTGCAGCGGAAACGGAAGTGCGCAAGTTTGCGCCGACGAAAAACACTACAAAATGTTTGCTTTACTTTACTTTCTTTATTTTTTTCTTGTATGACGAACCAACTTCAAAGTACCTACCACTTTCGGACATGCACAAAACAAGTGTTGGACACCACGGTTGGAGCACTTTAAGTGCTATAGCGGAAGCGTGAAACCAACTGTCAAAACTACTAGTTGGGAAAAAGTTGGTGCCCAACAACACAGTTGCTGCTGGGAGCGCAGATAGTTTCCGGCCATGACTGCGGCAGCACTTCAGAAATCGCTCGTCGAAAATTAATTATTAATTTCTCTGCTGGCTACGACGAAAAAGCGGAAGCAACACAGTGAAAGTTTGTGAAATGTGCGTGGAAAAAGGCGTGCGCAATTAAAAACTATGATTAGTGCTTCTTTGGAGTGGTCTCCTCCAGGCGGAAGTAAGTTGATGGACTTTCAGCTTTGCACAAGCTTTGAAGGGTCGGCGCGGTTGAAGCTTGCTCAGGCTGTTGCTCAGGCTGTTACTCTGAATTTTTGTTGTATTTTCATATTTGACTAAATCACCGTAAGACACGCTCACATATATATACAACCCACGCATACGTGTGCATAATTTATACTCAGATTTTCACATCATAAGCATATATTTATCATATGTAAGCTGGCAAATTCTCGGGCACGTAAACGCAAATTAATGTGTAGATTAATGTCTAGCGACCTGAAGCGTTCTTAGCTGCCTTTTAGCCAGAAATATTAGTCTTCATTTTGTCAGTTTTCTCTCTCTTTTCAAATGTTCATGCTGTCAGGCATGCTATAAAAGGGGCAAACCCGGTTACTTGCAGAAATCGAATTTTAACTTTTTCTTAGAGAAAAAATTTTGTATGCCAGCGTCTGACAAGAAACTTAGCTTTCGACAACCAAAATCATAGATTTCATATTGTTTCAAATATTGCAATGGGAAATAAAATGCTAAAATTCAATATTCCCGCAAAAAAGGGGTAGTTAAAGATGCAAAGCGTAAATATTTTGAAATTGTAGAATTTCAAAAAGTGATTCATGCTTTTGATATGTTGTCAAACCATTAAATTAAATATTTGAATGAAAAAATCCTAATGCTAATAAACTGAGGCTCGGCAATGCTCAAGAAATAACATAGCTAAAATGAATGTAAAGAAATGCCCATTCGCAAAAATCTAACTTCCTAAAAAAAAACTTATAATTTGATTGGAAAAGATTTTTGCTGATGTAGTGGCTGCTTCATTGCAGGACTTAGACTGACATTAAATATTGATGGCTACTCGAGCCATGATGACAGTCTTTCATTAGTAGTGTACTCTAACAAGCTGGACTAGCTTAGGGCTAGCCTATAGATTTTTTAAGACCATTAGTCTACCCCGTCTTCAGCTTACAACTTTTAATTCCGATCGTGAGCAGTGCCTGTAGTGTATGTGAATGAAGAGCTATTTCGAAATAAAGTTTAAAATATCAACCGAGAAATTGTACTTTCTTTGGGCTCTAAAAAGATGTTATAACTCTTATTTGCCAACATTATAATCTTTTTAAATTGAAATTGAAAATTGAAATGCAAACATTTCGTGGTATTAATACCCCTTTTGCGCTCTTACAGCTGCTGCCAGGCCTCACAGGCACTCCATACTGAATATACGAATTATGTATGGTATATCTTTCTTTCAAAGTATGTAATCCCAAACCCGTCATTACAACAACACTAGTAGACCTTGCCAACGGTGTCCGTGTTGTCGCCTCGTTACTCTTGCTTGCTTTAGCTTAATAGCTTTTCTTGACATTTTTCAGTGTTGTTGTGCTTGCTGTTGGGGTTATCTATTGCACAACACAACTTTAAGTCTAAATGCCCAACAACAACAACAGGTCGTCACATACATATGTACTTTCCTTCATATGAAACGCTATAAAGTGTTTGCATGTCTTCCAAAGAGTTGCGCTATTTTTACCTTCAGCGTTGTAAATGCATGCCACAGCCAATCATACACACATACACACACACACATATGCATAAATATGTGCACACATTTGTTTATTTGCCACATGCCCGAAATTTAGCGGCATTTAAAGTTAATGTTACTTTTAGCTTTTGGCGAATTTGCAGTTAAATTAATGTGGCGATCATTAATAAGCGCTGGGTTGTGCAACTTACGCTGGCTGTGCGCCTGTAGATATGCCAAGAAATTATGGTTTTAGTGCTCAAAATTGTTGAAGTTCGTGGAAACGTATAGGCCACTTTTTATACCGAGCACTCGACAAAAGGCTGCATGTTTACATGTATACATACATACATATGCATTTTGATTTTGTATTTATAATTTTCCAGCTGAAAATTACCAAACTCATAAATTATGGCGAATTGAAATTATGACTCATAATATTGATAATTAATTAAAAGTGTTCACTTGATTTTTTGCTTTAAGCGTTATTATAATTATTGTTGTTGTGTTTCGCAGGCAGCCAATAAATTTTATGCATTTTAGTTGAAATGCTAAATATATGTATGTATATCATAATATGTGCTCATAAATTTTATGCAAATTTATCAATTATAGTTTGTAATAATATGGCACACATACCTGCCAATATATCGTGCTGTGTGTATGCAACATTTTAATTAAATTAAAATTGCTTACAATATAAAATTTCTTGCCAAAACAAGCAAACACATTTCGCACCGGTTGGCATATCTGTGTGTGCTTATCTGCTTGTAAGCTCGTATGTATGTATGTGTGTGCAGCAGCATTTACAACTCAAATATTTCATAGCAAAAGCTCATGTTTCACATTGAACACGTTTCAATTATATTCGGCAAACAATTTCAGCTGCAGCTGCTTCTTTTGCTTTTTAATCAAATTTGAATTTCGCCTACATATGTATATATGATGGAGGACGGAGGGGGGAAAGTTCGAAAAGTATGCATAGCAAACGTTTTAAAAATGTAATTGAAGCGTATGCGTTTATTTAATGCAGGGTGTTCACAAATGACACCACGAAAAAGAATCTCTTGTATCAAGCGAAAAGCACAATTATTTATGAAAGGATATTATTGCAAACTCTGCTTGAGCAATTGTTAAAAATATTAGGGGTATTCATTTAAACGCGCAAAAGCCTGACAAACGTGTTAAACTTGACAAATTTATCACCTGATAAACGAACTGTTAAATTTCGTATAAAAGTTCATTTGCACAACTGTGATAAATTTGCCCGATGATTTTGCTGTGCAAAAGATGTTTATAAACTTAGACGGCAACGAATGCAACCGTGCTTAGCTATGATCTATAACATTATGATTAATGTTTAGTATTGAACAATCAAAATTAACGCAAAATGTTTTCAGTAATTTTTAATAATAAATCTTTACTTTTTCACTGATTCTCGGCATTTTAGTTTTTTCATTTTGACAGCCAAACAACATTTACACAAACACTTTGCCAAGTGCGTTCATTTAACACCCTTGATAAATTGATCAATTTGCGCAATGTTCAAACTTATACGCTTAAATGAATACCCTTATTAAAAACTTAAACTGTAGGCATTTTAGCATAAGCTCTTATGTACCTATGTATAATTCTACTAAATGAAACACTGTCAGTTAAGAAATGCAACTCTGTACAAATAATAAAAATGGCAACTCAAGCTGGACACGGTCACTTCCATCTGAGAGAAAACGAGATCGAGACGGCACAACGAGGAAATCCAGCAACATCGACCACAGTTTTGAAGTTTATACTTATTACGTTGTAACTTTGGAACTATTAAAACTTTCATTGCATGTTTCCATTAAAAATCAATTGCAGCGGCATGACAAGTTGAAACGAATATTTTTGAAGCTACTCATTCGCAAAATCAAGATCTCGATTAAAATATGGATATTCTGCTTTTTTAGTATTACAGAAGCCATAACGTATACTGTAGCTTTAAATCTCAAAGCCATGCAAAACATATGCTTCACTTTTTCATAATGCCTCACGATTATATGGGCACTATCTGCCAGCGATTTGATGCTTTCACTCAGCCATAAAATTCAATATTTTTTAAGCTATGCGGTTCTTTCATTAGAAATATCAAAAGCCAGCCGAATATGCCCTTCTTGACAATACAGCAATAGCAGATAAAACTACAGCACTTCCATGTAAATTGGCTGTCATTCATCTGCTACAACAAAATTATATATTGAACAGTTTATTTTATACATTTTTGCTTGTAATTCTAGCTTGAAATATCCGCCTTATTCCATACAATCTTTCTCGTTCCTCGCCTAGAAAATTACGTGTCGTTTTATTGACATTATATCGGCGCCATGCGCAACTACACACACACACACACACACACACACACACACACTTTCAGCATACGATCCACTAAAGAATATTTACAATCAAAGTACATTTTCAGTTCTATTTTTGTTGTTATTATCGATGCATAGTCGTTTTATGTCGAAGGTAAACAACAACGTCAATTGTCACAAACTGCGAGTGTGTGTACACGAAAGCTTACGCGTTTCAACATATTGATCGCGCGCTTTGTTTACACTCACACTCACGCACGCACACCCATGCACCATGCAGAATACGTGTTTGCTGACATTAGTGTGAGCCTGTAGCCTGCTGTAATATTTAGTGTCGCTACGCGTTTCAATAAATGATGTTAACTTCAGTGTTATCCGCTGTAGATACGCCTTTGGCGGCACTTATCCTTAACTTAAGTTTCGACAGCCTTCGGGGCATGTGTCTCAAACGCGCCACACTCCGCCTTTCATGCCTGCATATGTTTTAGTGTTTGTATACATGAAGAAAAATTTAATTTGAAACATTGCACGAAATTAAAAATCATACAAAAATACTGTCTGAATTTAAACAAAAATTTTTGCTTTGACTATTAGTGAATTGTCTAAAGATTCGCATCAAGTTGATATGATTTAACAGTGCTGCCATATTTGAGATAATTTTTGTATGAAAACAGAGTTCTTTTCAAAAGCAACTATGAAATAGTTTCATTTAATTTTGGGAAAGAATTTTCGAAAACTGCAAATGACCTCACATTCTGATGAATTAATTTTAAACAAATAATTCAATTTTTAGAAAAGGCTTTCGCCAAACTTGCATGCAAGTATTTTGCGTCCAGCTCGAGTTCAATAAAATAAAAGTAAATGTTTGCTATATTTTTTGATTTGTATTGAACTGCTCGATTTTTAGTGAGCCTTATATAAAACTGCTGCGGATTGTATGATAATCAAATAGTTAAACGCTTGCCGCTTTGATTCAGGAAATTTAATCCCATAATTTAGCCAGCCATTTTCTATTCCAAACTGGCGTCATTAAAGTGGAATATTCCGCATTTACGGTATTAATTCTTGTTAAGGAAAGTATCGCTTTCCACCATTGGATGGCAGCCCTATTTTTGTTCTTCTTTTTCCCTCTTTCTTACTACATATTCTATATCTGACCTTATACTAACTAAAAGTTACACGTGCATTATTTAAGTATATAATTGAATTACAATATTATACACTAGCGCTCTTATTTTAATCTCTTTTGACCACTAAAATCCCAAAAATTTTTCAAAATAACGCATATGGGAAGACTATAGTAGCTACAATAAATTAGTGTTGGGTTAGAACAAAATAAACCAATTAAACAATTTCGTATAGCAATCTCAGTGGCGATTGCTTCTCTTCATAGAAAATAGACCTCAAATTCAAAAGGTAGAAATCTGCTGTAATATCTATTATTTATTTGAAGACCGGCGCTTAGTTTAGACGATCTAGAGAGAGTTGCATGATAAATTTTATATTATTTTAAAGATTTCGAGGTCTATTATTTGACAGACATGCTATTATTCTAAGAATGGGCTTTTCTAGACGGTTTAAGAATTGCACAATATTATTAATTACACCATTTTGAAAGTTTCACCATGAATTTTCAGGCATAAATTCTCGAAGGTTGTTTGAAAATGTTTTGTA
This sequence comes from Neria commutata, assembly GCA_963457695.1. Classification (NCBI taxonomy): domain Eukaryota; kingdom Metazoa; phylum Arthropoda; class Insecta; order Diptera; family Micropezidae; genus Neria; species Neria commutata. Next base: position 14,582,731 of record OY735247.1, on the reverse strand, counting down.
TTGATTTATTTCCTTTCGAGATAAAGCCTGCTGAATAGATTTGGAAAACTTTGGCAACAATATTAAATACATTTTTTTTTAATTTTATTTAGCTCTGTCATAGGGTACACCCGATAATCGGGAGTTCTTACTAGTTTAAATAAATTTTGAATGCGTTTGTTTTTTTTTTTTTAATAAATAATATTTCGTGCCGAAAATTTCATATTCCTGAATCAAAATTTAGACTTTTTTAAATGCATATTTTCAGTAGCAAATCTGCACGTATTCTGCGAATTGATGCCCAATTCTCTGCGTGTACAAACTTCAATTGGGTTAAGACTTTCGAACTTAATTAAACGAAACTACTTAAGCTGCTAGATTACACGCTCACGTACATTTTGATCGAACGTGCTAATGCTATTTCTGTGCACTGCATAAATAATAATTAAACCCGTTTTATATATTTATAAGAAAAAGTGATATATTAATTAATTGCGATTTAAGTGAATTCATTGTGCCGTAAATGGCACTCATACGCCCACGCTGCCAGCCTCAGCTCTTGCCTGCCACCATTTTCTGTGTGTGTGTGTGTGTGTGTGGGTGCATAAGTTGGTACGCTGCTCAAAGCAGGTTCAAACCTTAATAAATTGCTTTTGTTGTACGCCCACTTTTCGCTCTGTGCGATGAGCGCACACCCGCGCCTTTGCAAAGCATTTAACAAAAAGAAAATGATATAATCACAAAGTTTTACGCTGTTTGTGTGAAAGTTGGCGTTGTGCTATGTTTTGTCTCTGTGTGTGTGTGTGTTTATTTGTGTATGTGTGTGTGATATATTTTCAGCACTGCCTTTGAGAATGATTAATTAGTTGCCATTAGTTGATTGAAAGTTGCGCTTTCACTACTGCAGTATGAGACGCATGACGTATGAGTGATATTTGCTTGCGTGTATGCAAAGGACGTTTGCGCTGTAGGCAAGCCAAAGGCGTTCTAAGTGTTATTTAGCAATTATTAATATTGTACAACATTTAAATTGCAAATAAGGTAAAGCTGACAGTGCTATGAAGTGGCAATTACTTGGTAGTAATTAATACTGAATTTTGAATTCCAAAAGTAATCAAAAAGCAGGCGTTTTCATAAGCGAGGTACTGGCAATCGTAAACTGGAGTAGACATTCAAACTGTTTATAACTTTTAGTTGAATTCAATTTTCAATTAATTGAATTGAATTTATTGAATGACATAAATGGAAAACATAATTCAATGCTATTGAAATTAATGTAATTTGAAGTAGCTTTTCTTGAATTGAAATTTTAGTTTAATATAATCTTCACTCAAGTACTGCAGATGACTGAAAATGTTTGCCTTAATAAGCTCTTTGAATCAATTACATTAGATTACGATTAATTTCAGTTGAAAATTAAAAGTAATTTGAATTGCTTTACAAAACTCTGCTACTGTAATTTCCCTGAACAACCAACAACAGAACAAATTAATAGAAAATGTCAAATATACTATGCTGTTAAGTAATGAAATATGAAGTTACTAAATTGCTTACTTTATGCAAGGAATTTGCTAAGATGGTAACCTCACCGACTACTTTTTATTGCCATTACTATGTAATTAAATATGTTTTTTAAACTACTAAGTATACTCAATTTCGCAGTGAAAGTGTTTACATATTAACAAAATTTTATCTTAAAGTAATGGTTGTCTTTTATTTCTAGCAGTGAAATTATTTGCTTATTAATCTTCATCTTAATTGGATTTTCTTCATCTAAAATGAGAGTGAAAATTGCATAGCTCCTTTAGGCAAAATGTTTTCTTTTGCACTCGCAAAATATGCAAGCTCATATAAAGAATACTAGCTGTCCCGGCAAACGTTGTTCTGCCCAAAATAATTATTTTATTCCAAGATTTGTTTTGAAATGTGTTTCAATGTATTTCAGGAAGAATATGCTTTCCTGAATATTTCTACCTCGACAACAGCTATCAGGTTCAAATTTTGTCGACCACTTTCTGTCAACCTTAGCATTATATGGTATAAATCTGAGCCAAATCGGTCGATAAATAAGAATTTTCTAAAAAACGCCACCGTGGCAACACTTAGGAAGGTCTTACATGAAAACAAACCATTCAGAGCACCACACGAACATATGTTGTGAGTATAAGGTCGATCGCTTCTGTGGTTCAGCCGTGATGCTGCGACATACATACGCACAAACGTTTTTATATATTAAGATTTCTACTTCGACAACAGCTCTCGGCTTCAAATTTTGTCAACGACTTTCTGTCAACTTTAGTATTATATGGTATGAATCTGAGCCAAATCGGTCCATAAATAAGAATTTTCTAAAAAACGCCACCGTGGCAACACTTAGGAAGGGCTAACATGAAAACAAACCATTCAGAGCACCACACAAACATATGTTGTGAGTATAAAGTCGATCGCTTCTGTGGTTCAGCCGTGATGCTGCGACATACATACGCACAAACGTTTTTATATATTAAGATTTCTACTTCGACAACAGCTCTCGGCTTCAAATTTTGTCAACGACTTTCTGTCAACTTTAGTATTATATGGTATGAATCTGAGCCAAATCGGTCCATAAATAAGAATTTTCTAAAAAACGCCACCGTGGCAACACTTAGGAAGGGCTAACATGAAAACAAACCATTCAGAGCACCACACAAACATATGTTGTGAGTATAAAGTCGATCGCTTCTGTGGTTCAGCCGTGATGCTGCGACATACATACGCACAAACGTTTTTATATATTAAGATTTCTACTTCGACAACAGCTCTCGGCTTCAAATTTTGTCAACGACTTTCTGTCAACTTTAGTATTATATGGTGTGAATCTGAGCAAAATCGGTCCATAAATAAGAATTTTCGAAAAAACGCCACCGTGGCAACACTTAGGATGTTCTAACATGAAAACAAACCATTCAGAGCACCTCACGAACATATGTTGTGAGTATAAGGTTGATCGCTCCTGTAGTTCTTGAGTTACGGTGCAAAAACACAAAAATACTGAATATTGCGCCATCTGTCGGACGAACTTCAAACTACACAGAAACACTCCTCACGCCCCATAGAGCATGTATATAAAGTTTGGTCAAAATTGGTCCAGTAGTTTTAGAGTCTATAGAGGACAAACATACTATTGTATTTTATATATGTACTAGCCGACCCGGGCAAACGTTGTTTTGCCTTCAAAGTTTATTTTCACTGCAAGTCTGGTTCCGCTAATAAAATGTAGTCTGTAGTCACAGTTTTTGTCATAATTGAATGCCGCCAACTGCAAATCCATTCTTTGCCTCGATTGTGCATCTCTTGATGTACTTGCTCTGGTTCGAAGTTGTTCTAGCCGTGCTGTATGTTGTTCTGGTGTTTCTTCTGCTCTTGACTGTTGAACTCTAAGACGGCTTGATTCTAAACGCACTTCACGGTTTTCGGGCGTTTCGGCTGCCCTTCTTTCTGTTTCGCGTTGTGCACCTGTTGTCTTCCTTCCAATTGAAGCTCTTTTCGGTGGCATTTTTGATCAAAATTGTTGATTTCTAAGATGCGCCATCTGTCGGACGAACTTCAAACTACACAGAAACACTCCTCACGCCCCGTAGAGCATGTTTATAGTTTGGTCAAAATCGTAGTTCTTGAGTTACGGTGCAAAAACACAAAAATACTAAATATTGCGCCATCTGTCGGACGAACTTCAAACTACACAGAAACACTCCTCACGCCCCATAGAGCATGTATATAAAGTTTGGTCAAAATTGGTCCAGTAGTTTTAGAGTCTATAGAGGACAAACATACTATTGTATTTTATATATATAGATATAGATATAGATTTAAAATGTTAGCAAGAACACTCGAAATTATCTTAAATTAGACAAAAACATTTACCGCCGTTTGTCATAAATTTTGTAAGTGGAATTTATGAAAATTTTCCATTAACTGTACATCTTCTCCGTTCCTCATTTTTGTTTTCTTATTTTTACATTAAGAGTAAAAACAAACAAATCGTGCGCAAATTCATTTGCAGAAAAATGTGCTTCAATGGAAATATATCAAAAAGTGTAGCCAATTTGTATTATTTGCTTTGCCTGTCGTCTGCCTCGCTCCAATCTGAGAAGAAATGTTGCGAATTATGCGCTCGACCTAGTCCAAGGCATAGACAAAATGAAAATTGAAAACAATGCAGACATTATTTTTAATAAAATATAAACTGAAAAAAATGGAACGGTCAACGTTCTGGCGAAGCTAGGCCAGGAGAGGGGGAGGGTGGGGATATGCACAATTTCTTTTTCTGCTGGCTTTTTCTTTGCTCATCAAATCAATGTTAATTTCTGCGCATATTTGATTGGAATGTTTAGTGCTATAAGTCAAAAATAGCTGCTGAGTGGAATTTGAAAAGAGAAAACATAAATGTAGATGCATTTTTTTATGGTGTAGAAAGTTTCAAAAGCTCAAGCACTAAACTTCACTGCCTATTACGAGATGTCGATTCTAAACTTCTCTACTTTTCGTAGAGCAAATTTTCATTAAAAATATTCTCTTATTATATAGGAGAGGGACCCTTTATATTATAGCACAAATTCTCAACATATTTGCTCATCATAATAAGATAATGCATATTGATTATACGTCAAAGTTTAAACACGACAAATTCGAAGCGCACTTCCTTCACATCTTCCGCATTCGCCTTCCTTTGCTGACACATGGCGGAAACTCTAAAGTGATAATGGTCTTTTATCGCTTACGCTGTTAACTTCCTTGCTGTGTAGGAATTTATGTCTTAAAAGATTTTCAATAAAATGTCAGCCAACTTTGTGTGCTCCGTGCTTGTGACGTTTATTATATTTTCACTTATTGGTTTTATGAGCGCATTCGAAGTTCCTTCAAGAGTGAATTATTTGAAATTAATTGTGACTTTGCAAGATGATTTGACAGGTTGTAGAAAGTAGGCGTGTGAAATGGCACCTGCTTGTGCATTATAATTTTATATATTGTATAATAGAGCAGTGTCACGAAGATAGTAGCTTGATTTAAGTTATGGCCTTTCTCTTACTGGGATGATGATTAACCTTCATTCGTCTCTTAGTAAAAAATGTATAAGGAAATTAAAATGAGGGATGAATGAAGGTTAAGTAAGCATATACAAAGCAGATGATCTGTTATTGTAGAGCTAAATATTGCCTTAAATCTATATAGCTTCTTTGATTTATATAATTTAAAAGTCGTTTAGGAATCGGGTATAATGCACAACAAGCGAACAGATTTAAGAAAATACATACAAATGTCATTTTTTTTCCATAGTCCATATATGTAGGAATTGGCTTCCAAGCAATCCAAATTACAAATACAAATCAAAATGAAGAGTTCGTTGGTTTTAGAAATATAATCAGATTTGGAGCCCAATACAAATTACATGTTTAACTCCGAATGTAGAGTTCGACGTCGAACTGTTACTAGCATGTCAACTCGGTTATTGGAATTAAAATCGCAGCTTATACTCATGTTGTGGAATCCAATGACTTGCAAAAACTAAATTGGCATTCAAATTATTCTCTCTTATTAGATGTAGAATTTCTGTGTTCGATATAAGCGACAGATTTCATGTCGGATGGCAAAAATGGCAAATGATAACAGCTTTGAATTCAAATTGATTGACATTCCAGTTGCGCAACAAATTGCATCATATATTTTTAAAAAATCAAAGGTATTTTAATTTGTTAAGGAATTAAAATTTTACCAAAATTAACTTCATTCTGGCTTCTCTGCAATATAGTAAAAGTTAAATATACTACACACACAGCAGGCAGCTAAAGCTAATAGCTATTCGTGGTTAGCGCTGTCAGAAAGGGTGCGTGCACATTTGTGGAAAAGCTCAAACTGACAGCTTAATTAGAGTGCGCATTCACACACACACACACACACACACGCACATTCCTTCCATGGCAACAAAAGAAGCAAAAAACTGCAAATCCTTTTCTATGTCCAGCAGCAGCAACAGCTTCAAGTCAAATGCATTTTTACACAAGAGCGCGCACACACACACACACACACAGATTCAAGCTGCCACTGACTGCTATTGCTCGCACAATTTTACGGCATTGTTGGAAAAGCGCTAACCTCAAAGCGTGCACGCACTGACATTTCGGATTGACCCACAAAAACTGTTGACCGCACTCGGCCAAAGCTCCTCCTGCGAGCAACGCATGCACCTCTCCGGCTCCGACTTCTGCGCTAATGTGGCACGATTTTGCGATTTTCCGATTTTCCGCTACTCCTGCTGAAGCTGTTGCAACTCTGCGCCAGCTATTTTCTAAAATAATTGTGCAATGCGCCTTCTGCCTGCCTGTCGCACTGCATCCAGTCTGTAGCGATTATTTGTGGCCATAAATTGACGTATAAATTCCATAAGGAGGCGCACAGCCGAAAATGTTGACTTTTTTGCACATTGTTGCTAGCCGAATTGGCTGCACATTTATCATTTTTATATATTTTTATGTCAGCGGCGTGTGCGTGTGTGCGTGCGCATTCAATGGCCACTTTTCTTGTTGTAGATACGCTGCGGATGCACTCGATATATTTGCGCATAGATGATGTGTCTTTTGTGACATTTGGAATTTTGTTGTAGCTGTCAAAAAAAGTGAGAGGCAACATGAAATAAGGCTGAGCATGTTCAGTGTCGTCATTACCTATCAAAGCAGCATGGGATTGGACCTTCGGAAGGGTCCTAAAAAGACCCAGAAAAGCTACCAACCGTGCTCTCAAGTAAATAATTTATAAAAATTTTAAATACTAAACAGAATTTTTATTATTATTATTTATTTATTAACTTATAATTAAAAATTCTAAATTTATATGGTAAGGCAATGGCAACGAAGGCCATTATCATAATTCATTAATGTTACTTTAATATGTCTTTAAATAAGCTGAGTGCTACTAAACAGAATTATAACTCCAAATCATATGCATTTGAAATCTCTAAAAACTTAATTTTGTTCGATTCTTATCTTTCCTAAATCAATAACGAAACGAACTTGATGTGTTGGCAATATTTGAACTAGCTTCAGTGGTAGCAGCTAGAGCTCTGCATGAATGCATTTGAAAGAACGATCAAGACATTCACTCCATTATGAATTGATGCCAAGTACTGAATTGTGACTTGTAGATCTCGATCTAGAATATGGCATTAATTCTGTACTTCTGGAAATTGAAGTTTCAGTAGAATAGTTCTATTTGAAATCCTTTATTTCGGCATTAAATTGATGGCTTCATTTAGCATAGATACTAGAATGATCCGATTAAGGTCCTCCTGGCAATCCAAACAGTAGTTACATGACGGTCGGACTCGATGATTTCCATGATTAAAATGTCAATTTATTAAGTTCATATATCACTTTATGGAAAAATAAAGACACGCGCGAGACGACTGAACCTTCTTTAGAACGTAGCTGTCGATATGAAATTTAAAGTTCAGAGCAAAAACAATGTGCACACTTTGCCTTGTGTTACTTTAATTTTTAGAAGTTTCAAGCGCATTGATATATGCCTTAAATTAAGTTAAGTTTACATTAAAAAAGAAATAAAAATTTTATCAAAAATGCTTCGATAATTTATTGGGCCTAGAGCTCAAAGACGGCACTGCATTGTGAAAGTGTGTGCTTGCGATTTCTATCGGTTAATGCTTGCGTGTCACTCACAGCACTGCATTGTCATGCTTACATATCGCGCTTTATAAAAAACCTATACACACACACACACACATACAAAGAAAGGTTGCAGTTGCCACACGTCAGCAACGCTCACATTCTGCTGGCGCTTGACCATCGGTTGAGAGTGTCGCTTTGGGAATTGTGTGACGGTGTGTGCGAAAAGTAATTTGTCAATGACACACGCACACACACACACACACACACACTCATAAACACAGCGTTGCATGCACAGCACACACGGCGTTCAGAATGTTGGTGTGCATTTCAAAAAAGCTTCGCAAGCAATGAAGCAAATTGTTTGATATTTTGTTGCAATATTCCCTGTGGCATTGTGGCAGCAGAGTCGTGCTGAAATGTTATGCAACTGCAGAGCTAAATACAAATAATAGTTTTAAAGTTTTTTGTTTGCTGTTGTAATTGCTTTATGTTATCAACTATATGACCTTTCAAAAATTTTATTATCGAAATTGCAAAGCTTTGCGCACTATCTTCGTAATAGATTGCTTTAAATTGAAAGCTTCAAAGGACCTATTGTGACGCTTCTTCATGTATTTACAGTTTCTCATGCATCTTGAAAAGCTATAATATTTCTTTGCGAATTTGTGCGCAATATGCTGTGGCTGTGGACAGATATGAGCCAGGTAAACAAAGCCTGTTTCTTCTTCATCTTCCTTAACCACATGCTATGCTGTATTGTACACATGCGAGACATAGTATGTTTCATTATGCTACAATGTCTGCTCAAAAATCCCGTTAACATTTGTATGCATCTTTACTTGCTCGTTCGGGTTAATTGTCTATTCCCTCTGTACATGCAAATTTGTATGGTAGCTTTTCAATATGACATTTTCGGCTGAGCAGAAATTTAATTGACTCACCTTGAGCACAACTGCAGGCATATAGACGAAGCGGAGTATGACAATAATATGTATAGAGAATTTCCTGTAAAGTCTAGTGTGGGATTTGCCAGCTTTGTATTGCTTAATTACTTTTACGTAATATGGCATTTGTGCAAATTCAATGAGGAATATATATTCAATTGAATTTCATATAACCGAGAACACATTCCAAACAACTGTCAAAGGATTCTTTTCATTTACAAACTGCACAAATGGTCAATGCACTGACTTTTAGCCAAAAGCTTGTGAAGTCTTTAAGCGAAAATTACTTCGTAAATGCACTCATTTACACAAATACACACGCACTTATTTTCGCTCAGTTGAATTGCATTGTGCATGTCTGTTTGTGTGTGTGTGAGTCTGAAATGCTGTAAAGTATTCTTATAATGTATTAGTATATGTCTATGTGATGGTTACTCAAGACAAAAGGCACACACGTATGCAACCAAGTGTTTACTTCAAAATAATTAAATTCTAGAAAATGGAAAGATTGTTTTTGATTTAAATTTTATTGAAGAATTGTACACAAATATTAGATAAATTTTTGTATGCATATTTCGAAAATTCCAAACATTACTGCACTGCATACTTTCTCATACTTAAATGCGCATATTCTGTACTTAAAATTTTGGCTACAAAATTCATTTAGTTGTAGGTTCTAAAGGAATCGCCAAAGAGTTGCTATAGTAAATACATAATATATTTAATTTCGATTCAAATCAATTGAGAAACATTTCTAAGTTCTCATTTAAATTAGCTTTGCTGGATTATACTTCGCCTTGTAACTAATATCCTTTTCATGCGCCTTTATACATGCCGCCAAAACGTTAAGCATACAGCTCCGAGTGCCTTACATACACATGCAAGTGTATTCACTAACACACTGCCAGACACCGGGGAAAAACTTTACAAACTTTGTTTGTATGCATATTTCGAAAATTCCAAACATTACTGCACTGCATACTTTCTCATACTTAAATGCGCATATTCTGTACTTAAAATTTTGGCTACAAAATTCATTTAGTTGTAGGTTCTAAAGGAATCGCCAAAGAGTTGCTATAGTAAATACATAATATATTTAATTTCGATTCAAATCAATTGAGAAACATTTCTAAGTTCTCATTTAAATTAGCTTTGCTGGATTATACTTCGCCTTGTAACTAATATCCTTTTCATGCGCCTTTATACATGCCGCAAAAACGTTAAGCATACAGCTCCGAGTGCCTTACATACACATGCAAGTGTATTCACTAACACACTGCCAGACACCGGGGAAAAACTTTGCAAACACACAGAGAGCGCTCTTGCACTTGTCAACGTTAAGGACATTTACTCAAACGGCTTGAAGTCTATACATTCAATGCAATGAATGTCCATTTACAGGATATGCTGGTGAGGCTGATGACATGCACTCCTACGCACTTTTATACTTGTTTAAGGAGCGTGTGTGTGTTTTTTTTCCGACGCTGAATGCTTTGAAGCGCTACGACTCGTTCAAATCAAAGACCGAAATGCCATAAAAATAAACGAAAAGTGCGAGCGCAAAGGATAACGGATAAGACTCAAATGCTTTCTGGGTTGAAACGACTGTGTGTGTGTGCGAGTGTGTGCGAGTGTGTGCCTTCTGTGTGTGTGTTTGCGGATATGTTTTGCTGCACGTTCGCTTGAATGCGAAAATAAAATTTTATTTTAATGACTGAGCTCAGCGCTGAAGCTGATAACAAGAGAGCAGCTCCTTCTATGTTTTCTCTTTTCACACTTGATGCTCGGTGGGCGGGCTTGTAGATGAGTGAAGTTGTCAAATTGTGTCAGTTGGTTTTTCGCATGCTGTGCTTCGTTGATGACTTCATTTAGCAGCAGACAGTGCCACTACGAACACTTTAAATCTATAGACGTGGACATTAGCAGCGCCCTGAATGTGAAGCCATGCTCTATGTTAGTATTTCATGTTGGAAGTGTTTGCTTAAAATGGCAAAGATGACTCTTTTCGTTTTTCATGTATGCTATAAAAATCCTGTATCTCTACTCTGTTTTCTTCTATTTAATATCTTTAAACCAAAACAATGAATCATGCATGTAGTTTCTACCAAATCAATTATCTCAGCGTGAAATATTTTTTGAAATGCTCACATTGTTCATCAAATCGACGCTGATTACTCTTCCAATGTCAAAAATATACCACGCAAACGAAATTCTGAGTCCTTATAATTGAGGTAGATTGTATTTGAAGTAGGGATCTAGTCTTCTAGCTACCGCGTCCTGAAAGGCTAGAGAAGACTCATATACAACAGTATACAAGTTATATCATTTCAACAGCTTCGTGAACTTCGAAGAGCGAAGAGAGAAAAAACTGAGTACGCTCTTATAATGTATTTGCACTCTCTTTCGGTGTCTATGTTGACTTTTCTATGTGTAAAACGAAAGGATAAACTTTGTCGCACAGTGTAATAGCTCTGTATTTCGAGTTTGACAGCGATAGTGGCAGCGCACTACAGATCGTAACTTGCATACGATTTGGATAAATCGACTATAAATCACTTTTATTTTGCTTACAGCTGCAAATTATTTTGAATTGAATGTTTTAGATACATAGATTACAGAAATAGACAGTTGTTCTCTTTGCGCTGGCAAAGAGTCTGAATCAAGAGACCACATTTTGAATTAACTTAATTGCATTTCGATAAAATGGCAGCAGCTAAGCTAAATCTCAACGACTTCAACACATGATTAAAGCAGCAAATTAATGTCTTGTATGGAATAAACTGTCTTTCGCATGCTGGGAAGTAAATTAATTCTAATTGCATACGTGTTTTCATTGATGAATGTATGTTTGAGTGTGTGTGTGTGTGTGTGTGTGTGTGTGTGTGTGTGTGTGTGTGTGTGTGTGTGTGTGTGTGTGTGTGTGTGTGTGTGTGTGTGTGTGTGTGTGTGTGTGTGTGTGTGTGTGTGTGTGTGTGTGTGTGTGTGTGTGTGTGTGTGTGTGTGTGTGTGTGTGTGTGTGTGTGTGTGTGTGTGTGTGTGTGTGTGTGTGTGTGTGTGTGTGTGTGTGCTTAATTGTCAAGGCATAAATTATCTCGGCAAGCAGCACAAGAATATGTCTACTATTTGTGCTTTTCACTCGACCACTCTATTATTAATTAAGTTCATTGAAATGCAATTTTCGAAATTTGTCGCATTTGCAAGAAAACATCCTGTTGGACCAATTCCACTTGTCTAATTTAATTACCTTTATTGAGAGCTGCTGCTGCACTACAAATTGGTTGCCAAAGCAACAGAATTGAGCATTGCAATAAACCAGCATTTAATAGAGTAGTAAATAATTTGATGAAATTTCTTGAATTTTTAATGAAATAATCACAATTTGTTTAGTCACAGTTCTATTTAACTTAAACGTGCTTGGAAGAAAGAAAAGAAAGATTGAATATGTTTGGCTATTGTAGGGAATCTCATGATTAGACTTTGGAACTGTCCAATTGAGTATTAATTAATACAGTGCTCAAAAATATTTTTACTATAGAAAAGTGCATACAAACGAATTTTAGTATCTTTTTTTCAATACTCTTAATTGAAATGCGGATTGTATGAAAAACAGAGCAGACTGTTTTTTAATTCGTCCTTAGAGAGCTCAAAATCTTTAAAAACCATAGAAATATTCTTTTGATCATACATTTTCAAAAATTTAATATTAATCTAAGCCAACTCTCTATCTCTCTTTCATTTCAGGTATGATGTCAATATTCCTTTGTGTTTCAACTCACTCAAACTATCTTTTGTGCATGTGTTTGTGCATTTCCGGTATGAATACTTTTAAGTTGCTGGGTTCTTTCACTTTTCAGCTCTGGCAGCAATTAAGAGTGATTTATGCTGGCTAGACTCTTCCCGCTCACAATGACAATATCTAGAGTCTTGCCATGAGTGTGTGTGTGTGTGTGCGTGCTGCCGCATTTTGCATGTGTCTGGGCGTCTGTGTGAATTTTGCTTTGGGCCATATTTAATAGACAATCACAAGCGACGCAACACACGTGAGAATTGGCCATTTATCAAATGGAAATGAGGGTGGACAATGTACAACAGCACGGCAGGACAAAGTTCATAAGAGCGAGACGTATAGACAGAGACAGAGACTGCAGCATGGGTGTGCCATTTCTATGGCAGGTGTCTTCTCATGCTGTGCTGGCCATGGAAATGTCGATTTGCTACTTTTGCAGCCACTTTGTTTTTGTTTGTTGAAAAAAGAAGAAGCGGCACAAAGCGAATCATAAAGCTCAGCGCTCATGATTTAAATGGCAACAAAATTTATGCGAAACATTTGAAAATACCAACTAACTTCAACCTTAGAAGTGCTAAATTACCGGGCTATTCCTACAAAACAACACCGGAAGCCGCAAAAACTTTGCCCAATAAATTTGTTGGCATTTTGTTTTGGTAAACCTACACTTTTGTTAGTTGAAATTTTAAGTTGGGGATGATATAAATGAAATTGAGTTGGAAGATAGAGAAGTCATATACAAAGATGATTAACATTAGTTTCAGATGTTCTCACAAAAAAAAAAACCCAAACAAAGAAGAAATAAAGATACAACTTACTTCCACTAGAAGTGGACGAAAAATTATGATCTTGACCTCGATCGATGCTTAACAAGATGAGAGAGCAATGAAGGATTATTCGCTTATGGGTCAGGGCAGTAGTGATCTGTCAGAATACGAGTGCTTCTGGTAAGCTTCGGCAGTGAGTTGATTTCTAGCTTCGAGGCCTCCTCCCGCCCAGTAAGTCATTGGGGTTTCCAAGTAGTAGTTTACGCGACATCTAACTACAGTGGTAAGAGATGCTCGATATTTGTTTAGATACAGAAAAAAATGCAGAAATATTTGACCAAAGTGTTCAAGCTACTGTAAAAGGAACAGATCATAAGGCACCTACTCTTTCAGGTCTGCCTTAATAGCAATCCCGACTCATGTGGTCAGCATATGGATAACATGAGGGTTGAAAGGACAAGGAATTCTAGTTTAACAGAAGCCTCTTCTTTTTCACTCTTCCGCCTTCTCAATTAACAAACGTCGCTTGCTGGATTCTTAAATTTCGATGTTTTTACAATACTTCAAAGCGCATTATTTCCTCACATTTTCTGAACGATCTTCTGATTTTAGGTCAAATATTCAAAGAAGTTTGAAGGAGTAAGCTATACACCGTATTTTTTTCTTAAAAACTCTGTTTGATTCAACCAAGTGCAATGGGCTTAGTAGCTTCAGTGTGAGGGTTTTTCCGTTATCAACAGAGATATTCCCGATGTAGAGATTCTCTATGCTAGCTACTGTTACCTCATTTTTATAAATATGTAGAATTTTTTGATTTCTGAGCACATTGCATTTAAAATTTAAGTATATAATTAGTTGTCTTTTCATTATTTTCTTGAATTTTATAAGCACCTTTTGCATATATAATTGATAATATGTTCTGGTTAATAGTTTAGCGTATATATGTACATACATATATTAGTAATTGAGTCGTACAAATGGGCGCATAAGAACCCACTTTCAGGGCGTGACTCTCAGTGACCGTAGCTGCTTCAGCATCAACACTAAACTAACACACTTAAACTTTCCATACAACTACATACTTGCATATTTTTATGTTTTTTTTCTTCCTTTTTGACTTTAGTTTTAAAGTTTGCTAGCAAAAGCAACACACTCTTCTGCTGCTAGAACTATGCTACTTATTTGCAGCTCCATTATGTAAAATACATTATTTGCAGCTCAGCAGCAAAACGCCGGCCCTCAACAATTTGTCACATAACAAATTATTGTGATACTTTGCTCTCGACGCTTTTCGCTCGCCCAGCCCAGCCCACCCTTCCCTTCCCTTCCCGCTCGCCTCTTTTGACGCTACCTTTCAGTGTTACGCTGCTACAAAGACAGACCAACAGACAACTTCTGTCTTGCGTCTGTTTCTGTTGTTGTTGTTGTTGTTGTTGTTGTTGTTGTTGTGTGGCATCTTATTATCATGCTGCCATTTGCTTTGCCCGCTTTTGCAGGCAGGCAGGCAGAACCTTTCTAATTACAGCGTCTTACAAATTTCGCTGTCATTTTTGTTGTTGTCGTTGTAGCATAATTTTTCTTGGAATTTGGTTTTTTCGCTTGGTTTTCTTCCTGCTGCGAATAGCGCCGACACTTATTTTTTGTCGCTCTGCTTGCTTGTTTTTCATCTGCTCAGACGGCAGCAAGAAAATTGCTATGCCGTCGCGCTTTATTAGACTTGTCGCCCTGCGCAATTTCCTTCGCTTTGCATTTTGCGTGAGTGCCCCAGTGGGCCCTCCTCCTCTTTGAGCTGTTGTGCGGCGGTTTTTCGCTTCGCGTGTGCGCTTAATGAGCGTAAGATTTGTGCAACTTTAAATTTCTGCCTTCTTCTTGTGCTGCTTTTGCGTTGTATTTTATTTTCGTTTTTTGTCAAGTTCGTGTTCGCCGCTGAAATGTTAAATAGACATTAAAATATGAAGCAGAAAAGGACTGCAACAAGACGTTATGACTTCCAACAACGCAAAAGGCGCTTATGGTGGCTGACACCTTGTCATAGCTAGTCACTGTTGGCAGCAAGCGCTTGTGGCTTCTCTTAAGGCTTCCAATGAAGTGTCGACTTTGGCCGGAAGTTGAGTGTGCCGCTTATATCGAAAAAGCTGCAACATATTGATATTGTTGGTATTCTGGATTAAATTTTTCCAAAAAAAAGTCTCTTCAAAGATGAAACTGTTCAGCAATTTGCAAAGCGAACTTATACTTGTTTTTAGTTTTCCAAGTTATGGCTCTTGAAACTGTGGAACTCGCTACGGTCGACTATGAAAAATGTGTCAAACTATATACCTTTAATTAAACTATATATGTCAAACTATATACCTCTTATTTTCAAACACTATTCCTAACTATTAATTTCATCTCTTCTTTATCTCTCCTCTCTCGCTATCCTGTTCCTTCCCCTTCTTCTATATCTAATTAGTCTCTTTCATTCTCTTTCTTCTATGCATATCATTCGAGTTGTTATATATTCTTTGGGCTCTAAAAAGATGTTATAACTATTATTTGCCAACAATATAAATCTAATAAATTGAAATTTAAAAATTCCACCAATACAAAGACATGAAAGGAGTCTCTATCGATTATGATTATATGAAAAGAAAGCAGGGAAAAAGTTTCAAGCTCCTTAAATTTTTTGTTAATATTATAAAAAAGCATTTTTCAACTCTCCTCCTGCTGCGCTGCTTTCCAGAAGATCCTTAACGTTGGACTTCTAAAAAATTCCTCAAACTTTTAGACGTGAATATTGTTTTGAATGTTTGTTTAATAAAAATCAATGTCAAATTCACTCACATTAATTTTTACAGATGAATATAATTCACACGATATAGAATCTAATTGTAATTTTTTGATCCTATTTCAAGCAAACATGTTTTGAAGTGTGGAACTCATTCTTAATCAAGTTTGTAATTAATAATTAACAATAATTTTCGCCTATTTCAAAATCTCCGATTTTAACTAAAAATGCAGAGCAATAAGAGCAATATCCTGCCACTCATAACTCAATTCTTTCTTTAACCGATTTAAGCGTTTGTCGCCTTTGATCACAGAATATAAAATCATTTGAGTGATGACTTTTTTTGCTGCCCCACGCAGGGTTAATTAACGTTTTAGTTTGTGTGTGTCAACACTGATGTTCACGTACTTTAACTATCTTTCTCTTATACCCATGCTTTATTTCCTTCATTTGACAGCAACTCCTTGAGCTACACTTTCTCCTTCGTTGACATTTCCTGCTTTGCCCCAAATTGCGTACTCGCTCAGAAAATATTATTCGCACGAACTTTTGCCACAACTTTATCCTTATTTGCTATATGGAGCACTTGCCGTTCCTTCTTCATTGCTCATTCGATGCTCAAAATTTAGCGAAACTAATAACTTGGCAAGTTGCCTCCTACCACCATCCTCAACACCAACCAGCTCGAAATTATGAAGATGGACATTTGCAATTTGTTTCATGTGCCCGGGCCAGCAAAAGCAATCGCCCGAGCAAGGAGAACGGTTAATATTTTGCAGGCTATTATTTCCTTTTCGTACGTCCCTCTTTTTTTCTTTACTTTAATTTTGCCAGCATTGCGTTAGCATAATTTTTCTTGTTGGCTTTTTTTTCGGGGCGTGTCCGTCTTTTTTATGCCGGTCGCCTTTTGCTGCAGTTAATTGCTTTAGATATTCACTTGAGTTTATATAATTTGCAGCAAATTGGCATAAAAAATTGTGGCAGCACCGGCGGAGGGTAAAGTGATGATCACTTGCAAGCGGACATAATGCGGAATGAGAGTATAAAACATTGTCTGTCAAAGTAGAATGGGAAATGGGCGGGCGGCAGGAACGTATTTTTCATACACTTCATTATTTGGAAGCAAGCAAGCGAAATGAAAAATATTCTTGATTTATGGCCAAATTGTGCGAAGGATATTGCCTTCTGTTTGAACATATTTTTCGTAGTGTTGAAATTTGACGAATGCTTAATATTACTCGACCAAAAAGACGTATCCTTTATGAAAGGCAAAACATTTTGTTGTCATACGAAATTTCTCATAAAATACGCGAAAGTTTGAAAAATATTAGTTGAAAAGAGCTATTGAGATTGTTAACGTGTTGCCATTTTTATAAACTCTTCTTTGAGTATGCTTTTGTTGCATTTTGTATTTCGCGTATGCCGCAAAAATGTGTCTGAAGCCATTAAACAGTTTGATTTGAATTGTGTTCCATGTAATTTCGCATAGCGACATCTGCCAGTGACAACTTGTGTCGGTATTACGCGCTTGAACCTGTGAGAAATTTGTGCTTTCAAAGGCGCACTGCAGCTTTGAAACTTAAAGCTCCCAGCACAACTACGTAAAGCATTATCCTGCAGGAGCGGCTGTAAAGCGCCATGCACTACTTCAAAATCATGCTTTTAGCTTCGCAATTAAAGCTCGCAGCGCTCAGCTTAATCTAGCAGCTTTAAGCTGCAAAAATCCATTTTTAAAGCTTTTTCAAATTGGCATGGTTTCTGTTTTGATTTTAGCTGAACTTTGATTTCCAGACTGTTCATGTCAAGGGATTTATCGCCTAAATCATTCTGGAAACTGTCCACAAGCTTTCTGATGCTGTTCCATTTCTTAAAGTTGAGCTTATTTATAATAATGCCTACGCCAGCTTTTGTTCTATAAGCATTTCTTTATGCGCATCTGCTATAAATGTCCTTGAAAGGTGCTCTTAGGTGTGGGCATTCACTAAGTCGCATGTGCGCTCCTTTGTATGCCATGCTTTTGATTTGTTTGTGTTGCCTCTAATAAAAAGAACATTATTCTAAGCTTGACTAAAAAGTAATTTGAAACATTTTCGATAGCCCTAAGCTATGCAACATATTTTCATGTATCCATTTGATCTCTCAAAACTGTGTATGTGCTTCTTCTCTTGTTCGTCCTTTTTGGAATGCGCTGCAATATTTTAATTGGCAAATATTCAAAGGCGAAGGAATACAGCTGCAAAAGAATGCAGTTTCAGTTATTAATTACTTGTCTATTCCGCACGAGCTGGCTACTGTTTGTAAATGTGTGTGTGTGTGTGCGTAAAGACGCAGTTAGGTAAATTACTGCCATAAACAAACGCATAGGTATGTAGAAAATCCTGCTGTTGGCAACACTAAACTCGGAGAGGCCAAAAGTTGAAGGATAATTACGTTGACCCAAAAGTAGGCAATGTAATTTTCATGTGACGACTGATAAGTACGCCAGTGTTTATCGCTCCTATGTGTGTCTATTTGTGCAAGGACACGTGTGAAATATACTGCATGCTCAAGTGAGTAGCAATGCCAGGCCACTTTGTATGACAGGTGTGTGTACTAAACGATGCCCTCAGAACAGTGGCGCAACAAACAAATTTATTTGCAGGTAGCCTCATTGTTTTATACAATATTATTTGATTAAACTATAGAATAGCCAGATTTGCCTTGTATATTGTGTCAGATTTAGGCGCCGCGATGGCTCAGTGAACAAGTGCTTGGTCGTTGTTGCGGAAGGGCCTGGGTTCAAATCGCAGCCGGAGCCTCATAACATCTAATAAAAAGATAAATCGTTTTTCAAATTGTTTCTTTGCGCGGCGCCACTTCTCGCGATGAATTGGCAATTCTGCGGGATTGTTTTTTGCCATTAAAAGCTGCTCAAGCCGTTTGAATACGTTTATATGTAGGTCCCGTTAATTTGTGCTAGAACATAACAAACACGCACAAGTTGAGCTAGGCCTAATCCCACATGGACTGTTCCGCCACTTAATTTTTTATTATTTTTATCATATATCAAAATTTCTGGAGGCTCTACTACCTCTAAGAGGCGCCCCTCTTGCACTCACGCAATTTATAATCCTCCTTTTTCCCGTTATCCCTCACAGACGTTTGCACTGAATGCACTTTGTAAAATATTTTTTGCTATTGCTTTTAGCAAAAGTTCAATGCTGGCACTTGAGAACTTAAGTTTCGTCCTTCGAACCCTTGGCATACTATTCACTTTGCTGCTATAAAATTTTCCGCTGGCAACACTGGACAGCTGTTTCGCAAAGCTTCTGCAGCCGTCGTGTGCTGAGCATAGAAAGCTCTGCTTGTTTCTGTTGACATTTCCTGCACATGCTTCGAGAAGACTGCTCTCGCAACGACTGCTGGCACAAGAGTGAGACTAGAATGCTGTGCCCCCTGCACCGCCCCTTTGGTGGCTTTCAAAGGCCGCTGTACCATTTTGCATCATGCCGTCACGCGAAAGCTGCTTCCATCTTAACATCAATTGTGGCTTTGTGATATTCCGACGCTCACACTCTCTCTCTCTCTCTCTTCCTCTCACTCTCCCATACAAATTGCTTGCCGCCGAGCAAAATGCGTGTCGTTGCGCGTTTTTGTGTCAGTTCGAAAAATTCCAGTGACGAGTGCGGTCAAAACTGAATCCTTGCGGATAAATCGTTTCTTATACAGTGCTCAAAATTGTGTAAAGAAAAATATACATATTTGTCAACAGAAAGAAGCTGATGTGAAAATTGCACGTGCTGAAGAAAATATAGTGTACTTTTAGGCGCTTGAACTTTCACAGGTATGTTGCTATAATATGAATCGCTCTTGAGTCGATGCGAGCAGCAGCGTAATTCTGCTAGCCAGCTGCTTGAAGTATGCTCCAATTGCAGCTGCCTAGGTCAGTGCTGCACTTTAGACAGCGCGCCTAAAAGCATGCCACATATTTTGTGTCTTCTAGTTAAATGTGCAACACCCAAACCTAAGCAACATTTCATTATTATTTTTTAACTTCTGTGCCTTTATAATTGCTGTCACTTTTATTTCTAATTTGTTTGCACAGTCATAATCGCCTTGGCGCCTTCAGCTGGCACAAAATTAAGCAGCATTTTTTTTAAATCTCTGCTTTGAGCATTAAGCACATGCCCGTTTCTCTTGCACTGCCTCGTCGTCCATTTGACACAACGTTCCAGCACTCCGACCTGGCACTGGCACAATAGAGCACAACTGCAATTCCCACTGTGCTTCGGCGCCAAGCCATGAGTTCCTTTGCTTGTTCTGCTGATTTCTGTTCGCTCTATGTGTGTGTGTGTGTGTGTAGGTATTTGTTTTTTTTTTAGTTTGCTGTTGCGCAGCACTTTTGTCTGGCTTTGTGTGTGTTTGTCTATTTGTCATTTGCTTGGCATGCCGTGTCCGTGTCTGTGTCTTTATTTACATTTTGTCGATTTGCTGCTGGCGTTCATTTCGTCCTGTGTCCTGTGCGCCGCTTGGCTGGCAGCCTTTGTGAATTTACCAACTGAACTTCGTAGCCGATGCTCAGCTCCAAATTGCATCAAATATTTATAAGCTCGCTCCGTTCATCTGGCGTGCATGTTTGTACTAGTTCCAGCTCAGTTGGTTGGCATGCCAAGCTTCTCAATTGCTGAGCTTGATTGCAATAAATTGTTGCCTTAAAGCAAACAATTCCAAATTAAATACGCAGATTTTCTAAGCGCACTTCCGCAGCAAATTTTGAGAATTTAATATAAAAAAGCAGTCAAGTGCGAGTCGGGCTCGCTCACTGAGGGTTCCGTACCAGAAATACCCTTTTTAGCATTCGAATTTAGTTTCTCTTTGCCCGTCTGGCCACACAATTTTCGACATTTTGGCCTACATCTTCGAAACCAATTCACCTAAAATTATAAAAAAAACATTTTAGGAATCCACGGACGTAGCCCTTTCTAACGAGACCCCACAATATGTAAAAAAACAAAAATTTATCGCTAAGGAATTTTTTTACTATGGTAATCTTAAATAAAATTTAAAATAATAGAAAAACAAATAAATCGAAAAAAGCTGCAGTTTTCCAGTAATCTATGACTAAAGACCTACTAACTCTGATTTTATCAAAATTTTAGCTTAAGAAATGTAGAAAGCCAGGGGGGAGGGGGGGGTATGGTCATTTTTTCTACATTTTGTGCTATATCTTCGAAACCACTTCACAGAAAATTATAAAAAAATATCTTTGGAATGCATGGACGTAGCCCTTTCTAATGATACCCAACTCGATATAAACAACAAAAATTTTTTTCTGAGGGGGGTCATCTTAAATTAAAAAAAAATTTAAAAATTTAAAATTCGAAAAAAGGGGCAGCCATTCAGTCATGCGTTATCAAATACCTAGTTAGCCTGATTTTATCAAAATTTTCGGTTGAGAAATGGCATGGGAAAATGGGATCATGTGGGGACAGGTCAGTTTTTCTCACATTTTTAACTATATCTTTCTAACCCGTTTACATAAAATTAAAAAAAAAATACATTTTATAATCTATGGACATAGCCCTTTCTAACGATACCCCACACGATACGATTTAAAAATATTTTTATTTTTTTTTGTCCGACCCGAAAACCTTTAAAAATTATAAAAAAATATTTCTAAAAATATTTCTTAACTTTTTATAGTGAAAATGTGTTTAGGTTATCAAGACCTAACATCGTGCCAAATTTCAGGTTTCTACGATGAAAATATGGTCGTTTTATATACACACTCCCAAAACAAAAGTGACCTTATAAGTGTTCCCGTTTTTTCCCTTTTAGGGGAACGGAACCCTAAAAATATAAAAGGTTGCCTTGGCTTTTGTGCTTTGTTCTTTTTTTCCGCATTTTCCTTGAAACCTTTGAGCTCTTACGATGAGGCTTGGTGGGCCTGCCTCTTCAGCGGCACAATTGCGTGTGGCTTCATCTCATGAGCAGTAATTTAATTTACAGCCTGCGCTGGTGTGCGCAATTATTTCCGATGATTTCTTATTTCCGTCTTGAGTCAACACACAGAAAGTTAAACACTGCGACTGACACCTTTATTTATGCTACAACAACTTCACAGACCTACTACAACAACTTTTGTTGTACTCACCGCTAAAGAAGTGTTGCCAAAAAAAAAACATGAGTATAGCAGCAATAAAATACACGCTTGGCACATGACAGCCTTTGTTTTTGTGCTTGTTGTTGTTGCTGTTGTTGCTGTTGCTGTTGTTGCTGTTGTTGTTGTAATTTTAAGCAAACCATCCATTCACAGCAGACTCAGACAACAACAACAACAACACGTGCCTAAACATCATCAACACACAAACACAAACAAACAAATTTGAATTATTTATTTTCGGCATTTGCAAGGCTTGATGCTTATCTGCATGTATATATGTGTGTGTGTGTGTGTGTGTGACTTTTTCATAACTGTGCGTTTGTTGCCAAGTTGCGCAATCTTAAGCATAACATGCCTGCCACATCTTAAGCCTCACTCAAGCATTCGGGTGCCGACCTACCTTTTATGATTTTGATCAGCACTTTTGTATGTATGCCAGTGTTGCTTTATAGTAGTGCCTAACCAACCCCCCGTTGATATTACATTTTCTCAGCGTGTGTGTTGAGCTTGTATTGAACATAGCAAAATACGTTGTTGCATACAAAATTAGGGTAAAAGCGTTTGTTGAATGACTTGCAGTCTTTTATGGCAGTTGCTATTGTTTCGAGGTCTGTGTGTGCTATCCAATGGCCCGCCCATCTCTACACATATACATACATTGATATCTACAGGCAAGTATGCTTCTCTGTCGAAACTTGTGCCTAAAGCTCTCCGCCTCTGCCACAATTATCAGCATCCCCCAGCTGCCGGCAACTCGTTTCTTTTTTTCGTTCGTGCTATTCATTTCGATTTTTCTTTGTGAAGTTTCAGGCCAGGCCGCTGTCTACCTTCATTTTGCTTGCTATTTATTTGTATGCCTTCGTCACGCTCGCCTTTGTACGTCTGCTTGTATTTGTTGTATATTTTTGCGCTTTCATTATGTCAACTTCGCATCAAGTGCTAGTTTGATATCTACCCTGAAAGGTGTGCAAAAGTTTTGCAGCATGACAGCTGCTTTTATTATAAAAAAAAAGCACGATGTATATATATGCGCAATATGCTTTGTTGCTGATAAACGCCCAAAAGTATGCAGCTGTTTGCAAATTGTATGAGCAAGTTTGCCGTTAATGTCCTTTTTTGGAAGTTTATGCCTAATGAAAGTTTACCTGCGACATTTTGTCGTGTTGAACTTGGAAATAATGGCAGCCCTTTTAGAAGCAGCAAAGAAATCGACGTATTTTTTTTTATTAACAATTAAACACAGACAAAATTAGACTGTGAAATATAAGCGGTTATCACGAAGTATGTTACTAACTTTCTTTTTATTGCTTTTATTTGACAATTGAAATTTTGTTTAATTTCTGTTTATCACTTTTTCTGGATTGTGTATATTGTGCATATCTTTTTGAAATAGCAATTTAAAATTTCAGATCTAAACAATTGGCAAGAGCAGTCAATTGAAGTATGTACTTGGTAATTATAAGCTTTATATTAACTTCAAATCAGGTATGTATGTCGTCAAATCTAGTAATCAATTTTTCACCCACTTCCCGACTACTTAGAGATCTGAAACTTTGCATACATGCCTAATCTAGAGCCCAATACATGAATCAATAAATTTTATGGGCGTAGGATAAGGGGCGTGGCACTTTTTTATAAACACCAGATTTGTGTATAACTTTAGAACTACACATCACACATCAATGAAACTCGGTAGGAACTTACTACATATCAATATCCTTCTACTGAGAAAATAAGGGGGCACTGGATAAGGGGGCGTGGCACCCCCATACAAACAAAATTTTTGATCTCGATTAGCTTTGGAACTAAAGGTCGTGCATCATTGAAGTTTCGTATGCAGTCGCCTCTTGGATGTGTCGTCCCACTGGTAAAATTTTATGGGCGTAGGATAAGGGGCGTGGCACTTTTTTATCAACTCCAGATTTGTGTATAACTTTAGAACTACACATCACACATCAATGAAACTCGGTAGGAACTTACTACATATCCATATCCTTCTACTGAGAAAATAAGGCGTGCACTGGATAAGGGGGCGTGGCACCGCCCATACAAACCAAATTTTTGATCTCGATTAGCTTTGGAACTAAAGGTCGTGCAGCATTGAAATTTTGTATGCTGTCGCCTCTTGGATGTGTCGTCCCACTGGTAAAATTTTATGGGCGTAGGACAAGGGGCGTGGCACTTTTCAAGCAACTACACACTTGGGCTTCAGTTTATAATTATAGGTACACCACACATGAATGAAAAACGATAGGAACTTACTTGCCGCGCCCTGCTGGCAAAATAGCAACAACTCACCGCGTCACAAATATGCCACGAATATTAGGGTCGATCACTGCCGTATTATTTGTTAAATTGAGGATATGACATATGACGATAGGAAACACTGTGAATACCCTAAATATTGTGTACTGCTCTGCAAGTTTAAAATTCTTTTTGCGAAAAATTTCAGAGCTCTAAAATTGAATTTATGGAAGACTAAAAAGTAGAAAATAAAATTATATAAAAAAAACTTTTTAAAAATAAGCTTTAATGTACTAAAAAGTAGAAAATAAGTTGTTTCCAAGTCACCTGTATCTTACTATTAATAAAAGCTTGTGCGCTCAATATCCATATTCAAAATATCTTTCATTACTAGAATCTATTTGCAAAAAATTATTTAAATAAAATATTGTGGTAACTGTTTGACAAATATTGAACACATGAGCGCCCCAAGCTTTTATGGATAGTAAGATACAGGTGACTTGGAAACAACTTATTTTCTACTTTTTAGTACATTAAAGCTTATTTTTAAAAAGTTTTTTTTATATAATTTTATTTTAAAGTATGTATTTAGCTATTACAAAGTTATTTGCATTTGATTGCTCTTGATTACTTAAATTATTTTGATTGCGTAGGATTTGAAGCTTTGTTTCGCTTTCTTACAAAACTTCTCTAAAAAAACTTATTTTCAAGCAACAAATCTTGCAGTCATTTTGAATTGCGATTTCTTAACAAGCAAGTCGAATTCAGTCAGTCTTTTATTTGGATTTTATAATCAAAATGCCAATAAAAGTGATTAAGAAGTTAATAATGCATTAAGAAAAAAATCACACAATCTGCCTAAAAGTATGCCATAATTTATAGCAATAACATTTATTGACACAGCTGACTGGAGATGATGAATTGATTGTCTCTTTTTTTCCAGCCAACAGAAGTTCACAATTGCATTACTCACACAGACAAGCAAACACGCACACAGGCTTACTTCAAAGCGCATTTACGTTCACTTTTTGTTGTTATGAAATTGTTCAACATGTATTTTTCATTGAGTTGGCATTTGCGTACATGTGTTAGTCTTTCCGCTTGAAAGATGGCAAGTGTGTGTGTGTGTGCTCCCTAAACACATGTCTATATTTCATGCTGTTGCTTGTCTGTATGCATTGCACACTCATACAGCTGCAGCTTGCAACGTGCAACAACATTGCATGAATAATGCTGAATGTTGAAGAGTATGAAGGATATGAGTCGCTCCAAGCACTTGAAAGTGTGCAGTGTGTGTGTGTGTGTTTGGCTTCTTTTACTATGTGCTCGCAGGAGCAGGCATGCGTGCTTTTTTGAGTTGTTGCTGCTGTGTGTGCTGCAACAATTTGTGCATTGCTGCTTTGGCATACTGCTGTGCAATTTTCGTCCTTGTTGCCAATTATTGTTACAAATAATTGCAAATACCTCTGCTGGAGCAGAATTTATGGCCGCTACGAACTGAAGCAGTTATGCAGAGCAAAGCCGGATTTACTTCAGTGGGGCTTTTGTGTTTTTTGTATGTAAAAATTCGTTTTGTTGCTTTGTACATTTTACATTTTTGGCTGTTTGCAGTTTTGCGCTGCAAGTCCTGTCCCTCTTTTCTGTAGCCTTTATAAATACAAAAGCTTTGTGTTGCATACTTTTAGATGCTAGGCACATTTGATTTATGTCTGTGTATTAGTATTATTAAATTTAATTAACAAACAAAATTCTTGAAATAAGTAAATGAATGTTACTTTCTATTGTTAAATGCTGCCTGGAATAAGAGCCTTATATTGTTTGTATATTCGCCTAAAGCTATGCTATATCTTTTTGTTGGTATGCTTTTCATTCATATCTCCCTCATAAAATGGGCTTAGCTAATCAAATATGTATGTTAAAAAGCTCAAACTTTTGAAAGCTGAAGAAAATGAACTGTTTTTTATTTTGTATTGAAAACTTTTCTTCATTTCATATCTTAAAAAGTTTATCTTTTTGAAATGACATTTTGACACACAGCTTTTTGATTGCCAAAAGTTGTAAAATTTTTTCTCGGGGAATTTTTAAATTTGTACCCATATTTTTGAGACAGTTAGTTAACAGCTTAACTATGCCAGTCACATCTGCGCCTTTTAAGCATAGAAATAGCATCAGCTACAGCCACAAATAGCATGTGTGTGTGTGTGTTCCCAGCAGGTAAGTGAAATGGTGCAGGTAAGCAAAATCGCGCCCACAAATTTCCATCAACAGAATTGAAATTCGTTTCACCTTTCAAAAGCCAACATTACCAAGTACCTCTGAATGCAATTTACAGTGGCATAGCTTTAGTGCGTCCATTGCACGCAGCTGCTGGCAACTTGGCGCAGAAGCAGGCGGCTCAATATGCTGTTGGAATAAGAGAAAATTTGGCAGTTGCCAACATCTCGAAATCGCTTCATTTGCATAACTGTAGCTATCACAATGAATTTGGCAACAATAATGCTGCCATTGAAATTGCGCAGTATTGAGTGAGCTTTAACTCGACATGTGAGCTCGAAACAAGAAAATGTCGTCATAGTTTAAGATAGATATGCATTGCAGGCACTACATCTTGGTTTGTTGCTTCTAAATTTTTGGTTAAGCTGGGAAGATAAGCACAGTTTGAAGCTATTGATTGCTATATTCTATTTTGAAGCAATTTTGAGTTTTTAGTGTTATTTACATGTTTGCCTTTTTATTATATGTATACATCCATAGATTGTATGAACAATAAACATAACTGCAGCAAATAGCGGCAATAGTTACGGCCTTCAATTTTTCAGCTCGATAGCGTTTTTAATCAAACTGAAAAAACTGCAATTCCATAGTTCCATAAAAATAACTCTTTTAAGGAACTATGGCAACCCGGCACCGGGTTTTTGACTGCCGCAGAACCTGGACACCAATTAAGTGCCATTTCACCTACAAAGTGTATAACAAGTGTATAAGAAGTGTTGCCAAAAAAATTCAATTTCAACCTATTACAGTATGAGCTGTGGTATCCCTCTAAGTATCTTTTAATATGTTCGAGCTGAGCTGGTATCCCTCTAAGTATCTTTTAATATGTTCGTATCTATAAACGTTTAACAACAATTTTAAAAAAAAATGTCAATTGTGGACTCTGTTCTCAAAATAGAAATTTGCTGTAAAAGTGAAAAGTTTGTTTTAAAACTGAATTTTGAGCAAAAATATGAAATACAAAAGTAGTAAAGTACAAAAAATCGTTCTTAAAAATTCCATAGAAGCTGTTTTCGACTTTATATGTACGATTGAGTCCTTAAATAAAAGCAATTCAAATTTTCTGCTCTTAGATAAACGCTTTACTTAGCGGATTTCGCGTATCTAACCAAAAAGGGGCATCTGATATCTGAATATAAAACGATATAAAAATATATATCGATCGTAAGCGAAGGCTGCTATTTCGATGCCAAAAATAAAAATTGCCGCAGCATTTGAGTTTACGTTTTTCACTTTTTTCTATCAAGAGCGAATAAAAAAATAGAAGTGCCCAACATGCAGTTGTATGTGTTATAGTTGCCATATTGAAATAAAATTGCATAAAACGGCGAAGTTGCGAAAATTTGTGCGCTGACCTGATTCAATATTGCAGGCCACGCAGCAGCCAAGAATTTGAGCCATTTTGTGTTATTGCATACTTTTAGGCGCAAGCATTTTTTTTCACTTTACTCTTAAAAGCCAAATTTGTATGCACAGGCTTTTAAAAAAATCAATCTAGCGCATATAAAGGCAACACTTCTATGCAGACGCCTAGCAATTATCTCTTCAGTTTATTGATGCTGTAGCATAATGCGAATATCTGTTAGATGCGTCTCCACAACAGTCTGCACCTCTACTTAAAGGCAGTGAATCATATTTTCTCAACCGCGAAACTTTTCATGAAGCCAAAGAAAAATAATAAATGCAAGAAATGTTTGCAAATAAATGCACTGACGGCATTTCGAAGGCAGCGCTGGGCGGCTGAGTTCAGGCGACGTCGGCGACAGAGAGGAATGGCATCCTCAGACTGACATCCTGCAACGGTTATTCACACCTACAGCCGGAATGTACATATTTTGGCAGTGAGCATGCTTGCTTCCGGTTGCTTCTATTCACTTCCGCCGCGCACGGCAACGTCAGCTCGTCTAAGTTGCAGTTACACTCAAACTGCTGCATACACTTGTTGTTGTTGTTGTTTTTTCTGCTCTAGGTTTTGTTGGTATTAGCTGCTGCCGTTGATGCAACTGACAGCGCAGTAGTGACTACACGTTGACGCAACACAATTTGTCAAGTTATATCTTTGGAGTGGATTTTATATTTGGCACTTGTTCTGACTTGTATGCATTTTTTTGAAAGAAAGATTTTGACTGTATGCGCAACGTCGGCCTGTTAAAGTTTTAAAACAGCTAAGCAAAAATATATTAAATATTAGTTGTAGGCCGTACCGTTCGAAAATGAAACGTAATAAATACGTAGGTCCCGCTAACTTGTGTCAAACTATAATGAGCTTACACAAGTTAATGCGAGAAAGTCACAGACTTTGATGCCAAATATATATACATAAATATATACACACATATGTAAGCATACAAAAATTACGCCTTTTCCAAAATTTATTTTCATCAAAAAACTGAAGTCTTCATAATATGCTCTAACGTTCCCGAGTCACACACAATCTATCTTTTGCACCACAGAGCATGCAGTGCACAAGTTCCGACGCGGGCATGCCATAAAGGTCTTTGATATATGACGAAATACTGAAGAATTTTCCTAAGTTCTTTCACATGGGTTTTATAACAGTTTAAAAATGGCGGTCTCGTGCTGGTAAATGTTTTTTTTTTAAAGATTATATCTTTTAACTTACCTCTTACAGAAAGCTGACTTTTACATCAATTGAATTCTAAAAAATTGTTCCTTTTCGTGAAGAGGAACATCAGGCACATTAACTAACAATACCGCTCTATTATCTAATCCTTAACTAACTTATTTCCGCACTAAACCGAGCTTTTAAATGCACTTAATGTATCTTCCTTCATGTCACATACAGCCAGTCAGACACATACAGTCAGTTAGCCAAGATTGCTTGCAAATATATCTGCATTAGTTAGCACCTAATAAATTGAAATACCAACAAGTTAACGTAATTTAAACCGCTGTAAATTGCACCAACTCACTCACTTATGCGCTATATACAAATGTATATATGTTATTCCATTTTAGTATTAATTTCAATACATGCCCATGGCAATCAACGAACAAAGAAATGCATTAATTCAATAAAATACTTACTTGCCTGTTAAAAAAATAGTATTATAATTAAGAATGAAATACATATTTTAAATGCGATTTATGATCAGAGCATTAAACGCACCTAAAATTATGCAACATTTTGCACACTACAATTTACACTTTTCAATTTTGTAGCGATACAAATGCTTTCAGCCATAAATCTATCGATGGAATCTGCCAAATGCATGCCAGCAATTAGGCATGCGATAAAATTGGCCCGTTACTACGCTGCTATGCGCATGTGAATGCTTATATTGCTGTGAATAACGGTAAATGGTTTAATTATTGCAGCGTATCTGTATCGATCTGTGCCTGAACTCAATTACATAACAAATTAGCCTGATTGAATGAGCGCGAAAATTTATTTATCTAAAATTCAAAAAGTGTCACATACTTTAGGGCAGTTACAAAATTCATGAAAATGCTTATCTCTACTTTCTTTGTGAGTGCGTTTTTATGAAAACCTAAATTTCCGAATGGCAGCGCATGCGTATGATACGTATCTTTTTTTCAATATCCTGTCAAGCGACATTAACTTGCACAGAAATTGTATTTTCTATCAGCCTAAAATGCTGCTATGAAATAGAAATGATATTTTACGCACACGCATGGCGGCAACTTTATTGCTCATTGATGATTACAGCATATTGGCCACACATGCATATTTATGACTTTACTATGACTTGCCTATGACGTCGCTTATTTATCAAACATGCATGCATGCATACGTATGCAAAAAAAAATTGTCTGTGTAATCATAAAATGTTGAAGACATACTACAATATGGCAGAGCCTTTTTTATACTTCGTCTTTATTTGTATTTTACTGCTACGAAATGGCAAATGTTTGCTTTTATGTTACTTATCAAGCATATGAGTAGATATCATTTTCATTGGCGGCGCTTATCTTTTGTAAATTTTTAAAATTTACCTTCACTCGCTTACTTGTATTTTATAAAGCCATATTAATTGATTGCTACCATTTTCTATTTCTCGCTTGCAGAAGACTGTTCAACCATCACCAGCTGCCCCATTATCAACATTATCATCGAGCTTTGTTGCGCCCAGAGATGAAATTTATATAGATGATGAAGGCATTGAGGGGTCTGGCGGACGTGGCGAGGTAAGTTACATTCTTGTATTTTACATATGTACTATGTTTTGGCTTTTACATTGTATATAGTTCGCTCATATGTCAAAGAGCTCTTACGAAATGAGCTACAGATTTATTTCATACGCACAACAAAATCAGACTTGCTTAAGGAAGTGATTGTATGCTTTTTTTTCTGGCTTCGCGGTGGCTCAGTGTACAAGTGCATGGTCACTGATGCGGAAGGGTCTGGGTTGAAGACCCGTCCCCCATACCATGCCAATTGTTACTTTGCGCTGTGCCACTTCTCGCAATGAATTCGCAATTCTCTGAGAGTATTGTTTGCCTTGAAAAGCTTTATTATCCGTTCAGATACGGCTACTTGTAGGTCCCGTTAATTTGTATGAAATATAACAAGCACACACAAGTTTTAGCAAGGAAGCCAAGTCTAAAAGGCCAACACGGGCTCTTGGGCCAGTTATTTATTTATATCTTTTATGATACTTTTTCTTTTAATATCTTGCATATCTGAGTATCTTTTGCACATTTTTGAGTATCTCCCCTTATTTGTTTTAATATTCGACTGTAGCCACGCGCTTTGTCATTCTACAAGCCTGATTTAAAGCCGGAATCTTGCTGTTCTGTAGAATAATTTTTAAAAATTTCACTAGCGAGCGCTCACTGCTCTTTCATTGCTGCACCTGAATCGCAGCCAATTATATTTATATCTCAACAAGCCCAACAATTCGAAATATATTTGCATTTCATTGCTGCAACGGCACACAAGAAAAGCTCTCTACTCTAGCATTATAGGGGGCATCCCCTGAGTGTTGGTTTAAGCGGAAAAAAAAAAAATTTACGATATTATTTCAAGCACTTAAAATATATGCAATAACAACAAAAAGCGCGCACTCATACCAACTCACTCGAAACACACACACACACACTAGCAGCTATAAAGAAAGCATTTGCCTTTCCACGCAGTTAACTGCATGCATTTTAATGCAGAGACTGCTTGAG
This sequence comes from Neria commutata, assembly GCA_963457695.1. Taxonomy (NCBI): domain Eukaryota; kingdom Metazoa; phylum Arthropoda; class Insecta; order Diptera; family Micropezidae; genus Neria; species Neria commutata. The sequence continues at coordinate 14,551,012 of OY735247.1, read as the reverse complement.
AGTTGGTCCTGCAGCTTGCAGGCTGAGCGCGACATCGTCCTGGTCGTCCTGTTGGTGCTTGCGCCCCGCACTCGTTTTTGCATTACGCTTGAGTGTTTTGCCAACTTTTAATAATACACAGCTGACACATACACACTCATACACATGGAGCATAGCATAGCGCAGCATAAAAAATTATAATAATAATATTCTGGAATATCCTGCAACCGTCGACGACAACTTTTGCCTCTTGCTAGTTTTTTCTCTTGACAATTTTTGTGTGTGCAAAAATCATAAATTTTCCTTTGCTCGAGTGACTGAGCCCATTCTGTCACATAACTCAAGAAGCACACACTCACACATGCGCGCGCCAGCAGCACACATGCAGGACGAACAGTCAGAGCCGACGTGACATACATTTGTTTTGGTTGTGTTGGCTTTTTGTGGCCGCCACATTGAAGCGGAAGGCGCTGCGCACAAGCGATAGCACTATAGCTGCACACACATACACGCACAAACACGCACATATACTACATTTCATGACATACAACATTTCGGTGTTTCTTTGTGTGTGTGTGTGTGTGTGTGTGTGTGTGTGTTTTTGCGCACTTAGTAATTTGCTGCTTTTCAAACTGGCATTGGGTCCAGCGACAATGTGTCAGTTTTTTATTTCGGTGTGTGTGTGTGTGTGCGTGTTAAAAAAACTTGATCTGCTCTGAAAGTGCTGAAGATGAGCTGCTTGCTAAGTATTTGTTTTACGCTGGAACGAAGAAGCTTGTTATACTTTTCCCTTAAATTTAACATGGAATATTTTTCATTTAAAAAGGCTTGAAATTTTGCTCGGACTGCTGCTCTTTCAAAACATTCTCATAAAATCTATCTATCTTTTAAGTACTTATCTTTCTAAGAGGCATGAAGTTTTGTTCGGACTGCAGTTCTCTTAAAAGGTGCAAAATTTTAACAGAAATTACATATTCAAATAACCCAATCATTCAAGAGTAGGCTCACTCGATATAAATCGACTCTTCCATAAATCGAATCACTATTATCTAAAGAAACTTATGGTGACTTATAAAGACTTTGACTTATTGAAATTTATTTATTTGTTCCATTGCCATCCAATTTGAGTTTGAGTTATAGAAAATTCTAGTTATAGAAGTTCGAGTTATAGAAGTTCGAGTTATGGAAGTTCGATTGTATATAAATCTATGCAAAAAATGTGCTTCACTCACAGGCAATATTTTATGTAATTTTCTTGATTTAATGAAATTTAATTTAATTTAATGTATATTAAAGCGCATGCTCTTTCTATAATTTACTCTCATTTTTAAACCATTGAAATACAATTTTATATTCAAACAAAAAGCCGTTCTGCACGAAGTGTTATATTAATTTATTCCTACATTAGAAGTGTGCACAGTTCCCACGAGAGTATGAAATATTTTGTACATTTATAGTCACTTGCTTTTGCATAAATTATGTAAATCGTATTGTTACTTATTATTCAAATGTGTCACAGAGCAACGCTTCAGTTCATGTCCATGCATATCAGGCTCACATCAAATTGTGTTACTCATGCGCCCAGCTGAACCATTGGATTTTTTCATTTTGATTTTGTCAATCATGGCAACTCTCGTCGTTAGAGTTGAATGAATTTCACTGCACACTCTGCTCTCCCTCCGCGACCATTGAGGCTGCGATTGTGGAAATATATTTGTATTTTTGAATTTCATTAAAATTTATCGACATTGATATGCTTTTAATTGGTTACTCTGCTACTCAAAAGCTTGGCTAAAATTTAAAATAATGAAATTTCGGCGTTGATTAAATACCACCATCACATTTGAAACAATATCATTTGGTCGTAGGCGAAAGGCACTTTTAAATGGGGGTTTGAAAGTGCGAGTTGTATAAGTTTGATGACTTCTTCTAAGTTACTTAGTAATTGCAAGATTAATTTATAATCTCAAATATTGGTCTATTTTTGTTCGTCTTGCCGTTGAGAAAGTAACTTACAACTCATTCAATTGAGATTACTCAACATTTAGCATAAAGAGAATAAGTAATCGGGAGTAATTAATCAAGTGAATCTTTGATTGTATGAGACTACAATTACTAGTAATTGAAAAGATTCTTTTGGATATTGTGTGATTATTAGCTACACAAAATGTTTGCAAGCATGCCTGTTCTTTTTTTTTGGGTAAGCCAACACTCTGGGGATGTTCGCCCATTCATGCAAAGCACTTGTTGTTTTTGAAAGGATAATAGGTTAGTATGTGAGAGCAAAAAGTGGAGTAGTGGCAATGAACATTTGCCTTCAAACTACGAATATCGAATGACATGAACGAATACTTGTGTTATTACAAAAATAATTTAATTTATTTCCAATTATTATGCCGATTTAATAATGCCTAGCGCTGTTTCTTTTTAAAGAGCTATCGTACACATCCTCTCATGAGCCTTCTTTTTTTCACATTTCTGTTTAAAGTCTGAAGCTGACTTAATAAAATTTAGCCAACATCATTATCACTGCCGGCCGCATTTCACTCACCAGCGAGCTGAGCTCACGCCTCCCTACGGTATTCACGTAACTGAGTGAATTTTTTAATTTTCACTTTGGCCACAAGCAGCAGCGTTTCATCGTCAAAGTGTGTCACAGCGGCAGGACGAAATGCCGCATGATGTAATGTACACACCACAGAAATGAAAACGGGAATGCTTTCTATTCCCCTGATAATGCGCTGCAGGAAGGAAAAACAAGTAAGGAAGCATCAGTCGGGTTTCACCGACAGAATAATACCCTACACCAAGTAACTGAGTGGGCGGAGCACGCCCATTTTTGTCAAACTAAGAGATATTCCTAATAGGACTGTATATAGCAAATATTGACACTCTGCTCTGGGGGTCTATATCGATATATATAATTTACCGCCTCCATGGTGGGCGGACCACGCCCATTTTTTTTTAATTTAAAGGTACTCTTACCAGCAATGAAGTGTCCAAATATGGACGTTCTGGTATATATACTATGGAAGTTATGAGGATTTTAAGCTTACCGCCTATATAGTGGGTGGACCACGCCCATTTTCTTATATGTAATGTAGGACCTACATCTTAACCTGCGAACCAAATTTCATTCGTTTAAATGCATAAATAGTCGATTAAGAGCCATTTTACCGGAAAATTGTTGCCGCCTATACAGTGGGCGGACCACGCCCATTTTTTGGTATTTTGCAGAGGGTCCACACCTTGCCTTAAATACCAAGTATTATTCCTTTGCATGTGTAATTAGACAAATTATAGCAATTTAATCGAAAAAAACCCGAGGTAGTGGGACTTAAAGGCCCATTGTGGGCGTGTTCTTAGACCGATTTAACTAATTTTAACACTTTACCTAACCCGAGGTTCACTGTGACTGTGTACCAAATTTGGTTCAAATCGGACAACTCCTTCTTCCTATTTTTTCCGAACACGCAGACGGACAGACAGACAGACAGACAGACAGACGGACAGACGGACAACCGGAAATCAAAAGAGAAAGTGTTTCTGATCATTTCTATATACTTATGTCTATACCTAGGAAGGCTCCTTTAATGCGTTACAATTTTCGCACAAAGTTATTATACCCTATTACCATAGGTGTAGGGTATAAAAACACACGTATCCTCTTATGCAAAAAGAAACAAGGGGGAAAAAACACGCCTCTTCGCTCTGCCGCAGCACTCGCGTATGTTATGCAACTTTTTTAACCGGCATTTGCCATTCCGCAAAATGCTGGCCCACTGTACGAGTGCAGAAGAACGCGTCAACCAAAGCAACAAATTGCATTAATGCATGTCCTGGTCAAACATACAAGCTGTGTGTGTGTGTGTGTGTGTGTTTTGAAAGCTTCCATCGTATTCAGCTGGGATAGAAGAGGGGGAAGTTGCATGAAATATGTGCGCATTCCGCTTGCGGTTTGGCCTCTGCCGACTGCACGCAGAACACAAGCGCTATTTGCACAACGGAAATGATGTAGTCCATCCGCTGATGAAAATGAATATGTTCCGTTGGCAGCAAAAAAGGACTTTAAATGGCGGCGCATTCAATCATGTGATATCATAAAAAATTGCATGCTATATACGACACACTGATAATGCGGGTTAAGGCTGGCACGATTCGGTGTGGAAGAGCGGGCAGCGTATATGAACAAATGCTTGTATAGCTTGGAAGCCTTACTTACGTACTTACTTAAGTTGTTCAGAACAACCCGTTACCGGATTACAATCTGAAGAATGGCCTCTTTCCAGGCGTCCCTGCTACGCACGCGCCTTCTCCAGCTAGAAATTCCAAGCTTTGCCAGTGCCTGCTGCACTTGGTCTTTTCATCGTAGGCATGGCCTCCAACTGCCGTCGTCTCGAATACCTTCTTCCTATTGGCAAGAGTTATCTACTTAAATAACAGCATTCGGAGCATTCGATTTCATTTCATTTAACAAAAAATAGGGAACCGGCTTGAAGGCGCGTTTATTGTATGGAATTTGAGTTATTTTTAGACATAAGTACTTGCAATTTCATTTTACTAAGTGAAACTTTTATATAGTATTGGCAACCGAATGGAACGAAGCACCTTTGACCCTAGATATTAGACGAGGCCACATATCGTCGACTCAGTTTATAATCAATTGTGTGCCCCTGAATGATGTCTATGAATTTTTAAAAGCTTTACATTGCTTATTGAAAGCATTTTGCATGCAAACCATGCATCAATTTCTGCTATGATTGCTGAAAAAGTCAAAAGTTGCGATGCCCGACATGACATGGGCCTTCATCATAAGCTGCCTGGCGCTGTGACCTTATAAGCCTTCTTTTAAACCAAGGCGGATTTGAGTGCAGCATAGAGGAAGCAGCTTTGTGCGTTGCCTACTTAAAGAAATCCCCATCGCATGCACGCACAACAAACAGCAACAAATCAAAGGCACGCCCACAAATGCAAAGCGCCAATAGCCATAAAAAAAGTTTCGATTGAACTTACAAAGCAGACGTTCGAGTTCGAGAATGGCATTTTTCGTTTCATCAATAAAAAAAAGTGCTTGAAAACTCGCATTAAGTATTGGCAGCAAAATTGCTTGCAATTTGTCATTGCAAATGAAACACTAAAATTTTAGCCATCTCCAAGGAGAAATCAATAATAAAGAAGAACCAGAAAACATTTGAAATTACGAAATTTGTGAAATGCTTGCAAGTTTTCAGCAAATCGCAAAATACTTGATATGCTTTTGTTGTATACTAAAATTTTTTAGATGCTTTTTTTCATTTTATACAAATATTTATTCGTGTATATACACACTTTTTGTGTGAACGTGTTCATGTGTTTGTGTGTATGTTTGTAGTGTATTTCGTAGTTCCACTGACGAAGGTTCAGCATACCCTTTTCAAAACTTGTAAACGTCTGCTGGGATTTGAATGTCAATATTAGTGTATATAACAAAGCTCTTTTGCGCACTGTTTTCGTCGCTCTGATATTACACCGTTATTTATCTTTAAGAGTGTAAAGTTTATTTTGCTTTTTCACACTGTTCGCTCTGTAATAAGTTGTACAAACAGAAAGAACACAACAGTGAGTTAGGTTATTTAATTTAATTAAACTGATTTCCAATCAAATTCTTAAATGTCAAACAAAAACTTTGCGAATGATGATGAGAAAATAAATGAAAAGGAATTTGGTATTTCACAAATAAAATATAATTAATTAAATTGAAGTTTCAAGTAATTTTGTTGAACAATTTTGTTGCTTTTTCTATGAAATGCTCATACATAAATGAAAGGTCGATTTCCACGGAAACTGACAGCATCAATGAGCGCTCGAATGCCATGGGTAACGCACTTAAGGCCGTTGCCTTTACACGCACACATAGAGACACGTATTCGTATGTATGTGTGTGTGTGTAGGAATATTGCCCTTTGCTTTACGGCAAGCTAGTTTTGTTGCTATATTGGCTTTGGATTTTATTTACTACAATAAATGTAGACAATCAATAAAATAACTTTAAAATTTATTTTATTTGCATTAATGCGCTTTCGAAAAGATGCGAAACTTTGCTTTGTGTTTTTGTTAGAAGTCAACTAGTGAAATGCATGAAAAGAAAAACGAGGGCCAGCTGGAATAACCTAAGCACCTGTGCGACCTTCAAAACCATGCTTAAGTCCTATGACGAAAAGTATACTAGGGTTATACTGACTCTCCCAAGAATAGAATGTAGAGCTATCATAAATGCACTAACGGGACACTGCCTTGTAGGGGTAGGAAATGCAAAGCAGCGGGTAGCAGGGAGAGCTTAAAACACATTCAGTGATCCCGCCATCGCTGCAACTCGTCTGACTTGTTTAGGAGCGCCTGTCTTTGCAGGGCTCGAACAGATCTCGAAACTAGGTATCAAGAGCCTCTTTGAAAATTTGCGAAACACCCAAATTCTGACAGATCATTACTTTGGCCACTCCTAAAACGGAACTCTAACTGGCAGCGCTAAGCACACAACAGTGTCTATGAGTGGCCTTTAGGCAGGCAGATCAACCTAACCTAACCTAAAATGCAATAAATATTGCAAGATGATTTCAAGAAACTTCAGCACAGAATCCATTTAAATACCAATAAATAATTTAGTCACACACACATGCACAAGAGCTCAGCGCCACAAAAGCATGGCACTTACAGCTCTGCTTGCGCATACATACATATGTGTTTGTGTATGTGTGTAGTTGGCCAGTGAAAAAATCATGCAGCTCCCTCCCTTCTCTTTAAACTCGAACTGCCAACTGAAGTCGTCTTGCTGAAGTCGTTTGGAATATTGATACCTGTCCACATTCCTTGTGCTGCTGCTTCTGTCATGGCGGCCGCCTAGCCTGCAGCCTGTGCTACTCAGCGGCATGTCGTGCCACGTGAGATAATAAAACTGTCAGTTGCACTCGCACACAAGAACACTGGCATTTGTTTTAATATGACATTCGAGAAGCATTTATTTAATAATAAATGACACTGCTACATGTTCTGCTTGCCGGTGTGTGTGTGTGTGTGTGTGTGTGTGTGACATGAATGCGTGCTTTTCTTAGCTATATGCTGATTCTTTTGTTGTTGCTGTTGCTGTTTTTGTTGTTGTCGTTCTGAATGGTTATTGTCAGCTTGGCTGCATGGAAAATATGTTCCGATTGCGTACAGAAGCTCCGGGGTATCATGATCTTACACAACGCTGCTACAAATGAACATTTATTTGCCTTTCCACTTGCCCTGGCTTCAGGCTTCATGCTCCAGGCAGCAGCAGCGGCAGCAGCACAACAACAACAAACACATTAACTGACAGCAAATTTATGTATTTTCTGCAGTTGAGTGTGTATTTGTGTGTGTGTGTGTGATTTTTTGTGAGCTGCCTCATACATATGTGCAGTTGTGCGTGTGTTTGTGACGCTTGCACGCATGTGTGCAATAAAAATATATTAGCATCAATTGATGTTTGGAAATTCATTGATTTTAAGACGCTGCTTAAGTGCGAAGCAGCAAACAACCCACACAAACACACGCACACACACACACACACACACATACTTATAGACGTGTATTCTTTTTGTTGTTGCATATGAAGTCACACACATGCATACATATACATAAATTCATAATCACGCATATATTCTCTTACTTAGAGCCTCTTAAGCAGCCCTTGGCATACAAATAAATATTGAGATATTTTTATCCTTGAGGCGAAGCTTCCTACAATCAAATAAAATTGCTTTCAATATGTTTGCCGCTGACCAATGCAACTTTAATTCAAGATATTTCCTCTATAATACAGAGCTTATTGGATTTTTATTTCCATTGGCTTCCTGAAAGAAGTAAGACCCTTTCATATTAGAGCACTGCTGGAATCTTGTTCTCTTCTCTTTAATATTCCGCTGCTAATTTCTCTTGCAATATTTGATGATAGCTAAAAGTATTGATATCGTTTCTGTTACTATTTTCGTTTTTTACAATATTTATTTCTTTTGCATTTTGGTAGCATTTTTTCTATGCTCAGTTAAGCTTCTTTGAAATAGATTACTGACTTTTCTCATTATAATTGTTCAGATAGCTATCTAAAGTGTATGCGCGAATTAAATATTCGCTCTTTAGTATCTAAATCAATTTCGATTTATGTAAGTGAATATTGTTTCAATTCTTTTTACCTGTTTATGTTGATTGTTTTATCTGGCTGCGGATTTTGAACATTCTGCTATATAGAATATTTATATGAGCACCTTTTCCAAAAAGAGATTTCCTTAAATCTCTTAACATTACAAGACAAGCATGCTGATATGTTGTAGTACATTGTTTGAAATAATCTTCCAGGTCATTTTGTACAGCCACATTTGGTGTGCTTTCATGTTCAACTTGAAAACCAGACACACACAAAACTCATTATTCACTGTCTGCTCAGCAGTGCCTGAGTTATTATTCCAATCCTTATTTGTCATACAACAGCACAGGCATAGACATGGACACACTCACACACACACACACTCATACTATCAGACTTTAATGCTGACACACGAATCGGCATGAAGAAGACGGCACAAGTCCAAATTCATCAAACTTATGCCACTGCCAGAGGCAGACAACTGCCAAGAGGCGGCCACACTCTCAGCTGCCGCCCTTCACACTGTGGCATGTTGAGGGTGGGGGGACTGGAGTGTTGCTGCTATGCAGCATTTTTACGACAAGAGGCGCATTCAATTAAAACAACAAACACAGACGCGCGCGAGGCACACACACAGAGGCACGCACGCACGCACTTCTTCCTATCGCCATCCTTGGTGTCAACATTGTGTTGTTATTGTTGTAGCTGTTAGGGGACCACATAAGTTATGGCCATAAATTTGCTTAGCTTTGCAAGAAATTGATATGGCAAAAGCGTAAAGTTTGCTCGCTGCTCAAAATTAGCACCAGCAAACACACACACACACTCATACATACAGACAGGCGTTATATGTGTTGTAGAAAGTCATTAAGCGTATAAGCTCAGTCTGTTATATTATTTCTCTCAAGCTCATATTTATGCTTGTATGATGCACCTTCTCTGCTGTTACGCTCAATTGCTAATTAAATAATTAATCTTCATAAGCTGATGTATTTCATATACTATCAAAAACCTTTTAAGTCTTTATTTCACTTTACAAAACAAAAGCTGTTACGTATACGCCTCGTGTGCTTGTGCACACACGTCCTTTTCTCCCTTTTCTCTTTGTTTGTCTTACATGTATGATCAATTTTACAGACTTGTTTAAGAATAGCAACACAACAAGCTCAAACAATATACGTATTTTAATTGAAATCAAAATAAATCGTTATTTCTTTTAAAAATTTCTCAATTTGTGCATAACAGCATCATAGTAGTGCTTTATTAATCTAACGAATATGCATAAGATACTCGCTTTTACTGAAATGAGAATCAATTTCTAGTGCGTCAATGCTTTTGCAGGCATTCCAGAGCGATGTGCAGCCCTTGACTAGTCCAACTAACGAATGCAATATTCATGAATATGCGCTGCCAAGCCAGTCCAACATTTCATGCTCCCTGCCTGCTCTTCGCTGTTCTTATGTAAATTAATAAAAAATGCAGATGCTTCGTAGCTGAAATCTGCACTTCAAATCGAAATTGATATGCAAATGTGATTAGTGGGGCAACACCCTTCCAGTCAACGGTCGGGGAATATTCACTCGAATAAACCAAAGCTCATAATTTATTTACAAAACAATTTAATTCATTGCTCGGTGCCTGGCTGTTGCCGCTGGCAGACGCGGAAGCAACATTAATTGCTGCCTTTTGCACACAAGCACAAGCGAAGCAGTTCGCATTTATGTACATAGATACTTTGCCATTGATACGCGCGCGTTCCAAAGATATTCGAATGAATTTGTTTGGCAGCGCAGATGCGCGCTGGTTGCATTACTGAGTAACTGAGTATCTACACTGGCATAGGGTGGCCAGGTGATCTAGGGCAAAAAAAAGTTTATTTTGTTTGGCAATAAGTTAGAGTAGAAGTATCTGGATCTTCAATGCTTTAAGCTATTTTCTCATTTTAAAAAATATGAAAATTTTCGAATTTGGCGCGTTTGTCAAAATGCTTTTGAAAAAATATTTAAAATATTCATGCTTAAATCGTCAACAATCAACATAAGCAATTTTACAAGCATAATAAATATAAATATAGATTGTATCATGTCACAAAGCTGCAGCAACTGCAACCCTGCAGGCAGAATGATTTGGCCGGGCCGTTTTAAGCTGGCAAATACTAACATACTTATTGTTCTTTACATGACATCATATCCTGCCTTGAACTGGAATTTCTTCAAGTGCTTTTTTTATTAGCAAAATTATTTATAAATCACGCTTTTTTGTGCCAAAAACAGCGAAAAAATACTCCACTTTAATGTGGAATACTTTCAATGGTGCCATAGGAAAAGCATTCTGGTCACCCTAGCGTAAAGAGAACTTTGTACAGCAAAAAAAAAAATTGCAGTGTTTGCAGCATTTATTTAGTTGAACTTCCTCTGTGCTCTTCCTCACCCCCACTGCAGTTGTTTGTTATCGGATTTCCACTACGCTGGCTACAGCAGCATCAAGAGCTGCAGCACCAGCAACGGCAGCTTGTCACGCTGCTACGTCGAAACACTCCACTTCAAAGCTCCTACGAAATTCCCCATAGCACTGCTACATTGCACCGCACCATGCCACATTGCGGTGTGCCTCATGGTCTCCATTATTCAAATTATAACTCACGACAAGATGCTTTCAATAGATGCAGCGTAAACGAGTCGTAGTTTCGGTTGCACTTGACTGCGGCAGCGCCTCGGATAACGACAGTTGTGTAGTACAGCAAGCTCTTAAGGAGAGAGTCCTTCGGTAAATTGTAAAATCATGTTCAGAAGTTTGGAGTTTATTTTGTTCAGATATATGCAATTAAAATGAACTTTCATTCGATTTTGGTAATTCTTATTGTATATATATTTTAATTTACTTAATTCGGGTCCGTACAATTATTCTGAATACTTTTACTCGTACTGATTTCGATTAGGATGTTTGCAAATAACAAATTGAAATAAGTTCCTATTTCGTATCATTTTAGCTTTATTAAATAGCAATTTTATTTCTTCTTCTTTATTCAAATGATTCAAATGAGCTTTCATAATCTTTTTACTATATACTATATAATTTTTTTTCACGCTCAACATGAACGATGCCCTTTTTCACTTAGGTAAAGCTCGTCCTTAAAAGAACCATGCTTCGGTTCGTGCTACAAAAAGAGACAACAGAGAGCGGTTCTTTCACATATCCTACTTATTAAAATCAGTTCCGACTTCGAATCCTAGATTTGTTAAATCAAGCTTATAGTTTTTTTTGCCAATTCAAATTGAAATTAGCTCTACTCGTAATGTTTGCGAAACAACAATTCCCGCTTTCATTCTATTGCCACATTTAATTACCCTTCTGCATATCGAATAAGCCGGTTTTTAAATCCGATATTGATTTAACAATAATTCCACTTTAATTTGAATGTTTATAAATTTCGCTTTAGATTTTGCTCCATATTAAGTGAGTTTGAATTTTGGTTCTGTTTTTGATTGCTATTCTTTTCGTTGCTTGGTAACTACGATTCAAATTGCTATTGCCGCAAAAATATTTCTATCTGCCTGTTCTTGTGAACTGCCAGCGATGTTCCCTCTAGCGGAATCATTAAATCAATTCTCATGCTCATATTGTCAGACCATGGAACCTCTTGGGGAAATCCTATTCCGTCAAATTTTGCACGCGCTCCTGCAACAGTCCTTCCCGCTTGCCTAGCCAAATCCCAGTTGCGTTCTGAACGAGCTGAAATGCAAGTGCTTCAGAGCAAACAATTTAAATGCATGTGTTTTTTGTTGTTGTTTTTGTTTTTAGTGCAATAGAATAAAATCCAGCTGAGTGTGCCGTGCTCGCTGCTTGCCAGTTCATCTGTGGCTGCTGTCTGAGTCGCACGGATTTTGTGGGTGTGCAGTTGAAGCATTTGCAATTTACTCTTTTTTACATTCCCCTGCCTGCTGCTTCTTCTTCCTGTATGCTATGCTGGCTAAAATAATGGTTGGATGTGAGCTGGTAATGTGCATTTCCGCTGAGATTTGCTGCGAGCAACTATCGCTGCAGATTGTGTGCAGCTGAGCAGCCGAGCTCCGAGCAGTTAGACTATTTCATTTTGATGAGCATAATTTGCGGCAAGTGCGCCGTAATTTGCCTGACATTGCGCGGCTCATCTGGCGCGTTGAGCAGAAGTGCTACCAGGTTTAGCAAACTGAGCGACACGCTTGACGGCACACTTCGCTTCCGCAGAGTAGCTGCATTTTGATGGATGTCTCGCTGGCGAGGAATAACACAAAAATTGTGGAAGCGATTTAATGTTGAGCATTAGCTCGTGGTGGGTATGCGGCGACTATTTGAGCAGCTTTGAAGGAGATGTTTACCTTGAACTAATTAGAATGATGGACTTTTAATTTACAAATACAACAAGTTCTCTATATTGAAAGCAAGCAAGAAGGAGCTTAAGTTTGTGCGGCTTCATTTGAACGAGTAGTAGCCAGAACCAGACAAAACAGCGTATACCAATATATGCAATCATATTGTTTAGTTTAGTAGCTTAATATAAATAATTGGTTGCAGAAGTATAAAAAAGTTTCGAAGTTTTTATTGCACTGAGTATTATAAGGTCCTCCATTAACCACAACCGAAAAAAAGGAATCAGAATTGAAAAAAGCAAATTACTTTTGGAATTTTTCAAAGAAATTGAAAAAGTAATCAATTGCTTTGCTGTGAACTGTAGGAATTGATTACTAATTGCAATTCCTTGTTTATTTGTAATTGAGAGTAATTTAATTCCTAAAGGAATCATTACGACCCAGCTCTGATGGTACAATTAATAAAAAATGTCTATTACGAAATTCAGGAAATTTTGCTTTTGTTTTGCATAAACAAATCCTATTTTAATGGAATTAAGGTACACAAATGCCAACAAATCTAAGATAACTTGAAATAATGTCATTATTTGAAAGGTGGCCGTGTCTGAAGTATAATCGTATGCTGTCAATTGAAGTGGGATCTGTGCCTAATTTTTGCAAATACAAAACAAATAAAGTCCTTCTTTCTCCTCGTGAGACCCTGACAGACCAAAAACAGAGGGAAAGATGAACGAGAGACAGGCGTACAAATTAAAATAAATGCAGACGAACAAACAAAACACTGACGATTTAATATATAACAGCTCAGATTTAATATATAATGGCTTATATTTTTCGACTTAACTGATTTGCTCATGAACTTTGATAATAAACAAATAATATTCAAATTAACGGGACACACATGTTTATTCTATAACCGTATCCGAACGGGAAGCTCTATTCAGCTTTTTTCTAAGTAGCTTTTTTATCGTGGAAAGTATACTGGGAGAAGTGCCAACCAGCTGGAGAGATTTTTTAGATGATATGAGTCAACTAGCATTTGAACCAGCGACGGCACGCATAAGGAACGGAGTAGTGAGCCGCTGCGACGACATCGAATTGTGCAGAAAAAATATATATTCTGCTTGTGGCGCCTTTCCTATTGGACGATTTTTATCAATTTTTTCATCTACTATGAACTTCAATCTATAAAAGTGTTTTAAAGCTTAATCCATAGCTTAAGAGCTACTCCGAATTGAAGTGTAAACCAGTTTTAGGGAGTAAGCGTGAATATGTCTTTCGCACATTTAACACAGCAACCCGAATATTTTCAATCTGACGTAGTAACAGGTATTTCGCACCTCTCTCACTTTTCCACACATTCACAAATTTCACTTGAGCTGCGCGGACGGACGGGCGGGCGGGCGGGCGGGCTGCTGCAGCACCTGCCCGTTCGGTAATTAAAATGCGGTTTTTGTTTAATTGCATTTGGTGATGCGTGGCCACAGCGGGGCGGGGCGGGGTGGGGCGCAACAGAGAGATACCCTTGGCTCGTGCCTGGCACTGGTCGACGTGACAGAGACAACAAAAGTGCGCGTGCTCTGTCAGTGAAAGCCAGAAGCAGAGCAACTCATGAATATTTATGCAAACTTCACTCAGCGCATGTGTGTGTGTGTGTGTGTGCGTATATGTTGCCTATTAGTGTATGCGTTTGGCATATTAATGCATGTGGTCGTTCAGCGTGAATTTTCGTATGTGTGTGTGTGTGTGTGACTGTGGCCTGGGACAACAGGCACAGCTTCTACGGTTGAAGGTTACCTCCACACACACATATTTACCACTCTTCACACGTACAGCGTTGAAGCCAAGCGCGCAGGCACCACAGGCACAGAAGCGCATTAATTGCGCAAGCAGCGCTCGTCAACCGTTTTTTTTCTGCACGTTGTTTTTTTTATTGCATTTTAACAGCCACGAATGATAATGGCGCGCTGCTGAATGGACGTCGTCGTCGTCGCTGTGAAGATGCGAATGGAAATGTTTTTGCCACTGCTGTCTGCTTTCCGGCAATGCTAATATCTGTTCGCAAATGTATGTGTGCACACATGCATACACTTCGTTCTATGGCTGTGTGTATTTTTAGTGCGCTTGTCTTTTGTTCTAGACAAGAGCATATAAAAGTTCTTATTAAATCAAAACATCAGCGTTTCGTTTTATTACATTTTCACAGCTGAATTTGGCGCGCCACAAATGAAACTCATTAAAATTACTTCTTTGCATTTGTTGAGTTGCGGTTAGTTGTGACTTTTTGCTTGCTTTTATTTCATATATAAAGTTTTCTAATTAAAAAATATCTACTTGTTTGAAAATAAAATTCAAAAAACAGTGAGAAATTTCATTTAGCGCTTGTGTCGTTTTGTTGCACGCGGCGTATGAGTAACTTTAATTAAAATTTCAAATGGCAACTGCTTTAAACAGACTGCAAGCAAACGTATTTGTGAATTCCATAGCTGTAGTGATTTTTTTTTTTTTTTGAGTGGAATTAAAGAGAGAGCCTAGTTAAAGCCATTTTGAGAGTTGGTTGAATCTCGAAAGACGCTGTACATTGGCCGATTTGAGATCATGCAGGCAGAGCTTATGGTGCAATTAGTCATGACTTAGCCGTAAGTTAAGTTGGGCCAAGCTGCTATATGCAAACAATGTGCATGCTGTTACTCATGACATAACTTAACATGGAAAACTTAGGAGCTTTTAGATTTCTAAGTTAAGTTTCTACGTCTTAAGAGAGAGTGTGAGTGGATTCTTCTACAGCAAGCAGCGTTGCCACTGTTATGATTATCAGATATGAAATTTAAATCGTATGAAATTTTTTGAAAATAAAGTCAAAAACTGTAATTTATTTATTTATTTCTTTGTTTCAAATTCATCAATTAGCGTAAAATTAAAATAGATTACTAAAACTAGGGTATAAATACTATGTACAGTATATATATAATTATGAACCAAAAATACTACATATTATAGATGAAGAAAATGTACACATTATTATTAAACTCGTATAATTATTATTTACTTTTGTAAGTTGTATTTACACGTTTAAATACGCACAAGAATTTTAATATAAGATTAGTGATTGGGGCTGAGTGCAATGAAGTGGTAGCCTTTGTTACTTTTGTACACACGAATTGTCAATACAGAAAGCAGCTGGATTCTATGTCATGAGTAATCGCTGCTAATCGTTTCTACGAAAACAAAAGTCAAGTTAAGTTACACGTCTAAGTCTTGACTAACTGGACCATTATCCAAGGAAAAGTTCGGGAAATGAGAAAAGGTGAGCTAACATCTCTCCGTTATAAAGAACTATTTTCAGCTCAGATCTTAACTGAAAATAATGCTAGTGTAGTTAATAACGTTCAAATAATTTATTACAAAGTAATAAGAAAGTAGTTAGTTTCATTTCCTAATGATAAATTACTTGAGATTAAGATTGTGAGAATTTCTGAGTAGTTAATAACAGTTTCTTACTATAACTTTTTATCATAGTTAGTTAATTAATTAATCTGAAAGTAGTCAATTACTTGCCTATATTTTACAGCTATGTATGCATTATTAAATGAGTCTGATTATATAATATTGGCGTTTTAGCTGCTACTCAACAGCGGCACCACATGTCGTATGCGTAACATTGATTGCCATTTGCTGTGTCTTGTCATGTCTGCTGCCGCACCGTGTCGTGTCATGTCAGCATATACTAGCAGCAAAGGCAGTGTGTGTGTGTGTGCCTTGCATAATGCAGTTGCCGCACTACACTTTGAATGTGTGGGTGCGCAAGTTTTCTTGAACTTTTGCACACCAACGAAGGAAACTCATTAAAATTTTAATGACATGCCACAGCATTTTTTATTAAGTGCACAGTGCACGATTGTGTGCATGTGTGTGTGTGCACAGCATGATGATGCATCACGCTGCTGCTAGCATGTGTGTGTGACATGCCACTTTTTGTTGCAAACTATCTTTGCAGTCACGGCTTTTGTTCTTTGCCGCTGCGAGCATCCTTCCGCTTTTCTTCGGCAAAGCAATTAAAATGCAAAAATTGTTGCAGCCACGCTCGCAGCAGCAGCAGCAGCAGCAGCTGACAGCAAAAGGCGGCAAATGTGTATAATGAAGAAGCTGAACAGCCAGCAGCAGCGCCACCAAGAGGCGCCTGCCACTCTGCAAACTAACTTTGCGTTAGGTGTGAAAGGCTTGGCATGTCTTACAACGCAGCTAAACTGTACATGTGTATGTGTGTGTGCGTGTGTTTAACTTCATGTAAGAGTATGTGTTGAAGCTCTTTTTGCTTAAACGTGCTCTTAAAAATCGTTATTATTTTATGGCCATCATCAGCTGAGACACGCTCATCCGCGTCTCCACCAACATTAGCAGTGTTGGCAGAGATCAGCTTCCATCCGCCCACCCCGCCAGCATTTCATTGCCCTTCTTGTTACACTGTAATTATCATATGTAATGTGGCGTGAGCTTATTAAACTCGGTGCCTTCGCGAGTATGCCTTTAGTAAAGTGTGTGTGTGTGTGTGTGCATGAATTTGCATAAGCATAAAATGAAAATGCATATTTTTAGCTTGTCTCCTGATTTAATTTCAAAAATTTTTATATGATAATTTAAGCATCTTTAAGGAACTTTAAAGAGTTATACGCAGTTAGAAGGCCAAAATAAAAAATAATTTTTCAAAAAAGTGTTCATGGAAAGACGTTTTAATATATTATACTTAACGTAAACATTTATGGATAAATTGTGATCACTTTAAACTTTATTTTCATATTTTTGCAATTTGTAATAAAGTTATTTTTATAGGAGCTATAGCCGAACTCCGACGTCTAGCGGTAACCACAGTTCGATTTGGCGAGAAATCTTGGTCACCGCCGACTTGGAAAACACAGTTTTAAGAAAAACGCGTCGGAAGTTTCGAGGGACTTCTCTTCAATTGCCAGTTTGGGAATGCGAACCGTTTCGGATTGACAAGCAATTTTCACACAAACTATATACAAAAAAAACACAACTCAAAATTTTGCATAAATCAATTTACACACACACATCTCCAACTACTACAAAACTTTCTTTCAAATCACTATCTCATTTAACTGGAAAAAAAACCTTTGTCTGTTTTTAATAAAAACTTTTTATATTAATGTGCTCAAGAACAACTGATTAGCTATTGATGTAATAAGTGATCAATTTTGTGGTGTAGTATTATTTTCATTTGTGCTTCTTTAATTGGAACGAGGGTGTTCTCTATCAGGTGCATTCTTTTGATATGTGATTTTTTTGAAGAAATAATAGTGACTATCGTGTTTTATCAAAAATTTAAAAGGTTACAACTCAAAATCTATTATTTATTTGAAGACCGGCGCTTAGTTTAGACGATCTAGAGAGAGTTGCATGATAAATTATATATCATTTTAAACATTTCGAGGTCTATAATTTGACAGACATGCTATTATTCTAAGAATGGGCTTTTCTAGACGGTTTAAGAATTGCACAATATTGAATGATACACCATTTTGAAAGTTTAAATTTTCAGGCATAAGTTCTCGAAGATTGTTTTAAAATGTTCTAAAATATTAGAGTTTTTAATTTCGAAAGTTTTGTATTGGGTTATTTCCTTTCGAGATAAAGCCTGCTGAATAGATTTGGAAAATTTTGGCAACAATATTAAGTACATTTTTTTTTAAATTTAATTTAACTATGTCATAGGGCACACCTGATAATCGGGAGTTATTACTAGTTATCTTTTATTTACGCAATCAAAATATAAAATTAAAAAAGTACTGCAGAACCTTCTTTAAAATCGAATTTTTAAATATTGCAATTAATTTTACATATGTATGTATAGAGTTTTTTGCCTCTCCTGAAAATTTGTGATTTTTGAGTTGTGTATGTTTTGTATTTAGAGTGCTATATGATTATTACAGAACTGAAATACAAAATAAAATTATTCTAACTGCTTAATAACACCTTAAAGAACTTCGAGCGAACACTTTGATGTGAGTGAATTGATAATTACTCATACGCCATGTTGTACGCTTCATCGGTAAATAGAAATTTTAATGTACAACATGAGTATTATGTTATTCTTTTCGCTATCGCCACATAAATTTTGCCAGCTCATCCCTTTAGAGCTTCAAAGTTTAAAGCCACTTCCGCCACATTAGCTTGCCGCATTTGCTGCCAACAGTAGCAATGCATTTTTAGCACTTAATCGCTCCAAACACACTTTCAAAGTGTTGTTGTCTATTTGTGCAGTTCTCTCTCTCTCTCACTCTCTCCCTCTCCCCCTTTCACGCTGTGTTGCTCGTTCGCACTAGCATTCAACACGCGCCCCTTTTGTGCAGAGTTTTATTGTTTTTGCAGCAGCGTTTCCATTCAGCTTGATAAAGGTTTTTATGTGGCACTAACCGCAGCACATGCAACGCTGTTAATCGTCTCTGCCCACCCTCATCCGCGGAAGCGGCTGCTTTAGCAGCTTTTTCGCACGAGTAGGTACTTGGATTGCTCTACAAAAAGCAAAAAGCTTCTTGCGGCATTTACGGCCGCCACAACAGCAACATGCAACATCAGGTGCAGTGTGTCCTTTGTTGTTGTTGTGGTTTCTGTTGCATTAGCATTTTTATTAAGCGTCGCACGGCTCCTGCCCTACACGCCGCACGCTGCATAAAATGTAGTTGCAGCGAGTGCCAAGTAGCGACTTGCTTGCTTTGAGTGTGAGAATGTGGTTGGTAGAAGGGAGAAGGGAGAAGGGGGAGGGGCTGTTGTTATACGCAACGATCGCAGCAGTTTAATCGTTGGCCATAGCAAGCGATAATTCAGAAGAAGAGCGGCCAGAAGTAGCAAGATGTCCCCGCTCCGAGAAAAATGTCCAAACTATTTTGCAACTCAATAAACGAATTGGCTCGAGTATTTATGGAGGCAAAGTCCTCGATACTGGTAGAAGTGTAATATTAATTTATGATTTTCAAAACAATATTTTGAACTACAGATACTTGAGAAAAACTTGAATCCGATTCAAGATACAAACAAATCCTTTCTAAAGCAAAAGAAGAAAACAACTTGAAAGTGAATGCAAAAATTGTATTTACCGAGTACGCCAGCCGAGTAGCCGGATTGAGCTTTATCTACTACTAGCTTCGTCGTTTGGTTGGGTTATTCGAATAGGCCAAAAGGACCACGCATAATTCCATTGGGTACTCAGCGAAACCATATGAACATTCATAAAAAAAACTAGAGTTTCTATCGAACTACAAATAAGAGTTGATTTCTAACCTTAAGACCATCTAAATTCCAGTAAGAAGTACAATAAATCTTTCAATAAAAAATAAATATTCAATAAAATTCAGCAACAAATTTTTGGAATATATTTTTTTTTAAACTTTACAAATTAATGGGGTTTCTTTTTCACATTTATTAATAGAAGAACATATCAAACTAATAAATTTTTCAGATCAATTCAAAATATTTAGTTCACCAAATTAAAATTTTTTCCTAATAAAAGTTTCCAAAGCTAATATAATAATAATTAAAAGCTATATATAAAATCAAATAAAACATGTTCTGCTCATTCTGAATTTCGTAATAATTTGATAGTATTTGTTTGCTTAATTTAATTGAGTTCTTGCATAAAATTTGCACATGTTTTCATATAAAAAAAATTCTTAATAGAATAATATAAACATATTTGTATATGAACACTTTAATTTCTATTATTAAAATATTATTGCATGCAATATTTCTTTCAATCATAAATATTGCAACGATTTATTTATATGATTGATTACTTTAATTGTCTAAATTTCCCATCACTACTAGCAAGCTCGAAAGGAAAATCATGGTTATGTTTTTGGTTAAAGCCTTGGCTCTTATCCAGGCTATTGATTTTTATGTACATTAATTACCAAAAAAAAAACAGCAAATGACTTGGCAATTAATTGATTGACTTTTGTTGCTCGCCCACCCTACGGTCTTTCTTCCTCTTCTCCTTCTGCTTTCTTCCTATCTGTCATTCGAAGTGCCTATAATGTTTATTGGCGCTGATAATATCGCTGCTTGTCTGTCAACAACGAAGCTCCAAGCGTGAATTTCCTGCCTCTGTGCTTTTCGTCGCTCATCTGAGGCATGCTTGAGAGAAATGAGCTGACGTTGAGCGGGCTGCACTCATTAGCTTAATTAAAATTTCCTCGAAATACAACAAAATGACACGTTCCATAAATGGATAGAAAAATGTTATATGTATTTGTATGCAAGCGTTGGGAAATTAATTATTTTAAGATGACTTGGTAATGAACTGGCTTTAAAAATAGACCGCAATAACTGATAGACTGGATCCCTACTCCAAATGCGGTCTTAGTTACGAAAAGTCTGAAGTATTTAGCTTTAGATTATGTTTTTGTTAAGACTACTTTAATTTGCTTACTCTCATTTGGTCTTCTAAGTGGATCCAAAGAAATCAGCACTCTTAAGTAATCATCTTAAGCTATTGAAGTAACTGCCTTGAACCCTTTTCGATCTTAATGCATTCTATTTTGATATCTTGATTTCTTTCGTTCGTCAATATCTTAAATTTTGTTGTCTTTCCGTTTAACAAAAAATCTTTCTTTTTGCGTTGAAAGCATCATTCAGTTCTTCGATGTAACAATTCCTTCGAGTTGGCGAAAAAGAGTAGCAAGTTCGAATATTATGAAAGTAGATTTATTGGTAATAGACTTATGTCCTTCCCTGACGGTGGTGCATGATGAAGAGAAATATGACTCGTCGCGGTAGTATGCAAGAAGGCTCGCACGTTTGCCAGTATGAAGACTGAACGAAAATTCAGTCCCAACCGCAACGCCATCTAGTGGTAATTTACAATGTTTGTGAATAGTTGCATAAAATGGCATATAATTAAATCTGATATAAACCAACCAAAAAGCTTTTAACGGAATTTTGACGCCACTATTTGGTCTTTGCTATTGAGAATATGGCAAGAAATTCCTTGAGTTTCCAACTCAAAAGAAATATAGTTCATTACCCTTCCCCTTTCAGTCAGCTGTTCCTTATGCAGTCACACTTCATAGCTTTTAAAATAATTATTTCATAATTTACTCAAACGCAGTTGCTACATACCCTTGTACTAAGCTAGGCAAGGGGATTGGGCACATCGACCCATATCGAGAAAGAACATTTAAGTCTAGATATCCAGAATGCGCTCAATGGTGCACAGTAATTAGAATGATGGGTAAAAAGGACGAATGAAAGGCAGAAGGGAAGGGCTAGCAAACAGCTAAGAAATGTAATTGCAAAACCCTGCAAAGATTTACCGCTAATTAGCAAAGGGAGAGAAAGAGAAGCTAAAGTGAAATGGCAACAGCAGTTTAATGTTAAAAGGAAGCACAAAAAAACAGAAAAATTAAATGCCGTTGAAAATGAGAGAGAGAGAGAGAGCCATGAGATTAAGCACTAAAGTTGCCAGTGATGCGAAAAACAGAACGCACGACAGAGCCGACGAAAGGAACAGCAAAAAACCGCAAATAAAATTAGCTTAATTCGTTTAGCAAATAAAAAATGTGGCATACTTTTAGGAGCGCGGAAACCGCGAAGAGCATACTTTCCGGCTTTCACATAATCTTTTCTTTTTCATAAATATAAAGCAATCACAAATGACATGAATTGTATTTAATAATTTTTTCTCTCTCGTTTCATGGTTGCATGCGAAAATGCTCGACAATAAACTCGCCAGCATTTTGTTTCGTTGATACGGCGAATTAAATTTAGTCTCTTTCTAGGCCTGCGGCGATTTTCATTATGTTGTATTTTCATAGCTGTTGTGTGATATTTTTATTGCTTTTTTTTGCAATAGCAAAGTCGTAAAGCGTGATTGAATTGAGCAATGTTATTGATTTTTGTGCTCGCTTTGGGCACAACTTTTATTAATCTTCGCTCACATATGATTTTATCATTTTGAATTGGAGCGATTTTGGTGCAGTATGCTTTTAGGCGCTGAGCCAACGGCTGATTTTAGGCGTGAGAATAAATGCATAAACTGAACTTTAATACTTATACTTTAATAATTTTTTCGCAATTTAAACGACGTATTTAATCTTAAAATAAGTTCTATTCATACCCCAAATCTAATTAAAGCATACTTTTAGTACCACTTGCTTTCGATTTGTTAAAGCATTTAATAACAATAAGCAAAAGACAAATTGCTTATTGTAGCATATTTTTGGGGGCTGCTTTATAAATAGCTTTCGCAACTAAAATTCACTACCATCTTCTGCTTTCCGCTTTAAGATTTAAGTGTTAAGCCAGCTGCCCCAGCTCTTTCTCTCCCTTTCTCTGTGCCTATCCCACATAGCAACACCCCAAAGGATAGGCAGGAAACGCGTTTCCGTTTCCGTTTGCGTGCGCTTAATGACGCGTGAAAATTGCAAAGCCTAAAGAACAGCACCCTCAACAAGCCAAACAACAATTCAATTGCAGCATTTTATGGGTTCTCTGCCATAACGATGCTCGTAAAGTGCGAAATTAAAAAGCACAAAATTTTGCATGCGAAAGTCAAAATGATGTTTATTTCTGTAGGGTCGCGATTGAGGAAGTACCTACTATGTTACGGTTGTCGCAACAACGTGCCATTAGATAGACGGGCAGCAGTGCTGCCACGTTTTCACATTTTTCCTTGGCATCTTAGATTTCAGCTGGTTGAAGTCTCGCACTGACATATGAGGCTTTCGCTTGCTTTCCAACTCGTTATAAAAAGCTCTTACAATCAGTACATGAAAATTTTCATAATAATACCAATATTACACACGCAATTTCAAGACCCTAGCTCAAATCCATACCCTGTGGACTTAATCCCAAAATTTTTTTGGGAAATTTTCACATAAACTGGTCCAGCTGCTTTTTTTTATCAAGCTAAAACTTTTTTTGACGAAGTGAAAAGCATCAAAAAGCCTCTGTTAGTGCGAGATTTTACTCCGCTAAAAACCCTCATGTCCATATGGATAAGCCATCCCGGGACTACCGCTGCTAAGTATTATGCAAGTAGGCCGAGTGAGCATAGCTGCTCAAGCGTCTGTTAAATATCATTGTCATATGAAGTTCGGTTTGGGATTTTATCCCATCTCGTCCAATGGCATGGATCCTTGGGGAACGCTGTTCAGGCGAAACGTACGAGGTCTCACTCACTTCACCTGCGTCGCCTCGGCCAACTATGGGGAGCTTCTGCAGTGGATCTTGCCGGACGGGCGTCTGACGGCAGTGAAGACGGACGAGACGAAAGCAAGAGGTAGAGATCATACATTGTTCGATAACCTTACTAGCATTAATAAAAAAAATATTTTGTGCATGGTTGCATTTAAACGTATGTTCTCAGTGTCTACGCCAAACACCGCTCTTACTTTGCAATTCCCCTGCAACAAAATGGAAATAGTGCATTCATCTGGCAACGCTGCCAAGCAGGCGCAATTTATGAGCTTCTAACGCCTAAAAGTAGTGCACAAAACAAAGCTAAAAAGGTGTAAACACAAAAGTTACAGGCGCATAAAAACATTTTGAAAGTCTTTTAGGTTAGCCTTAGTTTGGACTGCAGCAGATCGCCAACGCCTATGCCAGCTCCTCCGCTACGAACAGCCTGCAGAGGAAGCATTGTGTTGCTGGCCAGAAACGAAACAATGGCCGTTGCTAAGAGGTTTTGTACGCATTGTAATTGCTTCGTAGAGAATGACGACGAGGACGATGAAGACTAAAGGACGAGAACGAGAACAACGCGGAAGAAACAATGCACGCGCAAAGCGTTTAATAGCTGATGTGTTGCTATTGAGGTTAAGGTGAATATCTGCTGGAAGACTGACGGCATATAAGGCTGAAGGGTTTGATGACTGAATAGTTTTCCTTACTACTATTTGGGGGAGCACACGGCCCAAAAGTATGCAACGAGTTTTTGTCAGCCCTTCATTGTTGAAGGGAAACAAAAGGCACAAGTCGTTGTCGGCAAAAGGAATGCCAAGCACAAGACATTTACTTACCAGCAAAAACACACTTCTTTTGTATAAGAGACTTTTGCAAAAAAAACAAGAATACAGAACAAAGAAAAATTAAATTTTTCTCTAATAAAAGCTGTCTTTTCTTATTAATGCTGCCATGCCTAATGCGGAAAATCGGCCTAGAATTGCTTATTAAGCAGCGAGGAGTCCCATTTTGATGCCCACTTTATGCACTTGCCTACATTTCTTCTTTGTTCCTACAATTATGCGCTCCTACTTCACAGAAACCCGAGCAAAGGGAGCAAAATTCTGTGCAAGCTTTTAATTTCTTCTGCTGATCTCTTCAGCACAGGACGACAGAATATTTAGCCGCTTTGTTTGTGGCGCGCTTCAATTAAAATGGCTGCTGCTGGCAATGCAGCCGCAGTAATGGGGATAATGAAAGCAAAGAGACGCACGTACAAAAACAAATACTGACAATGGCGGAGAAGCACTCCACTGAGATTTCCAATCAATGCAATCTTTTCGGTTGTTCCAACTGCGAACATTGTAATTCCCTATTACACGCACTGCTGCTACTGCTGAGAGTGCGAGGGGGGAGTGGAGAAAAGAAGGAAGTGCAGAAGAAAGGAGCAGCATGAAGGGAAGGCAGAAAGCAGCATGATGCAAGCGAGAGTATTGCAACTGAATTCGCCTCGCCGCCGGATATCAAATGAAGTTCACTGCTATTTTTCGAATTTGCGGAAAATCGTGCAATTGACACGCCTCGAATGCGCCAGCGGCAAAAGCTGCCGAACAAGTTAATTGAAAGCTGCTACCAATTAGAACAATGCCAAATTGCAAGGATTGAGCAATGAAACATGATTTGAAATGAACATTTTAGAATTGTGCATAATGTATTGAAAATTAAGTAGTAAAAATTAAAAAAAAGCTACGCTTGAAGCTTTGTTCGATGCAATTTAGTGCAAAACAAAACGAAAAGCTTTCAAGCTGAATAAATTATGCCAATAAAAGCAGTTAAAGCTATTGAATGCATTATTTTACATTAGCTTTCATATAAATTTATTGAAATTTCTTTATAAATCCTAGCTGAGCATTGAAAAAATTGGGAATACAAAATGCGAAATTTCTGCAAAACAAAATGAAACAAAATCTGACATTAAAATACTTTCAAAATATCTGTTGCCAATTTTTCATGTTTAAACGTAAAAGCACAAAATTTGGCAAACAAAATTTCAAACTTCTACAAAGATCCTTAAAATTTCCGAGATCTCGTTAAGCTAGGGTCTCGATACAAAATAACAAGCAGAAGCTTTTCGTTTAACAATTTTAAGTGAATCTCTTGTGCTTCGATTAAGCTGCTCAAGTGAAGAATCTTAAAAGCTCTTTGATTGGAATTCTTACTTGAGTAAGTGCATGAACTTAAAAGCCCAAACTAGTAGATTCCATTTCTTAGCGAGCGGAAGGAATATAGAAGGAGTTTTCTTTGAATGACTCGCACTGAACTGGCACTTCATCTTCATTCTTTGTCTGAATAAAACTGAATAAGTATAAAACCTGAACTACTCTTCGATTCAGTTTGGGGATTGTAAAAAATTAAAGCTCAAACAGAAAAATTAAGTCAAGAGGCATAGGTTGCGCCAAATTATTCATATTCCTATACATATGTATGTATATGTCGACTTGATATATGTATGTAAGTCTAGATTTGACATAGTTGACCAACTTTCTATGAGTCGTGATATTATAGCTCATATAAGCTCGCTATTGTTTAAAGCTCACATGTGAATTTTGGTTTAACATTCCGTCAAAATTTCAACAAAAATTTGCCCAAAAATTTAAACTGCTGACCTTAACACATCTACAAATGGTTGGTTGCCCTATAAAAATGTCAATTTGGTATGTCAAAAGAATAGCTCAAGCTGATATATAGCACATACTTGCTTCGACGATTTGCTTGCCTTGCTTTTGAAGTTGCATTTCAGTTCAGCAGCAGCAGCATCATGTGTTCTTACCTTGGAACATTCGCTCGGTATACACTTTTTCTACTTAGTACTTAATTCTACAACTCAGCGCAGCCAATCGCTTTCAGCTTTGCTTGACGTTGCCTTCTTTTCCACATTTTATCTAATTTAACTTTGCTGCAAAATGTTCACATCAATGGATAGAAACGAACGCACGCTCAAAGAAGCCGGAAGGGCAGAGGGGCAGCAGCGTTGGGAGGGCAAGAACGACGATGCACTGTAGGGTATATTGCCGCTGTCACATCCGCTCACAGGAAATGGAAAAAGTTTTGCTTGATTTGTGTTTAAGTGTGAGTGTGTGTATATATGTGCGTGTGTGTGATGGCTTATGCTGTTCATGGCCTTAGACTAACTTGCTGATCAGGCTGATTGAACTATTTTCACAACTACGAATTTTGACTGCAAATAAAGGGAAAAACTTAAATTAGCAACAACAAAAAACCACTGAATTTTCTCTTGTGGTATTCTGCCATAGCATAAACTTCGATAGGGTATTTTGTTATAGAGCGAAAGAGAGCAAGAAAGAGGGGCTGAAAGTAGGAGACCGCAATTCTTTTGCATGCTTTTGCAGAGCATTTTAAGCGCTCCAAAAAGCACAAAGTTTATTTGTACAATGGAATAGAATTCAGTTTGGCCTTGCGGTTGGTCAGCAACAGTCGCCAGTGGCAGTCCACAGCAGCCGAAAGTTTTCCCCACACACACCCCGCACACTCACCACGTAAAGCCTTCACTTTATTGCATAAATTTTCTTGAGATTATGGCGCAAATTGCCGATTTGCATATGTATGAGTGTGCGCCGGCCAGGCGAGTTGGTGGGTATGCTGGTGACGCCATGAAGTGCGATCCTGCCATAAGGGGTTAAAGTTAAAATATTTCCCTTCATCTTTTTTTATTCCCCCCGCCATTTTGCATAAATTAGGCGCCGACCCATCGAAAGTTTTAATTGATTAAAGGCATTTACGGGCAAGGCATAATTTATTTTGAAAATTGCTTTTTAATTGATCGATCAAGCCAACACAAAAATGATAGTAAATATTTTACTTTGGCAAAAAAAATTTCAACTGTAGTTTTGGAAAATTATAAATAAACTTTCATACTAAAATGTGAAAACTATTAAGTAAAGCTTTCAATTAAATTTTAAGCATAATAATAAGTAACTTTTTCTGTTTGAAAAATACTTGAAATTTCAACTGCAACTTCGAAGATTATAATAAAGTTTTCCAAAGTTGACTTGGTACTTAACAACTATAATGAAAATGCAAAATTTGAATTTCGAGGAATATTTTGTAATCTTTTTGCGATTTGGTTAATATGTCGAATGTGCTGAAACTTCAATTAAAAATTCGCAAATTATAAGCAAATACTTTAAAGCCAAAGTAAAAAGTATCAACTGCAGCGAAAAGTTTTAATTGCAGCACATCTTGCAATTTATTTTACAATTTCAAATTTATTACTTGCAATTTTATGAAACGAACAATCTCTGTTGCAAATAAAAATTAGCACTAAAATATGAGCTCCGGAAAATTCGTAATATTTTATTGTAACCAAATTTTGATATGATTGCGCTGCTGGCAACTTTTATGCAAAACTTTTTTATTGCATAATTTTATGCGTACAGTGTCGCTCTTCAGTGCCGTTCCACTCATATTTTGAGAGTCGCTAAAGTTCTTCTTTGTGCCCTTATCTGCTTTTCTGTACATTCTTGTGCAATGCGAAATAGCAACATCATCGGACAGAACTGGCCACAGCAGCTGTTTCCTGCGGCAACAATGTTTGTCCAAATGCTCCTTCAGCTTTGCTTGCCACAATGAAAAACATAGCGGAAAGAGAAATGCAATTTTTTGTATTAATTTTGCCAGTAAATTTTGCATTTAAGTTGCGTTTACTCTTTTTTATTACTATTTTGTTAAAAAATAGAAATTGTGAATTGTTCACTTGCATACGCCTAAAGACGAACTGCGAAAGACCTGGCACTCTAAAATATTATAAATAGTAATTGAAAAAAGTGTGCCTTGCCATCTTTGAAATAACTTTTCTTCATTACGCATAAAATTTCTTCCAACTTTTG
The DNA here is from genome assembly GCA_963457695.1 of Neria commutata. Taxonomy (NCBI): domain Eukaryota; kingdom Metazoa; phylum Arthropoda; class Insecta; order Diptera; family Micropezidae; genus Neria; species Neria commutata. Next base: position 14,522,459 of record OY735247.1, on the reverse strand, counting down.
GCGGGATTTGAGAGGAATTCTAAAGGAAATCTTGTTCATATAAGAGCTAAGATCAACTCTAATACTTCAGCTTCTAACAGCTAAAAGTTTATGTGGGAAATGTAGAGTTTTAAATTTTTTCCTTGCATAATAAAGAGCTAAGAATTTGAGATTTCTGTTTAGGCTTTCAGCTAAGAAAGAAGAAGCGCTTTGTTTTTAAAATCTTCCTACTTACTTAAAGATAACTTATAAATTATTTCAGTATTTCGAAATAAAGCCACTATTCGTTGGTATGTAAGCAATTCAATCGTTCGTGTTTAAGCAATTTTGACTTACAACAAAAATTGTAAAACTAACAAAGTAATCTGTAGCTAATTTTATAATCTTTAAATTAAGTTGTTCTTCCTCTTTGTTAGCTCCAGCTACTATCTTCATTTTTAGATTTGTATTGTTCAAATAACAAAAGTCATTTGCAGGAGCTTTGCAAATTTGCATAAAAAATATCATGAAATTGTTTCAATGCTTCTGCAGCATCCCCCATCCCTCATTCCTCCTCCTACACTCTTCAGCATAGGCAGAAAAAAAAGTCACGTGTCAAGCTTCAAATTGTCACAAATGTTTTACGCGAATTTCTGTGCCACTTTCTTTTTCTGAAGTTGAGTTGCTGTTCTCGAATTGCACAACCGAAATGTCACAAACACACAGTCACATTTACCGACACACACAAAAACACTTACACTTACACATGCTCACTTACTGCCAAATCGACCCCTGCTTCTTCTTGCCATATAAACTGTCGGCAAATTTCGTATGCAAATTTAATTTCGGAACGCATGAAATGGCAATAACATGGCTTGGTAGCCTGCTCCTGCTGCTTGCCGCTGCCCCTTACTGCTGCTGCTCTGCCGGAAATCGTGCTAAATTGGAAACTCTTGCCAGTTGCAAGCGAAAGGACGGGAGCATAACTGCATAATTTACCAAGCCGAAAAATAGCAGAGAAAAAGCCTGTCACTTGAAGAGGAAGCAGCGGCAAAAGTGCCCAACTGCCTGAAAGACGTTATTAAAATTCATACATGACCTAGTTAAGGTTAATGCAGGCAAAGCGAGTAGTTCAAAACTTCTGCTCTGACAGCAGACACAAGCGCGAGAGAGCGAGCGAAAAATGCTGTGGTAAAAGTGCCAAAAACCAGCGAGTTGACATAAGCCGAGCGTAGAAATTTCTTGCTGTTGCTTTCGCTGCCTTGGTTAGCCGACACAATGTGGTAAGATGGTGTGAGTATCGAGGAGGAAGAAGGGGAAAAAGTTGCACAAACTTTTGTGCTACTTTTGCTTCCGCTTTTTTCTTTTCTTTATCAACAAAAACTTCAGTTTGTTTATTCAAGTTTCTTTATGGCATTCAACAGATTTTGCCTAATCTGAAAGAAAGTGATTGGAAGAACATGTTTTAAAAAGACTCAAGGACTCAAGACAAATCTAATGTAAATTTTGTGAAAACGCCACAAACATTTTTATATATCAAAACATAAAATTGTTTTGAAGGTTCTATTCATATTGAGAATCGCTTTAGCAGCCAATCCGTTGATTCTGTTAGTTATACTAAACATGTTGAGATATACATGCTCATTTAACTAGCTGAACATTATAAGCGAGGCTGGGTTTTGCCAGTTGAGAATCCCAGGCACCTTCAGGATCTCTAAGACTTCGAACTACAAACAGAGCTTATCATCTAGTTTAATACGCGTCCATCTACTGCAAAAGTTTACTCTCCCACTTTTGAGATCTGCTCATTGTTGTTCGACATCATCCAAAGCTTTCTGTCAAATATTCAAACAATTTCGGTCTCGAAAATCCCGATCATCATTTTGTAAACTAGTGTGGAACGAATATTCTTATTCAGAAGATCAGTCTAGATTATAAGTTCTGCCTGTCATTGTCGGCGTTTCGTCAATATACATCTCAACTCGTACCTCTCATTGTTTGCTCTCCTTTGGTACACGTTGGAAGAGATCTTTTGAAGAATTATCTTTTGGAATTCTGGCAATATATTTCCATCGTTCTTTGGTTCGCGATTGACTCAGTGGTATGATGAGATCTTGTAGATCGCTAAAAACGTCATCTATAGGATCGACATTCGCTGACTGTGTTAGCTTCTACCATGCGCTGCTACACCTAATAAGGTACTCTTCGCTCCAACAGATTCTTCGTAGTATTTTATACTTGAACGCTCACTTACATATTGTACTTATTGCAGAGTGCTAGTTGAGTTGCCTCCTTGAAAAGGACTAACTTTCTCAATTGCTTGTAAATCCCAAAGTAGCAACTGTTGGCATACTTTTTCCATACTTTTTTATTCTCAGAATTATTTTACAATAGAACATGAACGAAAGAAGGAATAAGAAAGTCCGAATTGAAGCATTTTGGGACTTTAAATTATTAAACTTTGTATGCAAAATAAAAGAAAACGTAAATTGCCTGCTAATTAACTTGCCTTTTGAAAAGCATACAGAGAAAATACACTTAAACACTTAAAAGTTTGCACATTTCTGCATATTAATAAGCAGCTAACAAGGCGTATGAGTATTTAAAATATTTTTGAGAATTTCACAAAGGCTTATCAAGACTGAAAGGACAAATGTCAAACTTTTCAGAATATGAGCATAGAAGAGAAGCGTGTTGAGCAAGCAAAGACGAAGTAAGCGAAATTCAATTTGGCACTTTCTCTTGCCTGTTCTCTATGTACCAACATTGTTGAAGAAAAACAAGGACACAGCAGAAGAGCACTTGCACTTTTCACTATATGGAATACTTTACGCTTGCAGAACTAAACAATTGCCTCGAAATGTGAAAGAGCTAAGAAAATTTGATCTCTACTTGTTAAAGTTAATGAGTCAAAGCTATATGCTGCTCTCTTTATTCTTCTTCTTTTCGCTCCTTCTTATTGTGCAAAAGTTCTTTTCAAGTGGTGCAAGAAAACTGCAAAAAACATATTCACAAATTGGGTTAAACTAGCAAAAGCAACTTCCCTTTTCTATTATTTCTTTATAAACTTCTGTCATCTCTGCCCCGCGCTCACTTTGGCTACCCTTCAGAATTGCAGTGTGGCATGTGAGCAGAAAATTGTTGTTCCCAGCAGCTGCTGCCACAAGCAGAGCATGTGTGTGCAACAATTGCGCCAGTGCAAAAAATAAATGCATATACACTATGTACAAAAAGTATGCACACTGGCAAAAGTTTTTCGTAAAAAGAACTTGAGCTTGCAAAAATAGAAGATTATAAAATGAACCACTTGTTTTATCTGCAATATTAAGAAATTTTCTTCATTGAGGCAAGGACTTTTTTCTTTTCGCTTCTTTTTGTTTCTTCATTCTTCCGCAATAGTAATGAATTTGAAAAGAATTTAAAGAAAATCACTTTTTATTTTGAGTGCTGAGAGTATGATTTGTAAGTGACACTACAGACAGGCATATACAAACATACATATGTAAGTAGTGTGGCAGCATCAGAAAATGTGTGAAATAAATTTGTATTAAGAATGCTCTAAATTTGTCAAAATTGTATTAAACCGTTTTCTGTGCTTACTTTCAAAGATATTTGAATGCTTCACTTGCCAAATCGATTGACTAAAATTTCTTAATTTGATTGAATTTTAATTACAAAGCACTTTATTGTAAGTGCATGATAATATGTATTATTATCAGAGAAGCTTGTTTTAAAGTTTGTTAGGAGTCAATTCAGTTTTTTGAAAATAAAAGTTTAGAACTTGAAGTTAATCGATTTGGCAAGCAAAGCATTCATTTATTGCGTTTGTGTCAAAAAATTGCACTTTGAAAAATATATTTATTTATATCATTTGAAAGCATAAAAGAAAACTTAGGAGTCAAAATCTCATTCAATATTAGTCGAAAGGATAAATATTAAAAATACTTCAGGCTTTCAATTATGCGAAATTGACAAATGCGCAGAAATCGAGTCAAAAGTTGTTTAAAACATTTTTTATTAATGGTATGCATACATTTCGGATCCACTGTGTCGAAACACTAAACCACTTTGCAAGTGGCGCAATTTTGTGCCCGCTGCTCCTTCAGCTGCTCTCACCCACATGCAAGGCAGGCTTGGACTATTAAGTATCTCGACTACCTCTTGTTTTCATTTTGTGCAATACAATAAATTTTACAGTGACTTAATGGCAACTTACTTTTGTACTTTTTAATAGATCTCACCTATTTTGGCCAATTTGTAAGCAAAATAATTGCTGCGCTAATTAGAAACGGAACAGCGGCTAATTGCCGAATAAATCAAGCGCAACAATAACAGCAGGAGTCGGAACGAACCACAACCACGGGCAACAACACGCAAAATACTGCCACGGACTGTGCCTGTGGCTGCGGCACATTCGTGCATCCGGCATAAACATTTTATTAGCCAGTTTGACCGAAAGACACGAAACGTTTGCGTTAGCGCGAACTTCCGCTGCTCAGCTTAAGGCCGTTTCCTTTCGCTGTGAGCTATGCAGCAGTGTGTTGTGTGTGTGTGTGTGTGAGAGAGAGAATGTTGGAAATGGATCTATGCCTCTACGTTTAAAAGCCAATGTTGCCACACTTGTCTGGTTTATTTATTTCCTTATTGGCGAATGAGCGTACGTGTTGAATTTATATTCGAAAATGCACAGGCACATTCAGAAACAATCCTTAAAATTTTATTTTTAATTCGTTGTAGCAAGCTACATACATTGCATACAAGCAGCTGCAATATCAAGTGAATCAGCTTACGAAGGAATATGGCATCGATATCGAGATAATCACGAATATGCGATTGTTGCTAGCCACTGCTATCTGTCATATTCGAACCCTTTCGTTGAATCCAAATCCAGCACTCGAATTTGATACAAAAATCATTTGCTATTAAAAATTCGATATATACATACATACATATATGCAACTGTATATGTGAGTTATAACTTTGACCGAAAATCCTTTTGAAATCGAAGATGTCAAACTTGATTCGGGTTATATTGGAAGCACTTTGGAATTCGTTTACAACCGCAAGGAAAAATATTTTTGTTAAGAGCTTTTCGTTCAGACTCAGCAAAGCTTATAAAAAAAAGGTCCTTATGATTTAGGAATTTATGCTATTTCGCATTAATTTTGTCTAACAGTATCGGTTATAGTTCATATACATATAACATGGCTATTAGTACAGGAAAGCATGTGTCGGATTTGTAATTATGATGAAGAAATAGCAATAGAAATTCCTGTGTCACTGTGATCGGGTTATAGTAAGCAGACTTCTTTACCTAGAGCATATATATCTACAAGCGCTGGATATTGCGGGCAGAACCCGAAAGGAAATTGCTTTATACCACTTAAAGCTGTTCATTCATGAGAATCCTAATAAATGGAGAACTGCCAGAAGACGCCTTTCAGATGGCGGTGGCTAGGGGACTGGATCCCTGCTCTGTCTTGAGCGAAAGAAAATATTTTATATTATTACAAACCAGCATTCTAAAAGATTTCCTTTTTGTCTCATATAACAGCATAAACTTGATTTTGCAAACATTTATACAAATATACATACTTACAATATTACATATAACCAACATTGAAAAACCGAGAATGCAAATCATGTTTATTTGCTAGAAAATTGTTGCTGGGTTGCAACTAACTATGCAACATATTGTCGCACTTTGTTGTTGTTTGTTTATTTACTAAGCTGCAACTCAGTATTAAAATTTATAAACGACGCACAAAGTTGCAACTTTTTGCCAGGCTATTTTGCACATTTTCCTCTTTCTTTATTGGTAGAAATTCCCGTAGTGATAATAAAAGTGTCCGTGTTTTTGTTGTTGCTATTGCCACTGCCACTGCTGTTGCAACATGTCCATTTTATGAAGATGAATATGCTGCGATGCAGTAAATTTTTCCCCAGAGCACCACATTGGCTTGGTGGTTGCAGAACCAGCGGCCAGGCAGACGAGGAGACGAGCAGACGCTTGGTTAGCAGTGCCCATGTTAGGCAATTAGCGAAGTGTTCTCTTCTCTACTAAATTGGCATTACGCATACGACATGTTGAGCTGTGGCTTTAGCCTTTTATTAATAGCAACGTTTGTGTTAGATGTTGCCAGTGGTTTGCGTTTGTTTGCGTATGCCTTGCTTGAATAGATACTTTTTGATCTTTGGAACGTGCCTGCTTAAATGGCAATACATACTACAGCAAAGCCCCTCTTCGTATTTGAAGTGTTTACCAAAGCTATAATTAGTTGGCAGCCTTGCACTTTCTGTCGTAGCATTCAAGCCAATTTGTCCATAATTCGGCCGATAGACGCTACTTATAATTAAATACTTTAATAACTATAAAAACAGTGGCAACATATTTTTCAATCATTTTGATATGGACATCATTCGAAGCTCTTAATTGGTTCGATATAAATGCGAATTTGAAGCTTTTATTCTTACGTTCCTCAATTAAAATGTTATTGAACTGCTCTATACTTTCGGCTTTGAAATAAGACCAGAATCAAAATATAATGCCTACTGAATAAACAGCTCAGAACGGAGGCAAGCAAAGAGACTCCTGACCCCAACAAGAGCCCTAACACAAAGGATTATCAGCTTGAACTGGGAGAACGTTCGCATCCTCACGGTTAATCGCACAGTGCACTGCAGCCTACGACATCAGCTGATGAAGATGGGTCTATACGAGACGGATACGAGGCGACTATGCGAGACGAACTGAAACGTCGGAGCACATCCTTATGTGATTGTTCCGCAATAGGCTCAGACACTTCCAGCTAGGAGGCTACTCGGTGCCCCCATGAAAATATTTTAAGCATATTTCAAATAAATCTCTTCAAGTTGGATTGCGATATACATACATACGAAGGAACACTCCAAGAAAAGACTTTAAATGTTCTCCAATATATTTCTAGAAAGTGATTAAATATTTGTTTACTCGAAATTTATAAAGTACTAATTTCTAGGAAGAAACATTTATGGAATTCTCACTAATTTGAAGGAGCAGACCGTTCAGACATCGATAAACTAAATAGTTTAGTTAAATTAGCAGCTAGTATTTAAGAAGTTATGAACCAAAAATTGCTCGTTGCTAACGGCGAGTTAAGCCAAAGCACATAAAGCACGCTCCCACACATTGGTGTCCTGCATTATTTCAATTAACGTTCTTCAATATCCTACCATACTAAAAAGCTTTAAATAACTGCCAAAAGTGCCATAAATAGACTCGGTGGAAGAGGCAGCGCAGTTTCTTAGCCACATGCTAATATTTTATAAGGCACACAAACAATCTAGAGGCGCTGCTCTTAACCATGTTGACACACACACACACACACATGAGCACTCACGCACACACTCGTAAATACTCATATATGACAAAGACAAAGACATATACTTCTAAGGGGCGCCTCTGTAAAATATATGAAACGCAAGTCGAAGCCTACACACACACACACATTGCCTGCGTAAAAGCATAAATTGAACTTGCGTATGTGTGTGTGTACGTGTGCTGCTGTAAGTGTTTTTGTATTGTATTGCTGTGTGTCTGTGTGTGTGCGTGCAAGCAAACTTAGGCTAGGCTGAAACAATAACGAAGTGATGTGCTTTTAGGGGCCCACTACTTTTGTGTGCGTGCGTATATAAATAAGTGAGTTTATATACATATATGTATGCATGTGTGTGTGTGTCGTATGAGGGGGATGGTAGTGCGTTAGGCAGGCCACACCGTGCGACTCACCACAGTGCCAGCAAGCGCCTTGCAAATGCAGTAACTTCATCTGGTGCTGCCATCCCCTCACCCGCCATTTTGCAATCCTAAAGCGTATTTACTTCTCAAAATGTCACAAGGAAATGGCAAATGGAAACGCCATTTGTGTCTGTACCGCAGGGAATTTTCAACTACGCACACAAACGGAAATTGTTCTGCTACAAGTTCTGGAGCTGTTAATCTCGAAATGCGTTTTGACGTATCCCAGATACCCGAATTTCATATCTTTCAAATTTTCCGAAAAATATTCAAACATGTGCCATTCTGAAATATTTATATCTGTTCGATATTTATATGAAAAGAAATCTGAATCTCTGTGCCTATTTTCTCTTTGACTTTTTGAAGCTTTTCTTGTTGTTTTACGTTTTTCTATCTCATCAAAAATCTTAATAAATTGTTAAAAAATATAATTATTATCAAAAATGCCGGCATTGCAATATTTCAGATCCAAAAGGGCTATGCTTCTCTTATCATTTGCTGTGATGAATTGAAACACTGAATCTATTTTGATGCCGAATTATTTTGTCTGCAGATTTATTCGAAATTATGACTATACTCTTCAATTAAATCAGCATTATCAGCTGACATTTTCCATTTAACGCCAATTTTACGCATTTTCGAAATCCTTTACAAATTTTCCTTGTTTTATTTTTCTCTTGCAGCTGCACGATGATCTAGAGAAAGAAGAAGACTTCTCTGGCTCCGGTTTCGGCCCCGATGACGAGGACTCGTCAACAGACTCACACACGCATCATCGACGTCCGAGCATACCAACGGATACGGGTAATTCTAGACAAAGCTCATCATACGACAACGATCTGCTCTCTACCAGCAACAACAACAAAAAGCATAGTGGCACAATCATTGGTAGCGGCACCAGCAATAGCAATACAGGCATCATTGGCAGCAGTGACAATTCAATCGGTAAAGATCAGTCATCATCCACTTCATCATCACCTTCTTCCACACCAACTTCCACAGCAACTACTGCTACATCAACAGCCACAACAAATGTTAACAATAGCAATAAAAACCACCAACAACACACTACATCCACCCTATATCCCATCCAAACCAATTTGTCCCCCTCCTCAGGCTCATCCCATACACCCGCACATGCGAACAGTGATGATGATGACTTCGAACTGGAGGAGGAGCAGCACATCGCCGGCAGCGGCGATAGCGGCATCATCGATCGCGACGACGATAACACCGACGACGACGACGATGATGACAATGACGATGACGATGATTATGAAGACGGCGAGTCACGCATCTTCCATCATACCGTGGGCGCCGGTCTCGACACAGATAAGCACGATAGCGATGGTGCCACCAGCACACACACCGACCAGCACTCACCGAAGGTGGACGCTGATGAGAAGCACGACTACTTCGATAAGGACGTGACGCCGCATAATTATGACGAGCACGAAGGCGGCGCAGATGTCGATGGCAGCGAGAACAGCGATAATGACAGCGAAGATGGCACCGAAATGTACACCGATGTCACCGATCCCAGCAGCAGCAATGGACCAACGCACAAACGACGTCAGTTCTTTTGCAATTACTTATCATTTATTTTGGTTGAGATATTAGTTCGTGCCACTTTGCGTTTGTATTGTGTAACATTTGCTTTGCTTTTGTTTGTTTATGTCCTCTTAGTATCCTTAGTTTTGCTTTTTTTGTTTTGTTTATCGTTTGTTCCTTTGACTACGCATTTTCCCCGACTTTTTTGCATTCAACATTTATGCATGCGAAAATGTTGATTTTTTAATTGCCTCTTTTTTGTAGTTTGTGATTTTTTTGTATACTTGTTTAATTTTTAAGTTTGTGACAAGTTGTTGCTTTTGTTGTTATGTCCTTTGCGTTGCTTTGTATGCTCATTGATTATGTTATTTTATGTTGTTGCAATTAATTAGTTTAAAAGTTAAGTATTTGTATTAAACAGGCACAAGGCAAACATTGACAAATTGTGTATAACATAAACTTTAAAGCGCACTTTGCTTTAAAGTTTGCAGCATATCCTCGGGCGCCTGCCGCCACTTCAGCAAATGGACACGAAGCCACAGGCACATTACATTCGATATAAAATAGCTACATGCTTGATTGCTGTCGAGTCTCGTACTCAACAATATAGCGCGAACCGACAATTTATTATGTCGTAGTGTGTGCGTTAATGAATAATTCGCAGCATAGCTTCAGGCGCTTCAGTATTAATGCCATCGAGTGTTGATTGTAGCTGATTGATATAAGCTTTTTCTTGTCGGTCTGTTGCCACTTTAAGCACATGAAGTATATTTGTACGCGCTCGAAATATTAAAGCATACTTCTAGGCGCAAAAGCATGCAAATATTTGTATTTGCCTGTCATCAACTTTATACTTTAATATGCCGAGCAGCCAGCCGATTGTATGCAAATGCGTCAGCGGCAATGCCTGAAAGCTCATTGCACAAGCACTGCCCAAAGTGGCATTAATTTGTGCAAAATGGAATTTCGTTGAGCTGCTTAAAATGCTTTTTAAGTAGCTCTCAAGTGGGCTAACAATTGTGGGCCGGTGCGAATTCAATTGGAAATTTGTGCGCCACACAAAAAAATTGACAGCGAAGCAAGATTATATTCCCTTTGCTCTGTTTTTGGAAACTGTTGCCTACTTTTAGGCAGTGTTTGAATATGAATTTTTCGCCTTTTTTTGCGACAATTTTCATTGGCAATTTGTTAATGTTTGACTAAGGCCTACAAATTGTAGAACGGACTTTTGTTTAATTCACAGCAGCCTATATTTAAATTCATATTTTTGGTTTATTCAAGTTAACTTGTATATATGTATTTTTGGAATTATTTGTTACGATTTTGTTAATTTTTGGAATTATTTTCTATGCTGGCAAAGTCGTTGAAGTGGAATTTCGACGTTGAAACGGCATATGAACCTCATCGTTAACGCGCCGATTTTCTTCCCACTCTCTCTCTCACTCTCTCTCTCTCTGTCTTCCCATTTAACTTTAATTCAACATAGTCATCAGGTCCATCTCTATTACTTAAGCCTGTCCGAAGTCGTAGCAATAACTGTTCCGAAACTGTCGACTCATGTCATTCCATCATGCATCATTTTCAATTTCTCTTTTATCCATTCATTCATTTATTCTTCATGCCCTCATTCATAATTCATTGGAATACATGTTAGCATTAGTCAATGTGTGTGTGCGTTTTATTACGAGTATTATTACTTCTTCTTATCCTTCATGCATATGGTTTTTTTTTGTACGCAAGAGGGCACCACTTCAGTGTTGCAATATAAACATTACGTGCTCAGTTATTCGAAAATGTTTGCTTGCTTTTAGGCGCTTCTTCATAACATTACTACATATGGAAAAAATATGTTAAGCCCAACTTTTAATTTATTTATAAAATACTCAAATTGAGAAATTTATTAAAAACGCATTTGCATATAAATTGAACACTTCCAATCGGAAAACTTTCAATTGCATTAACACATTCACACTTTGCATACTATAAGGCGCATATGCACAGTGTTACCACGTTGCTGCATTTAAATTCTTTTTTGTGCATTCAAAATGGAATTATTAATTCTGATTTTATGCAAGCTGAAGGCTTTAATTATTGCGCAGCGTTCTTCATTATGAATAAGCGTGCATATTGAAATTTTTTGCGTCAATAGAGTGAAAATTCATTAACATTTTTCTGTTGGGAATATTTTTATTACGCTGTCGTAAAAATTTATTATTTTAAATAATAGTTCTTATTATATGCCATGACTTCTCTTAACAACATGAAACAGGTAAGTCATAGACTTTAAGTGGGATTTAAAAATTCGTTGCTATTATTTGTATGATAGTTATAATCCTAAAGCTAATTGACAAGCATATTTTCATATATGTACGTCCTTTTTATATTACTTATTTGATATTAACGAAAATAAGTCGATTCTTAAATTACTTGTATAAAGTAATGAGTTCTTCAAGCTATCAAAGGAAAATGCAAGATACTTGCATATCACATTTCAATATTTAAAATAAAATAGAAATTTTAGAATTGAGAGGGTCTAGCTAGTAACTAATTTTCTTTAATAGCTTACGAATACATGCATTGAAAGTGTCAAAAATCTGCCTATCATATATTGAAGATATCCTTGCAGTTGGTTGCAAATTATACTGTATTTGTTTGTGTGATTTAAGCATTTAAGAAGTCAAAAGTTAATATAAAAGTTCTCTGAAAATTTGGCTTATTTTGAAAATATCACATTTTAATGCTGAACTAGTTTACGTAAAGAAAAAGATAAAGCATACAACTAAGAAGTATCGAAAAGAAAATGCCGAGTAGCTACTTTAGTATTGTATGATGATTGCTCAAGTTGCTGTTTTTTTCTCATAGAAGGACACTGTATTAACATTTCATAAATAAATTTATTGGCTTTCATATTAAAATATATTATCTGCATTCAATCCGCCTTTTACACTGCATTAAACGCTAAATAAAATAAAATCGAGAAGCATACCTTCAGGCGCGCACACACAGACGACGCGCCATTATGACGTGACGTTAACAACAGAAAGAAACCCAAAAAAGGCCAAAAGCACAAGCAAAAATATTCGAAGGAATTAAGAGAGTCTATGGAGCAACAACAATGCCGTACAAGCAATAACAGCACAAACGACGACAATGTCAAACACATCATTTAACCTTTGCTTCGACTCTTATACACACACACACACGCTCACGCACATCAAAAAGTATGACGCTTAAATCAAAAATAACGACAAAGAATCGATAAAGCCAAGAATTGAGAGCAACCAAGCGAGAGCACTTCAAGTGTAGCTCAAAGCATGCATGCACGCACACACACACACGCATCGAAATGCCGCTAGTTGTTTTGCGTTCGCAGATATATATGTGTGTGTGTGTGAGAGGTTAACTGACAAGGGCGTGTTGTCTATCAATTAGTAGTCAAGCTGGCACATCCTTTACGCATACGATTATGTACGTATGTCTGTATGTCTCCATGTGTCGGGTAGCTGCCAGCTGAATCCTAAATCCTTTGAAAAATTGCGCACTTTAAGTCAACAACTAGCAAAAAATCGAGTAGCTCGGAATTGATGTTACACATACGCCCCCTCGGCTGCGTGTCTGCTGCTCTTTTGTTTTCCCCCTTGATGGCCTTTCTTTATGCCTTGTTGTTTTGTTGTTTTTTGTTCGTTGCTATTAGATGTTTAGGCTTTCGATGATTTTACCATCAGCTTCATGTTACCAGTGGGAAAGTAAAACGAGCAACATCATCTTCAGTATAGGAAGGCATTACTTGTAATGCACAAAGAATTGCATTCACCGATGCCAAAGAAATATGTACACTTCTTTGTCATAGACAGAAACTTAATTCGCGTAGGCTGTAGTATGAAGTTTTTGGAAAAATCTTTCTAAAATTTGCCTAATTTCATAATTTTCAAAAATATATTCGCAAATTTCACAATAAAAGTCCATTTTATCGTCTCTATCCAATAAAAGTAACTTTTTAATTATATTATTATATTTTTGCATAATTGTGCTATTTGGAGAGATCTTCCCAAAAAAGTGCTGACTACATTCTTTACGAATTAAAGTTTGTTAGTACCATTCCCCTGCCCTTTTAGTATAATATGCAATAGAAATAATTCAAACTTTAGGCATTCCCTGGCAATGTGGATGAAGATACAGATTACTTTTTGAGCGCGGCGCTGATTAAAAAAGACATCGCAAAATATATTCGCCAGTACGACCATACAAAAAATATACATTGCCTTTTCCTGCTGGGCAGCTATAAACACATACACACGTGCACTTACTTAGAAGTTTGTTTATGCCGACTCAGCGCGTTGATATGTGTCAGTTCATTTGTTTTGCTTACTTCTTTCGCACATCAAACAAGTTCTTTGTTTTTTTCTATCCCGAACTACACACACACACACACGCATACCAACGAGAATATAAATGTTTACTTTGACAGTTTTTGTCATATGAGCGCTGTCGCTTCCTTTTATTAAAGGATCGAAAACAAGAAATCTCTTTGTCAATAATTTCAACAATTAAGCACATCACTTGAAAGTTTATAGAAGAATCCTTTAGACTTACATACTTCTGACATAGAAAAGACAACAACATTACATACATGTGTATATTTTTTTATGAAACTGAACAGATTTCTAAGTGTAAGACAGCAACAATAACAACTGCCATGACTTTTTCCAATTGCAAGTGTTAGCAGTCGTTTCTTAAGAGCGCAAATGTATGTGTATGAAAAAATTGTATGCAATTTTGTTGGTGTGCCCGAAAGTATGCAACGCTTTAGAAAACTGAAAGCATACACTTGCATAGAATTATATAGTTACTAGGAAATTCAATAGCGGCACTCGTATTTCCCTAACATTTCGAAGTTATAAAATTTAGATGAAGAATTCTGCTTTTTCAGAACATACATACAAAATACATGGATTGACAAATACTATATGCATACGTTTAATGAAGCACTGAAAATAATTCGGGCTCGTATTCAACTCGTTACAATTTTCGAAATTTGTACTATTTGAATAATTTTAATGCTAGTACACTGATTTCTGCTCAGCTATTATACAAACATGACAGCTCAGTGAGTTCTATCAAAATGTGGCGGGGAAATGAAAATTCACTTATACATACAAGTACATACACATATACTATGCAATGTTTATCATGAACAGCTTGAGCGTTGAGCCCTTTTCTGTGAATTGCCAGAAAAAAGCAAAACCTGTTTGTGCTCGACAATTTATGACAGCGCCTAAAATGCCCTTTACAAATAACAACAACTACAACAATAGAATTCAGGCTTAAAGGCATTTGTGTGCATTGTACTTTTGCAGCATACTTTCAGGCGCGATTTATGTGCGCACATTGAAATGGCCTTGCCTGCTGCAAATTGCCTGATTTTATATCGATAAATGGAGCTTAGTGCAAAGCTGTCAAAGTGCCTTAATTTATTCAAATGTTACTAAGTTATGTACAAAAGCGCACAGCTTATTTAGGGAAGGGGGTAGCCGCTTGCTTTCCCGTTGCAAGGCAACAATTTAATTTAATTTAATTAAGTTTAATTGGTATTTCCAAAAATGCTTTCTTAATTATTCAACAGTGTTGAACGAAAAATTTACAATTTACCATTAGCCATAATTATTTTAAAATAATATCTTACACAAACCTTAGTCAGTAAGTTCTCAGGCAAATTCAAGTTCTCCTAAATTTATGTAGAAATAATTGTGAAAGGCCACCCGATATCTTCTTTACTAAAAACTCACACTCTTTTTGATTAACGTTTTAAAACAGGATTCGTTAGTGTTGTTAAGTATTCAAATGCGCGTAGACAAATTCGTAGACAAGCTATTTCGCTTTCGACTATGCTGCAACAAATCTGTGTGCGGTAAGCGTGAAATGGCGTATTACTTTTTTAAGCTTATTAATAACTACATGTGTGTGTGTGAGTGCTTTTTTCAGTGTCCATGTGCCAGCAAATTGCTGCTGCCTTATTCCTCCTTGCTATTGATGCGCTCTCCTACTTGTATTGCCATGTTGCCAATAATCACAGTAATCCTGTACCTCTCTACTTTTTATGGCATCTGTATGCACTTTGTTGGCTGTGCAATATCTTCTGCGTGGCAGCCGCCTTTCTGCTGTAGCTGCGTCACAGATAACCTGCCTGCCTGTGTCCGTCCGTCCGTCCGTCCGTCCTCTCGCATTCCAGCTGTGCTCCTAAGCGCATTCATCTTCGTTCAAGCTCGCTGTTTACGTCAGCAGCAACGAAATCGCTTTTCGCACAAACTTGCACACAATGTATGCTATACACGAACACACACGCACGCACACATGCATGTATAAACTCTAACGGTGAAGTGCATTTTCCAATCAATCCATTTGCAGCTAATGCCAAGCGAAAATAGGCTTTCAACGCAGCGACGTGTGGCAGGCGTGCCTCCCATGCGCCAGTGTGGGTTTATAACAATGTGCAGTTAGTATATGTATGTGTATGTGTGTGTAGTTCGATCCGTAACACTCGGCACAAAATTCACTCAAATTCGAAGTGCAACTGCCACGAACTTTTCTCGACATTTCCTAACATTAATTACTTCCAATTTCGTAAGCGATTTCGAAAAAGATATCTTGAACGAACGTTTTCGCAATACAAAAAATGAATCTTCGTTTTCGGCGAAAAAATAAAATCGAGCAACGCTTCTTTCTCGAATCATTGTCTAATTATTATAATCGCGAAATCTGTGATAATTCTATCGTTTTCGATATTGTTAATGGCATTTTAGCCGATTCTGGGTTTGTTTTGATGTCCTTGTGCAAATCCTGTAAAATAAAATATTTTATAAACATTTTGCTGCTTCTTGGTTCAAACTTTCGAGAGTTTGTTAAGTTTCTGCAGAGTTTCTAGCGATGGATTATCAATATTCTGAAAATATCTCTTAGATACGGAAAAGCGAAAAATTCTATAGCAGATGGCGCTCGAATATTTTCTGTCCGCTTTACATTGTCTTTCGCTCAAGTAGATTGTAACTAGTATAAGTTTGTCATGTGGGCTAAACGCTTAGGAGAAAGCACCGTTTCGATCTACAGGTTATATGTAAATCTTGAAAAAGGAATAGAGCCTTGGAGCTCTTGAAGAGCTTGAGAGAGCTGCCCATTTGCTATGCCAATTCGGAAGCTTTATTTGAATGGCAATGTATACTGTCGTATAGCTGCTAGTTCTTCGCGAATGATGGCTCTGCGCAATGAAACAAAGTTTCTTTTTCATTTAGATAATATGAGGAGGATGGGATTCGAAGAAGCGACCTCAGAAATCGAGCTTCCACTGAGCCACGGCAGCGCCAGTACAAATAGCAGAATTTAAAAAATCTTAACGGGCCACAGTCCTTTTAATATTGTTTCTGTTTTAAAATGCGAATATTCCTCGATGTTTTTGAATCCTATCATATTTGCTGCTGCTCTCCTTCACAGCCTCACAGCAACAGCAAACTATCAGCACATCAAAATAGCAAGCAAAGCTAACCAAATAAAATGCAATAAAAAAGAATTAAGCAAAAGAAAAAGCATAAACGAATTCACGGAGAACTGCGCAAGGATTCGAAATACATACAATACAAGTGAAATATTTCGTTATTCTTGCGCGCTTGTTTGCTTAAATTAAATGGAAATGCAAACAGAATGGAAATTTATGTTGCTTCCTTTACTTTCTTTTGCTTGTGCTTGTTACTTTCTGGCGCAACTATTTCCATAGCTCAAAGAAGCTAGCGTTGAAATAACAACAAAGAAGCAAACGCGTCTGTGGCAAAGTAGAAAGTATCTAAGGCGGCTACCGAACAGCAACTTGAGCTCTGCTGCTTTAGTACATAACTCTTGCTTGATAATAAGCATAATGATGATAGTTCCAGATAGCAGAACGGCAACAATAAAATAACAATGCCATCAATAAGCCAACATACTAGAAGCAAAAGTAGACAAAATCATAAATATTCTGTTAGCAAAAGTGTCAAGTCGCTGAGAAGATAGCAGCACATGTCATCGATTTATTAAGTTGAAATAGTTGTAGTTGCAGGCAGAAGGTACGCGCTTCTTTTAGTTGAGTCATAGATGGCATAGCCAAACATACTTTAGCTATCACTAAATGAAATTGCGGGTATATGAAAAAGTGTGTATATAAATTCAAGAATTCCTACATACGACAGCCCTAAATTACTTTTATTAACTTTGTCTTTATAAATTGAAAAACTCGTCATAAATGAAATAAAAATTACTCAATTTGTTCTAATTGCCTAAGCTTCTTACTACCTCTGATGGTATGCTAGTTTCTTCATATAGACATATTGTAACTGCCATGTTTCCTTAAGTCCTTTGAGGCACTTCTACATATTGCAACTTTAAATGAGAGCAATTTTTTCTCATATACTTAAAGTGCAGAAATAGTTTCCGCAATTTTGTAATTACAATTTCAAGTGACTAGAGAAAAAGTTGTATGTTTGAGTATAAACTTCTTGCCATTTGTGCTTTTGCTGCATCATAATAAATTCAATTTACTACATTTTAATACACTTATACTGCTCGTACACCATAGCCTCGTAATTTCTATATATGCGCTGTTATAGTGATGTGTAATAGCAATACAATTGAGTGTTCTTAATATATTTCAATTGGTTACTCAATAATTTGCAGTGACAATACTTTTTGCCTTTCATAACTTTTGCATACAATTTGCTCTAACATATTATTTTGTTATTCTTGTTTCAAGAAACATACGAAACTGTGAGTTCTTAAAGAGCTGCACCTACATAGTATCGAGTGCAATTTTGCTGCAAAAGTATTGAGTATTTTTAATATAATACAGTGAGATAGAATGACAGAGAAGTGAACATACAAGCTACTTTCCCTAATTTCCTTAATTTTAATTTCAAAACTTTTTATTTACTCCTAACTGTATACTATTCAAAACGAATTTCTCTGATAATAAGTATAAGATAATAATAATAAAGTCTAAAAAAGTCGAAAGTCGAAAATATTATACGGTTAGTAGTCAATAGAGTTTTTTGAAATTAAAATTTAAACAATTTAAGAAATTGGAGTTTATCGATTTGTTAAGTGAAACATTTGAGTATGTATTCATTCTCTCTTTTCATCTCTTCTGTATGAGCTGCTTCTATATAAATTGCATACTTTTAGGAGCATTGAAAATGTGCGCACACGTATTGCGAAACTATTTGCAGATGTATCATTTTTCTACATTTCACTTGCAACTTCACTTGTGTATTTGTGAGTGTGTGTGTGTGTGTGTATGTGCACAATGTCCTTTGGCTTTGTGCCTTTATTAAATTGAAGCTTTCTTGCAGCTTTTTACTGCCCCGCACCCGCTTTTTGGCAGCAGCAAAATGATAAATTGCTGTGCGTCTGTCTGTCTGTCTGTCTGTTGGATTATGAGCTCACCAAGATTTATAAGTGCGGTATTTGTTGTAATTTACTTTTCATTTTATTTCGCTCTCACACTCAATGGAAAATTTTTTGTGGCTTTGTTTTATAGCAAATTTTCTTTTTGTGTGTTTTTGTTCATAAATTTGGCTGTAATTTTTCAGCTGCAATTCTTTACTTATGGCGTTCGAACTTAAGGACTGATCTGTCTTCTTCAAAATTTATAATTCCAAGTTTGGAAAGTATTAACTTATTTAAAAAAATCAATCTTAAAATTAACTCAAAATACATGGCTTATTATATTTTTTGACAATTTAATTTAAATTGTTAGAATAATTTTATTCGATTTTTCTGCCAAAGAAAAAACAACAAAAAGATGAATAACATACATTTTCTCTTCTTGATTGCTCAGTAACGTCACGTTGCTGGGCTACGACCTGGCGTAGGGCTTCTCTCCAGGCGCCCCTGCTACGCGCGCGTCTTCTCCATCGGAAATCGTCCTTCAACTTATTTTCTCATTAATTCAAAACCTTGAAAGTTGTGATGAAGTCGCCCTACCTTCTGTATCAGCAGCTGATCCCTCTTATACTCTCTGCCTTTCTATCGTTCTTTAGCAGCAATCAAAAATATATCAAATTGGTATATCATATGTGCATTTGATTATTTCGCTGCGCCCTCTGGCGTTGGCTATTGGCGATTGCTATTTCATAGTAAATACAAATAATTGCATTCAATTTCAAGTGCTGCCTCCCTGCTGCATTGCGACTTTCTTCTTGACCACATCGCTACCAAATTACAACGCCAGATCTCTCTTCTCTCTAAAGTACACTTCTTGCTGAGGGGGTGAGAAGCGGAGCTGGGTTGCGCATTTACGCTGCATCAGCGTGTTCCTTTGCGTTCAATGTTGCCGCAGCTGAAATTGTTTTGTGTGCTCCGAAGGCAAGTCAGCTCATTTATTGGCCATTGGTTTCATGGCATGCTATGGAATGGAATGGAATGGCCCGACTGGCAATGCAGCAACTTGCAATTCTGTTGGTCGTTGTCGTCGTCGATCCGGACCGGCCGCTGCAATTGCTGCCATCGCCATTGCCAAGGCATTTGCATTTACGACTTACAAGCAAGTAAGCACAAATGCCTGTGTGTTGTGTGTAGGTGTGTGTGTGTGTGTGTAGGTGTGTGTGTTTGTAAATAGTGGCAACATAAAAATTCCCATTGACTTTAAATTCGATTAGAAGTGAAATTGCTGGCTTGATCGGAATGCTGCTGCCGTTGCATGAGCGCACGAAATTGCTGCCTCACTTTTATTGATTTCAGCGTAAGGCAAATTTATTTGTTGCAATTAAAATTTCCACATTTATAGCAACACTTTTCATAATTGCAGCCACTTTCAACAACAAACTCAAGCGCAATAAGCAATTACTTTAATGTTTGCAGTAGTACTTCGAAATTTTTCTCAAAAATTTGTCTCTCACTAACATTCAAAATTTTCTCAGCAATTTTATAAAAAAAAGATTTATATCTTAATGAGAAAGCAGTTCCAAGTAATGTTGTTGCAATTGTCAACCAAATTTCGAATTAAATTATCGCATAATTTGATTATATTATTTCTTTAAAACTTAATAAGCGAAAAGCTCAAAGAAAATTCATTGTTCTGAAACCCGAGCCTAGCGGCTTCTTTCTGTAAGTCAAAATCGTCATTGGCATGGCCAATAGCGCATTTTAAAGAGAGCCCTCAGCTCAGTTTTTCTACATTCAATATGCAATATGAGCCAATCTTTTCTCTCAAGTACCTATTGATCTTATATGCTATTGCTAATAAAAAAGGTCGGCCTAGCCGAGATACAATAGGTCAGAGGGGCCTAGACACTATCCAACTAAAACAATAAAAGAACAGCTTTCGATACAACAAACTCGAATTTATAATTGAGTCCTTCGACTAGTGCGTCTACACTAGTTCCCAAATAGAGCACGGCAAGTTATAAAGTCATTTAATTCATATCTTTTGAATAACAGAAGCTATTCTATCGATTCGATCATTATCAATGGCTTACAGCTGTAACCATAATTGAAACATTTTGTTGCTCATCCAAATGCTATAACAGCCTGTTTGCTTATGCCTCTCCTTGATGGCCTTCAAGGAATTTATATCTCTTTGCTGGTATTCCGGTCAAAGCTGCTTTTGTATTTGTGCATCATACTTGCAAAATTCGATTACTTATAAAAGCCCACCTGTGCGCAAATTTGTATGCATTGTTATGCGAAGGATATCAGAGGCACCTATACATGCATATGTACATGCATCGACATCCTAGCATAAGTATGTTTATGCTGCCGCCTTTGCTAGCGCACACTTCAGCCTCACAATCTTCAATCGCTTATTGGCTTGGAAATGTATTTTGCGATTTGTTGTTATTGTCTGTTTTCATTCGATATGCAATCGTATGGGAATCCTTTGTAAAGCCTAAACAACAAAGCTGCTTTTGTATGAGAATGGCAAAAGAGATTTCTATCAGAGCTCTGCCACATCAAAGGCACGGACGCCACAACCGCTCGCAGATCGTCCTTGTAGCGCTCGAATGAGTCAAGTATAATGCACACGCACACACACATAAATTGAAATAAGCACACGCATGCATTCAGACGCAAACATGCACATCAATCGGATATAATTAGATATATATACATACATACGTAGCATTTTGTGTAGGTACCTTAATTAATTAATATCAAGGCATGTGCTCTGCTTCCACCGCAGTTGATTGTTGCCTCTGTTGATTGCCGCAAATCTTGTTATTACCTTTGTTGTTGTTATTGCTTTCGCCATTGTTATTCGTTTGAACCACGCTTAACTTAATTTACTCAATAAACCAATCAATTATTTGTAATTGATTGCTGCACTTAGCAGCAAAATTGCTCTAAAAAATATGCTTCTAATTGTGCACTTTCACCTATACGCACACACACACACACACAGGCATACATGCAAATGCTCTTACCATACATTATAAATCAACTTACATATGATCGCATATTGAAAATGTCATTATTGCAAAAGTGACGCAATTGCATTCCTTTCCTCAGCTCTGCCAATCAAGCTGAGGTAGCTAGTACTATTTTGCAAGAGCTCGGACAGCAACTAAAAACACATACACGCTTAAAATATTTTGCAAAAAGAAGTACATCTATGAACATGAGCTTTTCCTCAAAAATGCTTAAATCGCACTTCAAAAGTCGATTTACGCTCGAATTTGCAAATACAAGAGCTTCTAATGTTTGCTAAAAGTTTTGAGGCTGAGCTTCTTAATACTTTTCGGTATGCCGTAGTTATGGAAATCAAGATTTCTAAATTGAATTGAATTGATTTATTCTTTCTTCAACGAAAAGTATCTCTTACTAAGCCCAATACCCTACTCAAATCCCATACAACTTGTCTGTGCTATCAACAGCAACTACATAATTTAACTAATAATTGGTAGAGCCGCTCACAAAACAAAGCATTGCCTGTGCGCTAATGAGTGCTAATGACAGTTGACAACGTTTCCGCTGCGTCTGCAGAAGTCCTTAGCTGTATTTGTGTGTGTGTGCTTTTAGCTGTGCATGTGTAATCAACTGTGCTCAAGCATCAATTGTCAATTGACAAATGTCAACGTAATCGCGTCACTTTCTTCACGCAATTCCGCACAAAGGCACAAATTCCTGTTCAGTGTTTGGATGGGCAATTTAGCCACACCCGTATAACAGCGTCCGCCAAGATTCAACTTTTGATCACGCCCATGAGAAAATCGTATATCTTCTGAAAGTTGTATTATTAAATTACTCGTGCCTAGATCAAGTCGCTTACGTTTCTTATAAGGAATTTTTTTGAATCGGCCAGACAAGAGTTTTGTTTAGTCTTACTTTCAGTATGTAGGTACATACATACATATATGATTTTCTCATGGGTCCGAACTTTTGTCGGACGTTGTAATTTGTTGTAAGCTGAGTCTGGACAAGATGAGCGATAAAATATGCATAAGATTTATGGCAATAGTTTTGCTAATTTGCATGTACACAAACGGAATTTTGTTGAAATCTAACAGATATAAAATTATTTGCTTGCGCTTGCTTTGATTGAATGAATTGTATTTCTAAAGCGTCGTTTACACGTTGTAGATTTTGCAGATGTTCCTAATACGGTCGAAATGTTCTCATGATCGTTTATTCATACTGTTCAAACTTTCATCCACGGCACCGCGGTGGCTCAGTGGGCAAGTGCTTGATTGCTAATGCGAGGAAGCCTGGGTTCAAGACCGGTCTTAGGCCATCTAATAAAAAGAAATTTTGCGTTTCAAATTGTTTCTTTGAGCGGTACCACTTCTTACGATGAATTGGTGATTCTCCTAGAATATTCTTTGCCATGAATAGCTCCTCAACCCGTTCGGATACGGTTATTTGTAGGTCCCTAGAATATAATAAAAATACACAAGTTAATGCGAGAAAGCTAGGCCTGAGCCAATCAATTTTTATTATTAAACTTTCATCCGATTAAATTGGCATGGAAGCAATCCTTTTCGACAGTTCAAAGAAGCTAGAAGCAGACTATTAGCTATGATCCCCATTTCACTTTCAATGGAAAGCGATTTGAGTAGAAATTCAATTTTAATTAAATGAATAAAAGAACATGTCAGCATGTTTTTAAATATTCTTTCTTGTTTAAAAGATTCTCTTTTCCAATTTTGATTACTTTTCTTGGCAAATTGTTGAATTTACTGTACAACAAAGCTTAGCTGTTTTTTTACGCACCTTATGGTGAAATTAGATGAAAATCTGACAATCTAACGAGAGATACATTTCGACAGTTTATATCGAAAATGCGCAATGTGCAGCTGAAGGATTAAGGCTTCCAACGTCTTGTCGCTCGTTCGTTGCTGATGCTGCAGCGAAATTTAATTTCCTTCGAATTATTTTTGTAGTCTTTTTGCATTTGCACCGCTGAACAAAAATAAAAGCATTTTCAAATGTTTCCTGACACTTCTTCGAGCTTGCATGACAGGGCAAGTTTGCGCCAGTTCCATCGCGAGGTGGCACTTTCTGCTCATTAGAAGATGTAATTCGACCGTGAGCGAGAGCGCACACAGGCACGAAGGACAATGGCAACGACAGCCACAGCGAAATGAAAAAAGTTTGCCAAATTGAGTAATTTGAATTTGGCGAAACTTTGTGTCCTGGAAGCTGGCAACACCAGAGCAGTGTGCCTCAGACCCCAGACACAAGCAGCTGGCGCGCCTGTAAATGAAACTGAAAATAAGCCAAGGCAATATGCAACAGCAAAAAAAGTTTTCGCGAAAAGTACATATGTATGTATGTATGTATGTATGTTTTTTGTATGCAAATTAAAGATGAGAGCAGCAATTTAAAAAAAAATCAAAACTTTCGTGCTCTTTTTTTTTAGCAGGTTTTGACAGCAGAAAAAGGAGCACTGAAAATTAGCTGCAAAGAAATAAGGTTTTTTTTCGAGGACATCAAATTGAAATTTCGAAATTTGTTAGCTTTTCGTCTTTGTCTGTTGCTTGTCACTGGGAAGAGACAAAAGTCTGCCCAGCAAACAAGAAAAAAATTCAAGAAATTATATATGCTCTATACCGACAAAGGCTTGTCTCAATATAGAAATTGAGGCTTTTATAACAATACCGAGAATTATAGCAAATTAATGGTTAAATGCTTTGCCTTTCTAGCGTCACGAATTTCTTTCACAGAAGAGAAAGCAAGAATTTTTTCCAAATCAAGTCATTTATAAATTGGAGAAAAAGAGGAAATTTTAACAAATTTTCACCAAAAAAAATTTTCCAAATAAAGCATTTTTCAATACCATGACGATATCGAAACCACATCTTCCACAGAGAATTTGTTTATGGGGTACCTACTTACTGAAAGAAAGCCTAAAAATATGCAAATTTTTTGATATCAAACTTTGAAGTGTGCGCAGGTTTGTTTCGCTTTCACATGAATTTTTGCAGCTTTTTCAACTTCTTCGCCCCTTTTCTTTAAGCAGGCGTGTTCGCTTGTTTATTTGTATTAACCTTCTAGTATCAGTGTGTGTGTGTGAGTGCCAACTGCTGACAATGTTTTATTAACACGTGCCCTCACACACACACACACACACACAAAAACAAACAGCAAAATGAGTTCTTTTTCGTGTTTGTTTGTGAAATGTTTTTCCGTTTTTTGTTTTAGAAGAAAGTGATTGTGCTCTTGTTTTGTCATTTGGCATTTTCTGATTCTTTTGATTTGTGGTTGTTGCTGCTGTTGCGTGCGTGCGGGTGGCAACCTTTTTTACAAAAGTTTTCCGAAAGTATGCAAATTTGTGTGTTCTTTCTTGCCATCGCTTATTCGTTTTTCATGTTGCCATCATTAGCTCATAAGTGCAGCCATATTTCAAGACGTCTCTGGCTTTGTGTGTGTGAGAGAGCAGTTGTAAGCAGCCGATGCTTTGTGTTCGCCAGAATAGCATACTTCTAGGCGAACAAGAATAATATCGCACTGCTGTGCAACTTCAAAGTGAAACTTATTTGTTGTAATAAGTGTGGAAAGTCTCTTGCCAATTGAATCCTTCAATTTAATTTGATGAAGTCATCTTTTTCGCACTTTAGGGAAGACTGAGCATGTTTTAAAGTATGTATGGGGTTTTGCTTGATTTCAGTTCAAGGTTGGTGTGTAAAGTAGAATTCTGACAGCGCTTCTCGCGACTTGTAGACTAATATGAATGATATTTGTAATAATAAAGAAAGCGATGTAATTTCTAAACAAAAGACAAATGCAATGGCAGCAAGGCGTAATATAAAATTTGTTCCCGGCGATACTATTAAAAGGCGCGTGTAAAATTAACAAAGTTTATTGAAATTAAGTTATTTACTGTGGTTTACAAATAGTTTATATTAAGTAGTTTGTTTAATTAGGCTGTTAGTTTGGCTTTCTAAAAGTTAGGCTGGCTGCCTGGCTGTTTGACTCTTTCTTTAAAGTTAGGCCGTGGCCTGGCTGTTTTAGGCTCGTTGCCTGGCTGTGGCCTGGCTGTTTCTTTATTGTATTTTTACTGCACTCCGTTTGGCTACTTCTCACGACCGTTTTATTTCGCAACTGACGCTTCGTTCTTTCGTTTGACTTGGGTTGCCAAAGCGTAGAAATAGCTACTGGGTTGCCATTGAAAGTTAAATGTAAAATGCAACTCTAACAATATTTTTGTGGACATATTTTTTTAGATCAACCAAGAAACTAATTCTATCATGATAACTGTTTTAAAATATGATCATATGCTCGAAGCAATTTAATTAATTGTTTTGGACATTACTAAAAACTAAATTTGACTTTGCACTAGGCAGCTAGTTATTTATGTTGTTGTTGTTTTCCATTGTAAGAGGGAGAGAGTTGCTTTACATGTAGGAAAAATCATTTGATGCCTAGTGTGAACTCGATCTAAGCAATTTCACTTCCAGCCGTCAATTCTTTGAAACCATTCGGAAGAATTGAGAAACGCTGCGTTTTTACATAATAATTTCCTTGACGTGTGAGTCGGGAATGCTAAAGCTTTTTAGTAAAAATCATTTGAATTTAGTAAGAATCATTTGTTATGAACTTTTGCATAGTTCTTAGGCTTATACTATAAGCCCTAACAGATACTTAATTATAAGCCTGAAACTATGCAACAGATCTTTTAAGGTTTATATTAAGATTTTAACTATGTAAGTTATATCTGTGATATCTGCATACATATATAAGATCAATTGAAATAGATTACATATTGCTATAGAATAAAAGTAAGTCCGATTTATTATCATTCCGTAAGTATGTACCGTAAGTTATATATTTTGCTTTGAAATTTCGTTTCTGTTCATTGTATTTCTACTATATTTGATTGCCTTAAAGTAGTGCGTAGTGCTTCTCGTAGTCGCTTAGTAGTGTCTGCTTTAGTGCCCCCCACTCCTCGCATTAACAAAAATCGCTGCGCATTTTCATCTTCAACTCAAATAACACGCACACATACAAATGAAACACGCACCAACACACTCATACAATTACCGCTTGCCAATTGGAAATTCTATTGAATGCATTATTTTCTCTTTCTCTTTTTGAAATTTCTTTGTGTGCTGTTGCACGCTACAGCCGGCAATAACAATCAAGGCACCGTACACGAACTGGATCAAACGAACACCATCAACAGCCTGCCGCCAGATACGAAAGTGGTCGAGCATACGACTGGCAACGAAGTGCTAATCATGAACGCCAGCGACGACGATCGAACGACGAGCTTCTTCGCTCAGCCGGGCATCTTGGCAGGTAAGCGCATGTTTCGCTCGGCAGCGAGCGGTTGGCTCAATTCAAAGAATATATGTACAACTTATAGAATGCGCATTGCGAGTCTCAAATATGGAAAATTTACTATCATCTTTTTTCACAATTTACTCACGAAAATATTTCTGTGTACATTTGCTTTCACACACGAAAAGTTTCTTTGACTAGTTGGGTCTCTTTATCGTTGAACTTGTTTTTGCTATTCACTCAAAATCGTGTGAGAGCGAAAGGACAAGTCTGTGCTCCTGTTCTTTCGTTTTTCTCTCTTGGCAAGGAATTCGACTTTCCGAACAGAAAATTGTACGTGTGCAAATTGAGAATCGCATAGGTCAGAGATAAAGTAGGAAAAAGAGAGGCATAAGTTGGCTCTCAAAGCGCAAATATGCATGCGTAATTGCATGTACGAAGCGTATAATGAAGAGCGGGAGAGAACCTGTTGCCACTGCAACAGAAAGGAGTGCGGGTTGCAATAATTCGAGAGAATAGTGACAACGCTTGGAGAGCAACTCGCAATGTCACGATCGGCTCTTGAATAGTTTTGTTGATATAAAATGCGCATTCTATGTATGTATATATGTACATATGTATGTATATATGTAGTATATTCTTTGCTCAAATAATAATAATTAATGTACATATTCATAATTTTAATGCTACTTTTTTGCTTGCAGCTGTCATTGGTGGCGCCGTGGTCGGTCTGCTTTGCGCCATACTTGTGGTCATGTTCATTGTGTATCGCATGCGAAAAAAGGACGAGGGCTCCTATGCGCTGGACGAGCCGAAGCGTTCGCCGGCCGTCAATTCGTATGCGAAAAATGCGAATAACCGAGAGTTTTATGCCTGAGAGGACAATTCGCAGCGATATTAAAAGAGCGCCGACGAGGAGAATAACGAAGTCATAGCACCGAAGCAGCTACACACACACACACATTAAGACGCACTGCATGTGTGCGTAGTAGAGTAAGCATAATGAAGGAATAAAAGCAGCAGCAGCAGAGATAGTAACAACAACAACACAAGAAGAAGCAGCAGCAGATTATGTGCAGAAAGTAGTCGACACACACACACACACTCTTACAACTTACAGTTTATGCCATTTTTGGCTGCAGCAATTACCACACACTCACACACACACACACACACACACACACACACACACACACACACACACACACACACACACACACACACACACACACAGGAGATCAACAGTTTTCTTACATGCATTTGCAATGCATATTTTCTGACTTTTTTTCACGCTACAATTTGACTGAGAAATTTTCTTGCTTCTGTGCTGCTTTGCATGCGCCTGCATTCTTCTGCTTTTCTTCTTCTTTTTTTTTTGAAAGAACTAAAATTTCCAATAATAACTACAAAAAGTTTAAAGTAAATTTATATTTAAGCAATTTAAAGCGTACACAAAAGCAAATATCAAATTTAATTTAAACAAAAAAAACATTAATAGCAGCAGAAAATTTGAGTATGCTTTTAGGGGCGGGCAAACACAAATACACACACACAGACACACTCACACTTGCTCACGCTCTTATTTGAAACAGACAACACAGACTACTACTACTACTACTACAATGCTACTAATAAAGTGTATTCGAGCAGCTACAACAACAACAGCAAACAAATACAACTACATAGAAAGCGCATATGTAATTGTACTCAGTAAAAGAAAAATATAGGAGCGTGTTAAGTTAAAACTTAAAAATTAAATGGATTATATGCATAAGTATAAAGAGAAATCATGATGTCTACTATTATATAACAAGAAATAATAATGAAATGATAACAAGATTTAAGAAACATGATATATGGCGTAATTATGTGTATAAAAAAAACAACAGCAAAACAAATTTATTATTATATAATTATGATAAAACTTTCTTTTTTAATTTTATAATTTTCACACATGTAACACACAACTAAACAACAATAACAACAACATATAAAAAGCGCATTTAGTAAAACAAAAGCAGCAGCAGCAAAGCATTTGCAGTAAACGTCAAAAAGAAATCAATTATATTCACAACAACATTTTGGAATTTTTAAATGCATTAAAGAAAAATTTTGCAAAAATGCATCATAATTGATGCAAAAAAAGATGAACAGTAAAACAGCAAATTATGTCATAAGCATTAAACATAATTATTGTAATAATTAGCGTAATTGGTAATAATGTATTTATTAAGTATATTAAAAGAAAAGGAAAGAGTATAAATAACAACCGAAACAAAGAAAAAAGAAGCATACAAAAACGGAACGAACGTCTACAACAACATTCATGCCCCTGCTGCAATCTCTACTTTTCATCATACACACACACTTCCATTAACAACATGCATTTTCTTTTGTTGTTGCTTTAATTGAGCGCCCAGAAACAAATTTCCTATTTTCTGCATAAATTTTTTATAATAATTTTAAAGAAAAAGCATAACTAATCATTGAATGGCAACTGAAATGGCAGTCATATAAGCAAAATACATATGTAAATTACTGCAAATTGATTGTAATATATTAAATTTGAATATGATGCGCTATGTAAACATTAATTCCTTACATTTTCAATTTCGATTTAAGCGCGCATTACTTTTTTACCATTTGCAATAATACTATTGAAATATTTACTATCAAAATAACAAGCATATAGCTTTTTTGTTTTTGTAGCATACTCTAGTTTCATTTCTCTTCTCTTTTTCGCTATTACTTTAAACAGCAATAATCAAAATATATATGGCATATATGTATACTAAATATGTATGTGCAATGAATATAACAATTAATTTTGTGCATTTACTTAGCGTTTATACAGCCAAGCCTTTTCTTTACATATTTTAAACACTAAAAATAAAGAAATGAAGTTTGATTTAAATTTGTTTATCTTCTTGCAATCTTTTCATTTGTCAGCTGAGAAAATAGCAGAGCAAGTTTAGATTGATAAAGGCAGTAGCAAAATTTTGTAGCATATAGTGATTTCTTAAGTTGTTGCCATCAAAACAAAGGCAATTTGTTAGAATCTGGCTGAGAATTTTAGCAGTGGCGCGCCTAAAGGTGTGCTATAATTTTGGCCAGCACTGCCGGTGTTTGGCAAGTCTCTGCTCAAGTGCCGGAAAACGCAAAAAACCACAGTCAAATCACAAATTAATGTAACTCTTTTTGCTGGCATACTTTCAGGCGCGCACACACACAGCGCAGCCAAGAAAACCGCTAAAAGTTAATGCGCTACACTACATTCGCTCGTCATGCCACACTGCGATACATACGCATTTGTCACGCCCCACTACAATAGCAACAATTTTTCTACAAATACCAAAACAAAACAAAAGAAAACTTACACAAGCAACAAGCAAACTAAAGTATGCTGAAAAGCGTAAAACATCACAAATTTTGTTTTGACAACCATTTTAAGGCACTTTCCCCAAAAACTTTTTGGAAAAATTGACTCTAAATTTACTCATATCTATTTTACATTGTAAAAAAGTTCAGATAATCACAAAAGCAAACAACAAAAACAACAGCAGTGATTTAAACTTACAAATGCAAGTTAAGTAGCGCAGACGAAAAGATAATACAAAAATACTATAAAGTTTATATATGATATGTATGTATATTGTGTATTTTTTGTAAGCACTCTTTTGGGAAACTATTTTTTTTACTTCTTACTTTTGGGTCTCTCTCTTTATTGTAACTTTTCTTTTACTTTGATTTCTGTTTTTGTAAGACCACTCTAGTTTCATTAGTCTGTAGTGCTGAATGTACTGAAATTCGTTTTGATTTGCTAATAAAAACATAAAATTCAAATATAAAACAAATATAAAAGCAGAGTATAGTTTTATTTGCGCTTGCCGCTTGCGTGACTATGCTAGAGTACGTCGGAATCGACAGTTTTTTCAACTTTTCGGCATACCAAATTGAAATTTCAATCTAAATTTAAGCAAAGTAAAGCAAAATGTGCCAAATTTTAAATGATAAAAATTATTGAAAAATTTACCAAAGTAGATGTTCTAAAATCATTGAAACTTCGAGCAGCTTCTTTGGAAAATAGTATACATACTATCGACGGCAACAGGCAACAGCCAACAGCCTTTTTCTGGCATTACAATCCCAATTAATTGCCATTTCAATAGTCATATTTGCTATTCTGACGAGAGTTGCAATTCAGTAAATTGCAAAAATCGATTTATCTATGAAATATATAAAAATTTAAGTGGCAATCAAATTGTTAATAATTTCTTTCGAGCGGTGGCCATCGATATTAGCTTCCGTACGAGAGATTTTGAACGTACTAGCGTGACAATGTATAAATTTGTTGCTACTATTATTTAAATTGTTTGCATTTTTGCAATACCTCACCCCCCACGCCACGCCCTCACGCATTTTTTCTTTGACAAAAATTCATTTCACAAATAAAGTGCACTGATAAATTTTTCTGAAATATATTTTAGCGAGAAAAAAAGTTGATTTCAGCTGCAATAATCTACATTGGAATGAATTTATTTCACCTAACAAAATTCACGTTTAGATCTGGTGTAATCCTTCCATAACATTATGTTGCCGCGTTCACAATTTGGCCGTCAGAAGGGGCTTCAAATGCTGCTCGTAGAACTTGGGCACGGCTTTCTGGTTCATGGGGCTGCGTTTGGCCGCCTCGAAAATGCGCTCGTACACGTTGCCGTCGTAGGCGCCCAGCACCGAGTTGAGCACGCAATCGTGGAAATCGAAGCCATCGCAAATGGCCACTGCATCGGGTCGCAGCAGCTGCAACACTGACTCCAAACGCATTTGCAAAGCACTCACATCGTTCTCGCTCAGGCTGATGAACTGCGCCATGGTGCCGGAATAATCGAACGAAATTGATTAGCATTTTGTGCGGGCAGGAAGGTCGGAAATTTGGAATGCACCTACTCGCAAAATGTCGCCTATATGCCGCTGTACCGTGTGCAGCAAGTATAATTCCAGCAGTTGTGAGAGCACCATATTCAGTTGGCCGGAACGCTTGGAAGCTGAAGGTCCAGTCATTTCCTGCAGAAATGTTTGAGCCACAAAAGTGCGGCCATGCAACTAAAATTATATTAAAATTAGATTATGCATATTCAATTTAAAAAGAAGAAGCATTGCAATTTTATGAAAGACCAATCTGGGTATTAAAAATATTGAAAAAAGATTGTGGCAAGATTGTGTGCGGGATTTGGGGCTGCATAGAGGCTCTCAACCAGTTTTTTGAGCGGACCATTTTACTACGACCTTGAGGACCTGCCAATTTGTATAAAACACTCGTTTTTTTATAAGCTTTATATTAACTTCACATCCGGTATGTAGTGGAATCTAGTAATCAATTTTTCACCCACTTCCCGACTACTTAGAGATCTGAAACTTTGCATACATGCGTAACCACCATGACAATGCATGAATCAATAAATTTTATGGGCGTAGGATAAGGGGCGTGGCACTTTTTTATCAACTCTAGATTTGTGTATAACTTTAGAACTACACATCACACATCAATGAAACTCGGTAGGAACTTACTACATATCCATATCCTTCTACTGAGAAAATAAGGGGGGCACTGGATAAGGGGGCGTGGCACCCCCCATACAAACAAAATTTTTGATCTCGATTAGCTTTGGAACTAAAGGTCGTGCAGCATTGAAATTTCGTATGCAGTCGCCTCTTGGATGTGTCGTCCCACTGGTAAAATTGTATGGGCGTAGGATAAGGGGCGTGGCACTTTTTTATCAACTCCAGATTCGTGTATAACTTTAGACCTACACATCACACATCAATGAAACTCGGTAGGAACTTACTACATATCCATATCCTTCTACTGAGAAAATAAGGCGGGCACTGGATAAGGGGGCGTGGCACCCCCATACAAACAAAATTTTTGATCTCGATTAGCTTTGGAACTAAAGGTCGTGCAGCATTGAAATTTCGTATGCAGTCGCCTCTTGGATGTGTCGTCCCACTGATAAAATTTTATGGGCGTAGGACAAGGGGCGTGGCACTTTTCAAGCAACTACACACTTGGGCTTCAGTTTATAATTATAGGTACACCACACATGAATGAAAAACGATAGGAACTTACTTGCCGCGCCCTGCTGGCAAAATAGCAACAACTCACCGCGTCACAAATATGCCACGAATATTAGGGTCGATCACTGCCGTATTATTTGTTAAATTGAGGATATGACATATGACGATAGGAAACACTGTGAATACCCTAAATATTGTGTACTGCTCTGCAAGTTTAAAATTCTTTTTGCGAAAAATTTCAGAGCTCTAAAATTGAATTTATGGAAGACTAAAAAGTAGAAAATAAAATTATATAAAAAAAAACTTTTTAAAAATAAGCTTTAATGTACTAAAAAGTAGAAAATAAGTTGTTTCCAAGTCACCT
Organism: Neria commutata; assembly: GCA_963457695.1. Lineage (NCBI taxonomy): Eukaryota > Metazoa > Arthropoda > Insecta > Diptera > Micropezidae > Neria > Neria commutata. The sequence goes on along the minus strand of OY735247.1, from coordinate 14,488,998 downwards.
GTATCTTACTATTAATAAAAGCTTGTGCGCTCAATATCCATATTCAAAATATCTTTCATTACTAGAATCTATTTGCAAAAAATTATTTAAATAAAATATTGTGGTAACTGTTTGACAAATATTGAACACATGAGCGCCCCAAGCTTTTATGGATAGTAAGATACAGGTGACTTGGAAACAACTTATTTTCTACTTTTTAGTACATTAAAGCTTATTTTTAAAAAGTTTTTTTTATATAATTTTATTTTTGTATCAGGCTACAAAAATTAATTGCCAAATCGCGGGATTGTGGAGTGACTGAAAATGGTACTGGGATGTACTGAGATCCCGGGGTTGGCAGATGCGCTTTAAATGAGAAAGAGTCTGTAGGTAGGTACTCACTTCGGCCGCCTGCGCCAGTTCGATGCCGGAGTTGTTGAGCGCCTCCGGCTGTGTCTGCCCCTGCATCAGTCGCGCCTGCAATCGCTCGTAGGTGCCGCGCACTTTGCTGTAATTTCAGCGGGAGCCAATCAAAACGTGACAAAGTACTTGTGAATATCTTCCGAGGCGCACTCACTTCGTGGTGACGTACTGCAGCGCCTGCACCAGGCACTCCGAGCTGCCGGTCCACGAGGGAAACTGCTTCCAGGCGGCGCACTTCTCCAGGTAAGCCATGGTCGGCATGCGCTGCTCGCCCCGCTGCACATCGTGCCATGTCTTCATCAGAATGCGGCCCACCTGCAGATACATTACCGTGTTCTCGCCCTCAAACGTGCAAGCGGCCGTGCAGAAGTCGTGCAGACTGCCCAAGTTGGCGGCCGTCAGATAGCCATGCCCGCCGCAGGCCAGCCGCAGCCGCTCAATGCCTTGTGCGGCGTCGTAGGAGCAGCAGGCCTTCAGCACGCAGGCCAATGCATGCAGCTCCGGCAGACGCGCAAAGTCGTTAGCAGAGATGCCGCGCTGCGTCTCGTCATAGAGCTGGAAGGCCCGCTCGCTGGCGACGTGATAAGCCAGGCCAGTGGCCAGCTCGGGCAGCAGCTTCAGCTGTTGTGTCACATGATCCAGGATTTGTGGCTCCCGCGCGCTGCAAATGGCAAACGTGGCGGTAGTGGCAAAGCCCAACCTCAAGCTGCTGCTGCGAACTTACTTCGGGTTGATGGGGCTCTGTCGTCTCACCGCCGAGTAGCGCGTCGCAATGGTGGCAGCCTCCAGCAGTGACATCACCATGAAACGCGCCACACTGCAGCGCACAAAAATCATGGGGAAGTACGCCAGCTGCGAGACGGGGCTCTGCGCGAAGCTGCCGTCCCGCAGCACCTTGGCATAGCGCATCAGCATGTTGGTGCGCGGAATGCGCACATCCTTCAGGCCCAGATAGCCGTTGTTCACGCCCAACAGGCCGATTTTCTTGCTGATCTCACCCACGTCGATGCCCGGCAGCGGCGCGTGCGTCCGCTCGTCGCGCAGCGGCAACACAAACAGCTGCATGCCCTTCGGCTGGTTGTCAATGTACAGCTGCGCCACCAGAATGCAGTGATTGGACACATGGCCCACTGCAAGTGCAACCCAAGACCCGTCATTGTAGTCATATCAAAGCATATGCAAGATATAGAATGCGCATCAGCGGCAGAGACTGGAATTGTGCTGTTGTCGTCTGCGGCAGGGGCGGGGAGTATGAAAGGGCATGTATGTAAATGCGAGTGAATGAAATGCCTATAAAGGAGAGCGGATCATAGTCTCTGAGAGAGCTAGTTGCTCTCTTTTCGAAAGCAGGTCACAATAATTCGACAGAGTAGAGACGAAGTCTGAGAGCGGGTTCCAATGCTACGACCAGCCATACAAATATGTGGTTTGTATGAGATGCGCATTCTATAGTTTGCACATTCTTTGATTATATGCAGATTTTCAGCAGGTACTCACTTCCACCCGGCCACCACTTGTAGGCGGTCAAGCTGGGCGTATTCAGCACGAACTCGTCGGTGGCGCGATCGTAGTCCGCCCTGGTCTCGAGACCGCGTATAAAGGTGCCGTGGCCCAGTTCGGTTTGCGCGTAACTGCCGATGATCTCCAGTTGTTCAGCACGTTTGCCGAATTTCTCGTACAACTCAGGCGTGCCTTGTTCCTTGATCGTCTTGCTGAACATGAGATAATGCACACCCATCGGATTTCCAGCAGGTATCAGGGCATTAACAAAGCAAAGGTCCAACATGAGGTTGCTTGAGAACAGAAATACAATCAAAAATAACAATTCATAAAATTGAGTGGTGGAAAGAGGGGAGGAGAGTGCTAATGCAAGTGCGGAGGTTGCGAGTGGAAGTACTGAAATACGTGAGAGAAGCATTTTTTCTTCTTCAAACTTTCATTTTGGTAAAAATCAAGCACAACTTTTTTAAACACATGGCTTTCCAGTTCTTTTCCTCTCCCACACAATAGCATTTTACACATCACGCCACACATAACCGTGCTGTAGTGGGTGCACGTGTGCGGGTGCAAGTGCGATTACTAAATACAGTAGCTAAATAAATTTTGCGCACGCTTTTAGGATGCAGAGCGTGCGAGCAACAGTGCAATAAATATTGTGCAACCAATGCACTCTTTTCTACACTCTGTATAGTGCGTGAAGTGCTGAAATCACAGCACTGCACTGTGTTTTTCCGAACACTCGTATAAATATATATCCCGTCTCATTGCTTACGGATAAATATCCGATCCTCCTGGGTTCAATCGATCTTGCAGGTTCTTCAGCTTTATTGTTGTATTTACAGTTTGCTTTACAGCTGCACTGCAGATCTCTTCATAGGACTGATACTCATAGTCTAGCTGATCTTCCATGTCCTTGAAGAGTTCTTGCTCTGAAAAAACAACAGCAACAATCTTAAATTAGTAGAGCTTGGTGATAAAGGAAGTAGATAATGCCAACCATGACACAGATTGCTGACGAAAGTTTCGAATCGGCGCGCTCTGATGTAGAAAGCCTTACAAAAAATACATATTTCAAACTATTATGAACTATTACGAGCTAATTGTATTAATTTGTGCTTATAAGTTTCTACAACAACCTACATCCTTCTTTAACCTCCAGAATAAAATATTACATTGTATTATATAATTTGATGAACTATGCAAATTTTATTGGAATTTAATTAAAGCTGCTTTGGCAGACACTTTCATTAAAAAAAAGTTTCAGAATTATCATGACGAATTCAACGGCACGAAATATTTGAATATTTTTCATTATAATTAGGCAATACAATATTCACAGAAACTGAACTAATTCATGAAGTAAAAAAATGGCTTCTTTTAACAGCACACTAATAATACAAACATGAGCGTACGCAGGTAGGGGCAGCTGCCCCCTAGACCTTTGAAATCATTAATACACACGAAATTTCAATCTGATCCAATCTGATCCTTTTAGAGACAATTATTTTATAAAGTTTTCAAACAAGTTTTTTGTTTAGGAGCACCGTTCTTCTCAGGGCTCGAACAGATCTCGAAACTGGGCATCAAGCCTCTTTGGAAATTTGTGAAAAACATCAAAATTCTGACAGATCACTACTTTGACAACTCCAAAACGGAACTCCAACTGGTATCGCTAAGGACCCAACAGGGTCTATGCGTGGCCTTCTTCTTAGGCAGCCAGATTAACCTAACCTAACCAAACAAGTTTTTTAAACTTGGGTAACAATTTTGAAACGAAAATTTTAAGAGAAGATTTAAAATGTTCTTTCATATATTTCTAGAAAAATATTTAAATTTTTGAACTGAAATTGAAAAAAAAAACTTAGTTTTGGGGCAAGATAAGAAATACGAAGCGCCAGAAGTCATGAGCTTCATATGTAAATATTAGATTAGAAAAATAATTGAGTAGATAGCAGACATTTTTGTCTGCACTGCTGCAATTAGGATTTTGACACCGTAACTTATGGGAAGGTGACCATACATATATGTATTTCATATATTTTAGCTCTAAGATAGGTACAAATCGGAATTCAAAAATAACAATCAGTGTCTAACCTATGCCAATTTTTTTACAAAAGCCTTTGCCAAAACTACACACAAAGCAAACAGCCCATACAAACATTTTTAGCTATAGAAGCCTGCAATTTTGTTGATAATAAATCAAAGAGTTCACTGCTGAAGATCGGTGTTCCGTGCTATATTTCGAAAATCCCAGTGTCAAGTGCTCAGTTTATATGCCACTCACCGATCGTGCGCTTCATTTTCAGTTTCTTCGCGCCGCCGTTGAACCAAGCCGCGAATTCATGCACATCGAAACTGGCATTTTGACGCTCTTTTGCGAGATCAGGATTAATGAGCTGCTGCAGCGTCATGTTGGAGTCCTTTTTTAAACCGTAGCGGCAGATGCGTTCCGCTTTGCATGAATGCACGCCGAAAGCGATATCGACGAACTGTCCGTGCACTGCACGCCGACTGAAGTATAATTCAAAGATCAGCTGGTGTCTGTCCACAGACAGAGCAATAACAACAAGCAGAAGCTTGCGCTATCGAAGCACACACGCTCTGAAAAGCTCTGCCCTTATACGCCTTTAATTTCAACAGAAATTTAGCAGCAATAGAAAACATTTTATTGGCACACTCACAAATTCACCACAATGCAGAAATATATACATATGTATATAGCAACACAAAAAGATATTAGTATGACAAGCAGTTAGCGATTTGGTTTACAAGTTGGACTTCATGAAGGGCTTCAAATACTGCTCGAAAGACTTGGGCACGGGTTTCTGATTCAAGGGACTGCGTTTGGCCGCCTCGAAAATGCGCTCGTACACGTTGCCGTCGTAGGCGCCCAGCACCGAGTTAAGCACGCGATCGTGGAAATCGAAGCCATCGCAAATGGCCACCGCATCGGGTCGCAGCTTTCGGAGCGTCTCCTCCAAGCGGCGTTGCAGCGAATTCAGCTCATCCGTCGACAGCTCAACGAACTGCAAAGAGAGTGGCGCACAAGCATTGAAATACATACTTCAAGAACTTGTCTGGGGCTCAAGCGCAACGGCAAGGCACCTACCCGCAAAATATCGTTCATGTGCCGCAGCGCCGTCTGCACCAAGAAGAGTTCCAGCAGATTCTGCAGAACGTTGTTGAGAGCGACGGAGCGCTGAGAGGATTTGCGGCCTGTGATTTGTTGCAAGAAAGTGGCGGCGACGAATTGACGCCCGTGTAACTGTAAATGCAGTTGACATTTGGTGAATCTGAACTTGGGGGGCATGGCGTGCATTGAGAACTCACCTCGGCGGCCTGAGTCAACTCGATGCCGGTGTGATTGGCAGCCTCCTCTGGCGTCTCGCCCGCAGCGATGCGCTTCGACAGATTCTCAAAGGCAATGCGAGTTTTGCTAAGCATTTTACAAAAAAAAAACATGGCGGCATTAGTTTTTGTTACCACATAGGCTCAATGAGCACATACTTAGCTGCCGTGTACTGCAGTGCTTGCACAATGCCGTACCAGGTGCCCGACCAACCGGAGAACTTGCGCGCCTGAGCAAACTCAGCCAGATACGCCACGCTGGCTGGCAGCTGCTTGCCCGCGCTGAGTCCCTGCCACGACTTGACCAGGAAGCGGCCGATTTGCAGCAGCAGTACCGTGTTCTCGCCTTCGTACGTGTACGCGGCCACTGCGTTGCCGTAGATCGTGCTCAAGTTGGCCGCCGTCAGGTAGCCATGTCCGCCGCAGGCCAAGCGCAGCTTCTCAATGCCCAGGCAGGAATCAGTGGTGCACAGCACCTTCAGCGCACACGAGAGTATGTGCATCTCCAGCATGCGGCCGTACTCGCCACCGTCGATGTCCTTCAGCGTCTGCTCGTACATTTCCCACATGTACTCCGCGCACAGATGGTACGCCATGGCAACGGCTATTTCCGGGAAGACCTTCATCTGCTGCGTAACATGATCGATAATTTGCGGCTCGGGCTCGCTGAAAATATAAGGTGCGTTTTATACATTTTTCTTAAAAGTCGAGTTCAAAGGCACGGGAGGAAAAGCGAAAGGAGATGAAAAGATACCTTTTTGACAAATATTTCGTATTTAACACAACAACAACGAACAAGAGGTAGAATTTGTCAAATGAAAACTTTTCGATATATCGCAAACAAATGCATTTTTGTTATAAAAGTAGATTTTTCTAATACGATTGTGTTGAAAAAGACCAGCAGTTTAGACTTTTAATCTCAACTGAAATCAAAAATAAATTATTTAAAATTATACATATCGAACATTACTCGATAGTAATAATATCGATGTTTTTAGTTATCGATAGTAAAACATTTCATTTTCTAGTATCGATACAAATGTACGATACTTTCTCTCAAAATATCAAATTCTTTGTATTGGCCAAAGTTCAAAGTTCATCCCAGCTTCAGCTGGTGTACCTCCCACTTACTTCGGATTGATGGGACTCTGTCGGCGCACGGCCGAATAACGCGTCACAATGGTGGCTGCCTCCGAGAGCAGCGTGGAATTCAGATTCACAATCAGACAACGCGTATACACCATGGTCATGTAGTTCAGTCGCGAAGCGGGACTCTGCACGAAGCTGCCGTCGCGATTCACTTTGGCATTCTTCATGAGCATATTCGTGCGTGGTATACGCACGTTCTTGAAGCCCAGGAAGCCCTGATTTACGGCGAGCATGCCCAGCTTTTTGCCAATTTCTCCAATATCAACACCGGGCAGCGGCATGTGCGTCTCGCGATCGCGCAATGGCACGATGAACATTTGTATGCCCTTGTGCTGGCCATCTATGTAGAGCTGAGCCACCACCATGGCGTGATTGGCCGTATGACCCACTGGCAAGAGTAGATCACATGTTGATATCAGAAGGAAAGAGTTTATTTTTGCAAATACTCACGTCCACCGGGCCACCATTTGTAGGCGGCCAAATTGGGTGTGTTCAGCACAAACTCGTCGGTCTTGCGATCGTATTCGGCGCGTGTCTCTATGCCGCGCACGTTGGTGCCATGCGCCAGCTCGGTTTGGGCATAGGTGCCAATGATGTTGCAGTTCTCGGCTGGCTTGCCGAATTTCTCCACTTGCTCCGGCGTTCCCTGGCTCTTGATCACATCCACGAACATGGTGATGTGTGTGGCGAACGGGGAGTTAGCCGGCATCAAGCCATGGCTAGCGATTCCGTACAACATCTTCCTGCAAGACAATGAAAAGTATGTATGTGTTTAAGTAGGTCTAAATATCAATTAATCCTAAATAAAATCGAGTATTCGAATATATTAAGTAGCACTCAGATCATTTAGTTCGATCAATTATACTACAACCTGGCTAGCTCTTAATAATCTTTTGTATTTTTTGTTTTTGTTTTGTAAGAGATTGTTTGCCATTGAGAAGTGAGCCCTCTCTCGCTTTATCGCACACCTCTATGATATCTATCACCTACTGGTCCAAAGGTCAACCGAACCGGTATCGGTTTTCGATAATATCGCTTAGATTCTCGAACTTTTTTGAAGAATAGCTTATATATCTTTTCACGTTTGATCATTTGGAGGAAAGTGTGTTAAACCTTGACTCCCGCCCGCCTCGTTACACCGCTACGCTTAAAGCTTTTCTTATTATAACATAATCATAGCTTAAACTTACGGCCATATATCGTTGCCACCAGGATTTCTCAATTGCTGCAGCTTTCTTAGTTTGGTTGCCGTTTCTGTGGTGTACTTGATCGCCTCATTGTAGAGCTCCTCATGCGACATATAGTCAAAGCGATGTCCATCGCTCAGATCCTTGAAAAGATATTCCTCTGCATAAAAGAGACGTACATATATTTGAATAGTAATAGATACATATTATAGAACTGCAACTTTTAAAATCTTTGGTAGTGCAGTTTAAATATTTTATTTCAAAATACTTAACACTAGATTTTCAGAATATGGTTTCAATATAAAATTTCGACAAAATTATAGAGCAATGGCTAAGCGCATTTAGTGGAAAAATAAGAGAATTAAAAGCTGCGTTTGGTTAAGTAAGCTTTAAGCAAGAGAGGGACGGAGAGAGTGTGAATTGGCAGAGAAGACCTAGTGACCTACTAAAAGCAATGCATGTCAATTAACAACAAACCATAATTAGAGCAAAAAGTGCACGCAGAATTGTCGGCTAGTTACTCTGCTGTCAATGCAGGGTTGAGAGGCCAAAGTACATACATACATAGGTCTATGGAAGCGCAGTGAAGCAACTTTCTTAAAACTAGCATATTTAGACTACATGCTTTTGTATTAAGTTCATCTGGGCATCAATATTTCAGCTCGTTGCCAAAATAAGTAATTTGTTTGACATTAATAGCAAATATTTGCTCAGAGCCATGGGAACGCTCAGGTAGTGTCCACCCGGCTAATCGATAAAAAAATCTAAGTGATAAGCGCTGATGGCTGCCTTCTCGCTGATATCGCACAAATCGTTACACAGCAGTTTCTCTTCAAAATAAGAGGCTGGACTTTGATATTGTCACAACTTTTATGAGAACACGTCTGCCATTGCTTCGGCCGAAATGTCAGATAATGTTATGTTTTAGCCCGTAACAACACTCGAGCATATTTAAAATTTGTTTGTGCTATATACATAGCTTGTATTTACCATTTTCACGCTTCTCTTTCAGCTTCTCAGCGCCGCCGTGCCACCAGTTCTGGAACTCTTCAATGCTGAAGCTGGCGCCATTGCGCTCCTTCTGCAGATCCGGATTAACGCGTGCGGGTAATAGGCTCTTTTCGGCAGGCATACTGTCCTGTTGTACGGATATACGAAGCAACAGCTGGCTATACAAATCACAACAATGCGCTTACTAGCGTAGTTTGGAAGGTATGTAATTGCGGTGTTGTGCGAATTAGCACTGAATGGCTCGACTTTCTCGCAACGACTGACAAATTTAAGAGCGCGGCACGAGCTTTTGCGCCAGCTGCTATGATTAAAGTGCAAAGCTATCAAAACTCATGTTAGCCAAAAATAAACAAATACCTGCTCTTATCATTCAGACGCCACTGCTCAGCGGCGCGTTGAGGTGAGGTCATAATAACATAATAACAGAGTGCTCCAACGCAGAGCCCCAACGCTCTTCGCGCACGTACACTCACAATGAGCGCGAGAGAGTGAGAGAAACCGTTTAGATATTATGGTCGGTCGTATCGCTCGTTATCATGCACTACACTCGTGATCATAACAACTTGAATAAAGTATCTCATTGGCAAAGTAGTACATATCCATATACAATAAGTAAATTTCAATTGACTAAATTCCAACATTCATTCGATGACTAAAAATTTTAGAAAATAAGCATAACATGTTTTGCAGGTACCGTTATAAAAATAGGTTAGGTTAGGTTATACTGGTTGACTAAATAGGCCATGCATAGACTCTGAAGGGTTTCTAGCGACACCAGTTGGTGCTTCGTCTATGAGTTCGGAAAGTAGTAATCCGTCTTATTACACAACATGCTAGCAAACTTCCAGCTTTAAGACCTCCTCCAACTCACAAGCGTATTCATTATAATATTATTTCTCCTTTTACTAATATCTATATTATTAGAAAAATCATCAAATGTTCACAAATAAAAATTGCTGTCGAAAGTTTGTTTGGTAATATTAAGTGCAAATCTTTGAATTTATTATACATATTTAATACTGTTACTAAATTGGAAAATGTATTTTTTAATAAATTTAAAAGATGTTAAAGCAGAATTTAAGAATTTCGCAATTAATTTTAAACGAGATATCAAGCCACATGTTGTTATAGTTTCCCCACCAACCCAAAAAACATTTTAACTCAATCTTTTAAGGTTTTCACTTTTTATAATCATAATTTTTATAATTTTTGCTATATACATACATATATGCTTGGGAATACTTCAAACTTAAAGCAATCTACTGCTGTGCAAAGTCGCATATTTAGACCACGCCTACTTTTGATTGTTACAAACTAATGTATGAATTCTATATGCACTCGCGTGGCTGTAGTGCATGCAAAATTTATTCAAGCATTTACAATTTAGATAACAATTTAACAACTGACTAAAGATTCCAATTTAAATTTTGGACTGCATGAAGGGCTTCAGATGCTCATGGAATGATTTCGGCACGGGCTGTCTGTTCAATGGACTCTTCTTGGCGGCGTCGAACAGCCGCTCATACACGTTGCCATCGTAAGAGCCCAGTGTAGAGCTCAAAGTCCGATCGTGCAGGTCGAAGCCATCACAAATGGCAACCGCATCGGGACGCAACTTCTGAAGCACCTGCTCCAAGCGCGTTTGCAGCGCACGCAAGTCACTATCGCTGAGTGGAATGAGCTTTTGAATGAGAGCAAAGAATTGCCGTTAATAAAGAGAATGCCTATGGAAGAGCGATGTGCCCCCGCCAAACTTACTCTTAGAATGTCGCCCATATGCCGCAGCACCGTATGCACCAAATACAGCTCCAAAAGACTCTCCAGCACTTTGTTCAAAGCAGCCGAGCGGTCTTTGGACTTTTCACCAGTGATTTGCTCTAGGAAAGTGGCGCAAACAAAGGAACGACCGTGCAGCTGGAGAGCGTAAAAAAGCACAGTTAGCGTGTATATGCAAAATGCAATCGATGGCAGACTTACCTCGGCGGCTTGCACAAGCTCAATGCCCGTATTGTTGGCGGCCTCAGCTTCCGTCTGCTTCGTCTTCAAGCGCTGCGACATGTTCTCATACGCCAGGCGAGTTTTGCTAAAGGAAGATCAGAGCGATATTATGTAAAAGTGACCGTCAAGTTAAAGGCCGCCTCCAACATACTTTGCGGCAGCATACTGCAGAGCCTTCACAATGTTCTGCCACGTGCCGGTCCACTGGCCGAACTGCTGCTTGCCCAACACACCCAAATACGAAATGGTGGGTGCCAGTGGCTTGCCGGCGAGCGCACTGCGCCAGGACTTCATGAGAAAGCGGCCAACTTGCAGCTGCAGTACCGTGTTCTCGCCCTCGTAGGTGCAGGCGGCGGCGGCGGACGCAAACAGCGGACCCATATTGGACGAGGTCAAGTAGCCGTGGCCGCCGCACGCTAAGCGCAGACGCTCAACACCCGCGCTGGAGTCGTAGGAGCAGAGCGTCTTCAGCGAGCAGGAGAGCGCGTGCATTTCCGGCAAGCGCGAGAACTCACCACGTGCGATATCCTTGCAGGTGGTGTCATACAGACTCCAGAGGTAGTTGCCGGAGAGGCGATAGGCTATGGCAGTGGCTATTTCGGGGAAAAGCTTCAACTGCTGCGTCACATGCTCGATGATCTGAGGTTCGGGTTCACTGCAAGAGAGAGAGAGAGAGCGCGAGATAAAGAGTGAGAGCGAGCTGCACTACTGCGGATCAAGCGAACTTGCACCTACTTCGGATTGATGGGACTCTGTCGACGCGCCGCCGAATAACGCGTCGCAATGGTGGCGCCCATTGTCAACACGGTGGCATTGTTCTGCGCGATCATGCAACGCATGTACACCATGGTGAAGTAGGTCAGCACGGAGGCGGGACTCTTGACGAAGGTGCCATCGCGCAGCACTTTCGCATTGCGCATGAGCATGCGCGAGCGCGGTACGCGCAAATTCTTCAGACCCAAGAAGCCGTTATTGACGCCGTAGAATCCCATCCTCACGCCAATATCGCCCGCATCTACGCCCGGCAGCGGCATGTGCGTCTGCTCGTCGCGGATTTGCACGTAGAACATCTGCACGCCTTTCGGCTCGTTGTCGATGTAAAGCTGCGCCACGACAATGGTATGATTGGCCGAGTGGCCCACTGCGAAAGGGAAAAGCATGAGTGGCAACTGTTGCTGTTGCAAGCCAGCAGCGATACTTACATCCGCCGGGCCACCATTTGTACGCCGATATGCTGGGCGTATTCAACACAAACTCGTCGGTGGCGCGATCGTAGTCCGCCCGAGTCTCGAGACCACGCAGAAAGGTGCCATGGCCCAGTTCGGTTTGCGCGTAGGCGCCCGTCACCTCAAAGTTCTCAGCGCGCTTGCCGAATTCCTCGAACTGCTCGTCGGTGCCTTGCGTCTTGAGCGCTTCCACCATCATGGCGAAGTGCACGCCAAAGGGATTGCCGGCCGGCATGGCGCCCCATATCACGGATGAGCTGTACATGTCCCTGTAGAAGCAAAGTTGTCAGCTGCTTCTCATACAATGCATGCAATTGCGTGCCCTGCCCCCCACTTACGGCCAGATGTTCGTGCCGCCAGGATTGCGCTCCTGCTGCATTTTGCGAAGCTTCTGAGCTGTCTCCAAGCCTTGCTTAACGGCTGTATCATATATTTCCTCATTGGACTTGTAGTGTATGAGCGTGTTGTCCTCTCCCATGTCCTTAAATATGTAATTCTCTGGCCATGTTTAAAGGCGATCAGAGTTTCGGGTTTTAGATTTAGCAATTAATGCAATTAGCTTTATTTTTAATTTCTACAGATATTACTTAATCTTATCTTGAAGTGATATGTGCGAAATAATGGTTCAAGGTCTAATCTGCTGGTAGATGGCGCTGAGAGGTAAGTTTCGAATCTTAAGTATCCATAATGGCAGTAATCGCAATCACAAACTGTTGCCTAGTTATTGTTTACTGCAAAAGGCAGAATTGGAATATAGGCAAATTTTATTGCGAATAGCGATAGCATTTAAAAGAAAAGCTATCAGGAGTGCCAGCTAAAAAATCAAATTTTTTCAAGGCTTTATGTGTAATACAACAGGTCCTTGGTTTTTCTTATAGATTTATTAGTAACGACTCGGTTCTCATCAGCGGTCACCATCGCCGATCACCATCATCATGATAACCACGCCCATTTGCATAGCAGTCTAATACTGTGCCGTGACGTATCGCTAGAACTGAAAAGCTTGGTCCAATCTTGCTGCCGATAAGGCGATATAAACTAAGTAGCTACACCCCTTCTTTGTATATGTGCGTTTCAAAAGAGCCAAGCTATTTTCACTGCTGGCAAAAATGAGCGAAAGTAGAGAATTGGAAATAGTTTACTAATTAATAATTTAATAATATTTCACTGCATTGCAAAATTCACTTTTCCCAGCCACAAGCAAAGCTTATTTGAAATTCATCTGCGTAAATATTTTCAGTGTATTCATCAGGTTTAATTTGGTAAAAGGTATCTAATAAACTCCATATATTACATATTCGAGTTCAGTTTACTATGCATTGAAGGGCAATTTGGCATTGTGGAAAAACTACCATATTTCCTTACTTCCTTCCTTCCTTCCTCTTTTCGACCCTTCCTTCCTTCCTTCCTTCCTTCCTTTTCTTAAATACCAATTCCTTGTTGTAGGTAATCATTATATTTTAATAATTATAAAAGAATCCCCTTTATTGTTAATACCCTTTAACGTGTTTCAAACTGTAGTCGGAATATGAGTACCAAGATCAATCGTCCTTACAAAATTTTGCACCAATTGATATTTTGAACCCACTTCATATCGCAGATACCAAAGTGATTTCTTGATTTCTGCAACAAATTTTGTGCTTGCTGTTGTTGTTGCCGTTACTAAACAACATAAAAAACTACATACTATGGTCTTATCTCTGCGCTTGTCACAAGCAAAGCACACGAAGAGCAGCAACCTAATCTCAAAAAAGCCATCTTCCATCACTCGCTTCTCACAGAATTTTTCAACTTACCCACATCTCTCTTGAATCGCAACTTTTCGGCGCCGCCATGCCACCAAGTGGCGAATTCCTCCACCTTGAAGCTGGCCGCGTCGCGTTCCTTCTGCAGATCCGGATTAACCGTGGTCGGTATTATACTCTTCGTCGGCATTTTCAGCGAGTTCTCTTACTGCTTCCAAAATTTAATGCAATGAAAATTTCCAACGAAGACGGCCGTTTGCACTTTACCTACGACTGTTCGATTGCGCGATCGCTGGCAAACTGAAGAACTTTGCGCTGCCCGGGAGCGTTAATGCGATATTTGTGCTTCAAGAGAACTCGTCTTGACGCGGCCCGTCCTCCAGCTGCAACTGGCAATGAGTGCGAAAGCTTTTGCTGATAACATTTTAAATAGAAGAGAAATGTGCAAATGCACGAGTATATTTTATTATATTATTCTTCAGATATTTAGCATGTATGAATATAGCCGCTCGTTGTATTCAGAGCCGGCAAGTGGCACAGCAAAAATGTATCTACGAGAATGCATAATGTTTTAGTTCGGAGCTGCACTCGCATAAGCTGTTAGTCATGAATTTGCTCCTTGGACTTGTTCAAAGTATCTTTTACGTTAAATTCCTGAACCAAATGCGAAATTTAAAATTTGAATTGCAAAAATTTCTAAGACGAATATTTACAATATTTTCTGAAAAGAGGAGAGGAGGAGAAAATTAAGTTTTTCACGTTCTTTGACGACACTGTACAGAAATTAAAATTCATGCCAAACCGCTAATCGCTATATATATTTTTTTGCTGTATTTATGGAATACAAAATATATAAGGACCTAGATTTATGCCTAACTTAGGCCCCTACCAATATATAGGCATCACAACCAATATTATATAGATATAACATTAAATCACATCAAATATATGAACAAATGTTCCGGGGACAGACGGGCAAGGAGGAGCGCTGCTATTCAACCGAAAACCAAGAAAAGACCAGACGAGCAAGGAAAAGTACTCCTAGTAAATTAAATAGATTAATTTCAGCAACAGCCAATCAGAGCACAACAGGGAAGAAGAAGCACTGCTGTATATAAGGTGCAGCTGTAGCCAAAGCTGACCGAGCTGCCAAGCAGAGAGGTTGTCTGATTTTTTACTCTTCGTTGTTCCTTTTGGTTGAATTCTAACCTCAAAAAGGGTATTTCTGGTACGGAACCCTTGACTGACTCGCACTTGACTGTTTTTCTTTTTTTGTTTCTATAAGCGACTTTTTCCTATGGCGTTAGGACTCCTGCTCTCATTAGTCCCTGCGCGGTTTAATTATAGAAACGTATAGGAACAACATGCAAAATTCGGTACTATTTTAGTTTGAAAATTACCGCAGTACCACCTACCTTCAGTACCTTTTTGTGAATACCAATTAATTAGGGTTTTCACAGTGTCTCATATTTGTCGTATATGTTATTTGAAATAAGAATATACAACAGTCATAAAAATAAGTTTGCTTTTCTCATACAAAAATCAAATACAACACGGCAGCCTATGTATTTCAAAAGTCATATTCAATTTCATTGGAAATTTCCATGCATGGATCGAGCTCGCCGCGCCTTGCACGCAAAACAACAACTCATCGCGCCACAAATATTAGGCTCGATCACAGCCGTATTATTTGTTAAATTGAGGATATGACATATGACGATAGGAAACACTGTGAATACCCTAAATATTGTGTACTGCTCTGCAAGTTTTAAATTCTTTTTGCGAAAAATTTCAGAGCTCTAAAATTGAATTTATGGAAGACTAAAAAGTAGAAAATAAAAAAAACCTTTTTAAAAATAAGCTTTAATTTATTTAATGTACTAAAAAGGAGAAAATAAATTGTTTCCAAGTCACCTGTATCTTACTATTAATAAAAGCTTGTGCTCAATATCCATATTCAAAATATTTTTCATTACTAGAATCTATTTGCAAAAAATTATTTAAATAAAATATTGTGGTAACTGGTTGACAAATATTGAACACATGAGCGCCCCAAGCTTTTATTAATAGTAAGATACAGGTGACTTGGAAACAATTTATTTTCTACTTTTTAATACATTAAATAAATTAAAGTTTTTTTTTATATAATTTTATTATACAAATGTTTTTGAATTGAATTTTTTAAAGTTTTTGTTGAAAATTGCGTTTTACACTTTTAATTTATTCAATTACGGTTTTCTATCTTTTTATCAAATTTATTTATGATTCCTACATTTTAAGTGACTATGTCTTTAAGTGTTTATAATTTTGTTACAATTTTTGATTTTTTGTTATATATGCTTCGTGTTTGTCATAAAAGCAATACTTTTTATACTGTGCTAATGCCGTTTTTACAGGGTGTTGGAGGTTGTGCAAAAAAGTAATATTCAATTAAAAAACGACTATACCATTTCCTGATTGATTTCAAAGATTGTCAAGTTTTTTTGATTAGTGAAATTTATTTTAGAAACTGATAAAAATTTTTCATATTAAGTATTCGATCGAATTGATTTCAGAATTAGTCATATTTATTTCGGGAACAGCCAATTTGATGATAGAAATCGGCAAATATAATAGAGAAAAAGCAATTTGATTTCATTAACTGTGTTTTAAGTGGCTGCAAAGAAAGTAGGTCCTATTATGATTTTAAAGCAGTCAACTTGGTAAATTACACTGACCTTTCTACTTTTCCGGCTGCTTTTGCAACTCTTGCCAATTCATGGCCAGCCGTTCTTCGACTCTTTCTTCCTGCTCCCGCCTGCCCCGCAGCTCCTCTACTTCGCGGTCCTGCTGCTGCAGCCGCTCGACCTGCCGCCACTGCAGGTCTACGCGCTCTTCATCGCGCTGCAGCCGCAGCTCCTTTTCCCGCAGCCGCAGCTCCAGCTGGCAACAAAACTAGCAAAGAGAAGAACAATTCAAACATAAAAAAACGTGTCGAAGAAATTTTATTTAAAAAAAAAATAATTTAGGCGCAATATTCATTTATACAACTGAATACTTTTGCCAGCATCCCTACGATGGTGATGCTGCTGCTTCCTTTTGCTTCTGGGATTGGTTTCTGAAATACAGTAGAGGCTCGAAAAAGTTAAGTAGTTTTTTTGAATTCTTAACTTTTCCGTGATATGAAAAATTCATGTGATTATACGTGTGTTTACACATTGTTTATATAGTTGTTATTGTGTATTAAGGTCTACATATGTATGTTTTTTTATTATCTTTATATTTTAAATACAATAATGTATGTGCTATCCAGTATACATTATTACGCTTATATGATGTTTGTTGCAGTAAAGTAATCAGTAACCTTATTCTGATGGAGCCTTTTCTCCGAATGCGATTTAACGATGTCCGATCGAAGCTCAAGAAGCTGTGAAATATGTTTGTCGGAGAACTCCGTATTGTACTTATTCCATTTGATTAGCGTATTCACCGCGCATATTGCATCATTGTAAGGTACAAACTCTGGAGCTTCGGAAACATGAAAATCCATGGCCAATCGATTAGCTAAAACGCCTGCATCTGACTGTTTTAAAATCTTGCATTTTTCGGCGACTGATAATCTTTTTTGCTTACGTGCTGCTGACATTGTTTCAAAACAAAACAAATGCGACTGTTCCATTTAACAAGCATTTGATGTGTGCAAAGATGTTAACGTTGTATGTATTCGCATGAAATTTATAGCGGTAAATGTCGTTACTTTTTTTGCTCTCCATGTGTACAGCACTACACACACAGATATAAGTAGCAACAATCGCCATGAAGGGAGTCAAAATGAATTTAGAAATAGAAAAATACAATAAAAACAAAAATGACTCGAAAATGTTATAAAAGAACTTAACTTTTTAGAGTCGCGTCTGGTGACTGAAAGCTGCTTAACTTTTCCGTATACTTAACTTTTGCGCGTCTTAACTTTTCCGAGCCTCTACTGTATAAATATAATTAAAATACAATTAAGTAATTTATAAATTTTTTTTAATACCTTCGCTCCCTTCAGCCCGTATTTCGGCAACATTTTCGCCGCGGCGGATTCCTTTGCCATCTTTTTTGACCTCCCTACGCCCAATGTGCGGCGATTTTCCAAGACACATTTAACTTCAAATTTTGAGTTGGGTGGCTTGCGTACACATGAGCAGCTGTAGGTTGCCAACGGCCACCGGAGCGAATGGCAAAATTCTTGGAGGATCGTTATCGAGTTGCCGCCTGTTGGTTTGTGAATCTTTTTGCGAATTTCGTTTTTCCCTCGCCAGCACCACGTTGGAAATTATTATAATATAAATAAAGTTATTGAAATGTTACTTACGTCGCTTGGCTGGCGGCGGCGATTCGGACCAGTCGGCAAATAGGTCCACGCTTTGCCGTTCCAACGGATTTATTGTGGCTAGAAATAGAAATATATTATAAACTAAGTTAAATTAAAGAAGATAAGATGACTTACCTGGTGCAATTAGAATGTTTTCTAAAATTTGGAAGCTGTTCGCGGTTCGAGTACCTGTAATAAAATTTTGTTTAAATATACATACATTAGTTTTTATATATTAAATTATAATTTCTAATGGGAACTGCTCCTTTTAGTAGTTTGACCTTTCCCAGCCATTCCGGAGCGAAATGCCTGTGGCAAACTCTCGGAATGGCTATTTTAAGGTCGTTCAGCAGTCCCAAATTGCGTAGCCATGTTCTTCGCATCCGTGGCTCCTTCGGGATGCGGAACAGGCGGTCGAATCCCTCGCACCCTGGAACAGCACATTTAAATTTATACATAACACTTTTTGAGTGGCGAAAGTGGAGAAAATTTAAATTTTATCAGTTTTTTAAAATGGCGGCCGTTGCAGGGAGAAAATTTAATTTTTAACAGTTTTTTAAATGAAATGGTAAAATTGAAAGAAACCAATGTAGCATAACATATCGCACGGAGGGAAATAGCAGCAAATGTATAGAAACCAATGTGAATGTTAAAATTGATAGAAACCAATGTGAATGTTAAAATTCAATGTAAGAAATGTGGCACGACACACAAACGCAAATGTATAGAAACCAATGTGAATGTTAAAAAATTATATAAAAAAAACTTTTTAAAAATAAGCTTTAATTTACTTAATGTATTAAAAAGTAGAAAATAAATTGTTTCCAAGTCACCTGTATCTTACTATTAATAAAAGCTTGGGGCGCTCATGTGTTCAATATTTGTCAACCAATCTCTAAACACATAAACAAAAGGAGTACATTTTTGAAATGTCCTTTGAAAATATCTGATAACGCGACTGCACAATACTGTGTACATATGGTGGTTGCGAAACTCACCACGGCTGCGAATGGTGAATTGCGCGAGAACACCAGAAAGCAAACAATAACAACGGCGAGTGAAAGCCGCGAACATGAAGATATAACGAAACTTGATGAAAAGAGTAGATAGCACGAAAGAGTAGAAAACTAGAAAACTGCTGCCGCTATTTGGAAAGCCCGAACAGCGGGAGAGAAAACAAAAACGTCGAGAATCTGAATTTACTAGTTTATAGCCGTAGTTTAGCTGTGTCTGTAGATAAAAACTAGCAACGTACTAGTGAAATGCCTCAGTCAAAGTGGAATCGGGGCCTGTGGCTCATTACGTTTCTTGCGATGGCAGCGCTAAGCACGGGAAGTTGCAATGACGATGGCTCTTTTGGTTTTTGCAGCAAGGAAGATCGATGCGACAAGGGTGAGGCGCGCTACGATAACTACCGCATCTATAATGTGGAGCTGGCCACGTTGGAAAATGTGGAACTCTTCCAGAAATTGGAAGAGCATAGCGACAGCATGACCTTTATGGGACATGCACGAGAGGTGGGACAGAAGCTGTCCGTGCTGGTAGCAGCGCACAGAATTGCTGACTTGGCAGATCTGCTACGCACGTACGAGATCAAACATCGCGTCTTGGTAAGGGGGAAATGAAATAATTATCTCCATATATGTACATACGGCATGAATAGCAAAATTATGAATTTGTATTTGAGGTTAAATTTCAAAATTACACAAAGAGCTAACTATTTTGTGCACTTGTGTGTCTTTTTGTTAGACGTACAACTTCCAGGAAAAGATCGACAAGAACATGCGCGAAGTGCTGCCCGTGGACACAGATCCAGCCCACTTTGACTGGCAACACTACTTCCACTTGGACACGATCTACAACTGGATGGCTCATATGGCGGCCAAGCATCCGCAAGATCTAACCCTACTTGACATGGGTACGAGCACGCAAGGCGTGCCAATAAAAGGCCTGAAATTGGCGCGCAATCCACATAACAAGGCTATCTTCATTGAGAGTGGCATACACGCACGCGAGTGGATAGCGCCGGCCACTGCCACGTATATTATTAACACACTAATGACCTCGAACGACGCGGCTGTGCAACAGCTGGCCAACAACTACAACTGGCTGGTGTTTCCCTCCATCAATCCGGACGGCTACAAGTACACCTTCGAACACGATCGCATGTGGCGTAAGAATCGTCAATTGTTCGGCACCTGCCGTGGTGTCGATCTAAATCGTAATTATCCGGATCACTGGAATTCCACTGGTTGCAGTGGTGACCCTAGCCGCTACGACTTCTCCGGACCAAGTGCGGCAAGTGAGTTGGAAACGAAACGTGTCACCGAATTTGTTAAGGCTCATGTAGGCAAGGAGCAGATTAAGACGTACATTGCACTGCATTCCTATTCCCAGATGATCATGTTTCCTTACGGCTACACGAAAGAGCGTGTGCCCAACTATGACGATTTGCAGGAGTTCGGACGCAAAGCGGCGGCGCGCATTAAGGATATGAGTGGCAGAACTTATGTAAGCGGCAGTTCAATCGAAACGATTTATCCCACCAGCGGCAGCAGCAGTGATTGGGCGTACACTGAGGCAGACATACCGATTTCCTACACATTCGAGCTACGGGGGCCGCCCGACAGTGAGGACTTGTTCATACTGCCCGCAGCGGAAATATTGTCCACGGCACAGGAGGCGTTCGCTGCCATTCAAACCATTGTAGAGGCGGCTACCGAGAAGGGCTACTACAAGTAAAGTCACAGTTGCCATATTGTGACGGACTCACCGACTCAAGGTCGGGTTGAACTATATAGAACTAGATTTTAGATGAAAGTTTCTTAAAAACAATAATTCAATTTTACGCAGTGCAAATATTTTTCGAAATAAATAGCTTAATATCTCAAAAGTGTTGTCTCGTTAATTTGCACTTTTACTTATATTCTGGGCAGGCGGCTAAATTTGCGTTTCAGCAAATGCGATGCAACTAGATACGACAGTGTCAGCTGCGCTTCACCGCGCTGGTTATGTGATTCCTAGGAGAAATCCGAGGATCGAAAATGGCATTGATTTCCACCTCACAGCCTGCAAATGCACTTGAAAGTAGAATTGCAATTTCAAATTAAAGCGTTTGCCAAGGCAGCTTACCGTTTTCTTTAAGAAATAATATGCGATCGTATAGTACGACACTTTCCACAAGTGGTGCTAACATCAAACGCAGCGTATAAAATATTACAAGAAATTGCCAGTGTCGTAGGTCCGCAGTAGTCACAGAATTTTGTAGCTCAGCGGGGTGCAAGTTGGCAGCAGGTAAGCCCCGTACGGCCCTGTAGAAATACCTGCGTGAAGGACGTCAATCGATTTAGCAACAAAAAGTTCTCATTAGGGCAATACGAACTCCTCAAACTGCATGCCAGGCACATGCTTGACACTTCTCAAGCCACAGTGTTTCAGCTCAGGCCAGTGCTTGATGAGAATGCGCTCGGCCGCAGCGCGATATGAGTGTATCTTGAGGTGTTCGTAGCTACCTGCGCTCAAGCGATCACAAAACACTTCAATGGCATGGCAGGATATTTCACGCGCTTCGTAGCTGAGCTGCGAGAACTGAGGTGATTGCCGCAGAAACTTGCTCAGAGGATATCCAACTTGTGCGGTCGTCTTGTGTGTGCCGCTAGTGCTCAATTTCATGTAACAGCAGCCCACGAAGTTTAGAAATCGCGCCTGCGAGCAGTTGAGGAACATGCGCATAAGTATGGAGCACAAATCGCCGCACGGATGCAGGCCGATGATGCCGAACTGGTAGTCGTGGGTCTTTGGCAGCTGTAGTGCTGCACTAATCGTGGCGAGAAATTCGTGCGGTTGCATGTCCGCGGTAAGACGCAGCGTGACGTGGGTGGGGCGTTGAAATGCAGCTGTTTCTACGGGCGAGAGTAGTTTTAGTGCAGTCGTTTCCAGTTGGGCATCGATTTTCCTTGCCTGCTCGTTCAGCTCATTTTGCA
Source organism: Neria commutata (assembly GCA_963457695.1). Classification (NCBI taxonomy): domain Eukaryota; kingdom Metazoa; phylum Arthropoda; class Insecta; order Diptera; family Micropezidae; genus Neria; species Neria commutata. Next base: position 14,467,110 of record OY735247.1, on the reverse strand, counting down.
TTTCCAGACAGCATACGCGTATGCCACAGCCATAACCCAGCACACGTGCTAAGTGCCCCAAACCAGCACCAAAATCCACAACAAAGTTCACCGGTGTCCGCACGCAGCTACGCTCACAGATCGTCGCCATCTGCTCAATTTCATGGCGCTTCTTAGGTTTCACACACTTCGTGAAGATGTGCCTGAGTTTAGGGTGTGTTGTTAAAGTGCTGCGCGTCGTTGGGTCAATCTTAAGAATATTATTAATTTAAATGGCATTAAACATGGACAATAGCTTACTTCATTAACAGTGCTTCGCTGCCTGCTTATGCACAACTCCTGCAAGCATTGTTTGAGTGCCAAAAGCGTTAGTGGCCAAACTACTCGGCTGGCATCGCCGTTTACGAGTGATGTTAAGCATTCCGGTTGCAGACGCTCCAAACTTTGCTGCCAAGCAAAGGGAATTTTGGACCAATATTGGCTCACGTAAAAGTCCTTTAATTTGAAAGTTAAAGATAATATAAATAAAAAAAAAAATAATTGACCGTGCGGACTTTAGGCCTAGCTTAATTGCATTAACCTGTGCAATGAACGGGGCCTACAAATAGCCATGTCCGAACGTATTGAGAAGCACATAATACTCTCTGAGATCAGGAAGTTTTCCTCCAGATCTCATAGCTGTTTGAATGTGTTAGCGCGAGAAGGAAGTGGCGCCGCGCAAAGCAACAATTTGAAAAATAAATTCTGTTTTATTAGGTGATATGAGCACTTGCCGCAAGTTTTAAAGTTTGATACATTTTTCTTTAATTATGTTAAGCTACTAAGCTACTCACCAGCACATAAGCATTCAAAAGCCAATCATATTTCCTTATAATTTTTAGCGATTTTTCTAATTTCTCTTGTAATTTCTCCTCGCTTTGTTTTTCCATATTTTCCGTTGTAAACAAAAGCCAGCTGTTGTTGCTGTGGTGAGTTTAAGTTTTAGGAACGAGCTGGCAATGCTGTGCAGTCGTCCAGCAGTTTTTGACAGTTAACAAAAGTCAACAAAAGAAAGATAACATCTTTGAAAAATTAAAATAAAAACCAGTTTGTAAAATCAAAACAAGTTGCAGCGCAGCGTAATGAAAAGTAAGTGCACAAAGGCGCACTAAAACAAACAGGAATCACTGAAAGCAAGTTGTGAGTTGCGAAATTATAAGCAAGCATTACTACGTGAACTAAGCAAGTGCTGATAAAAAGCAGCTCTTTTAATTCAAACTGCCAAATACCAAATACCGTCAATTCAACAAGACAATACATATTTCCGATTGGGTGGTGTGTGTAAGTTATAACAGCAGCCCAGCCGATTAGCAAGCAATTAAAGATTACTATGTGCTGATATTAAATTGTCTCTATTTCAGCTCAGAGGCGTTTGATTTTGCTTTCAGTACACTTTAGGAACTACACGCAAACTGACTGCTCCTCATTACATTCTCTCTTCAGCATACTTGTAATAATTGCTAGCTAAAATCACGATAAGTGCATTGAAAATTGTTGGCTTGGTTATTAAGTAAGGCAATTCAAATCACGATGCCCTCCTCCTCTGCCATAAGCGCAAAGGTAAACCCCGATTTACAAAAGGAACGCAATACTGCAACATTCAATACGAAAGAATTCTCCGTCTGGTGGGCTGGTGGAGCCAAGAAATATGAGGATAAGAAATCTTTAGGTAAGTAATTTAGCTTGGAAGATCAGAACTTAAGGTTACTGTTTTTCTTTTAACTTTGTTTTAAAGAGGATTTTTAATTGACAAATTTTGTGCTGCTCCGCTTTAAGTGCAAAGTCTCTGCTGCATTGTTATCGTCTTTGTATACGTCCACTTAAAAAAGCTGACTTCGGCTTTGCTCTGTTCAGCAGTAGCCAAGTTTAGTTGTTGTGGTTAATAAGGAGATTAACGCAATCATAATCGCTTTTGTAAGTAGCGCCAATGTACATCGAGCCAGTGGCGTAGTGGCGTTGCTCGTTGCGTGGCAATGCTACGCATTTTTATACAATTTTCAATTTGCCTTGTCTAATTGTATAAGGTCAAAATTACCGAATAACGTTTAACTTCTTTTCGGTTTAAAACAAATTAATTTTTGAAATGTCAATCGAAATCCTGTATTTCCTTTAAGAGCATCATGCGCGCACCTTTCTTAATGAATCAGAAGAAAGTTTTTCAGTTATATACCAAATTTTATATTTAATTTTTAATCATTTTAATTGGCATATTTTTTGGTTTTTGCAAAAATTTCACTTATTTTAAATTTATTTATTTTTAGTCGATTAATTATCATTTTAAATGATCTCATCATATATATGTGGCATTAGTTCTTCTTTAAATAATTCTTCCAAAGTTCTAATTTTTCAATAGTACAATAACTAGTTCAGAGTCATATCGAACTTTGTACTCTTAACTGGTCCCACCACCGACTTTTTTGTGATTGTGACTATGATAAACAATAACACTTATTCACACGACATGCTGACTTTTAAACGCTGATTCACTGTCTCGAACATCTTGAATTTGCACATATATTTGCATAAATCATATTTCCTAAAACACATACCCAAAATTCGCGTCATTGGAAATTAAAATCAAAATTCATGTTATTCGCATTTGTTGAACTTTGCACCTCATACACATTGCTGTGGATTTATGACGTTGGAGTTATCAGGCACGATTTGTGGCTAAATAGAGTCAGTTGAATTTCTTGGCAGCGAAGTGCTTTTTTATTTATGCTGATAAAGCGAACTTGCGTTGAGTGTTAGCGCCCACGTAGACTGTGTGCCTTTGACAAGTTCATTTGGAGGCAGAAATCTAGCTTAATCGATTAGATTATCGAGCAGAGATAAGCCAAAAGGCTTTTATAAACTCTCTTTTTTTTTTAGCAATTTTCCTAATTCCAAAGTACAGAAATTTTTTAAATTTGCATTCAACACTTTCGCTTTGCAGAAAAACTCTTTCTGGAAGATCCCGATTTGCAGGATGATCTGCCCATTTCATACATGTCTCACAAGGAACTGTACGAGCACAGCGTGCGCAAATCCACCATCATTGCGCAGAAGATACGGAAACTGCGCAGCGACGGCGAGGACGGCGTTGACACCTACAAGTGCGAAACGCTACTGCTGCTGCTCAAGCATGGTATTAATGTATTTTTAAAAATATTTGCAGCGCACTGCTTGGCGGTTCCCTGGGTGCGGCGCTGCTCAAGGAGGGCAATCCCATGGGCCTGCATTTTATCATGTTCGTGCCGACGATCATGGGCCAAGGAACACTCGATCAGCAAATCGAATGGCTAGGCAAGGCTTGGGACTGTTCCATAATCGGCACGTACGCGCAAACCGAGCTGGGACATGGTACTTTTCTGCGTGGTCTGGAGACGCGCGCTGACTACGACGCCAGCACGCAGCAGTTCGTTTTGAATTCGCCCACAATTTCTGCTTACAAGTGGTGGCCCGGCGGATGTGAGTTTCAGCCATGTTCTTGTTCTTCTAATTTTATTTTAAATTGAAATTTGTTCTTTCTTGCCTTTCACGCCTGCAGTGGGCCACACGGCAAACCATGCCGTTGTGGTGGCACAGCTCTACACCAAGGGCCAGTTCCGCGGCCTGGCGCCCTTCATTGTGCAAATACGCGACGCGGAGACGCACATGCCCATGCCGGGCGTTGATGTCGGTGAGATAGGACCCAAGCTTGGCATGAAGTCGGGCAACAACGGTTACTTGGGCTTCAAAAAAGTGCGCGTGCCGCTGAATAACATGCTCATGAAGAATCAGCAGGTGTTGCCGGATGGCACCTACGTGGCGCCCAAGAACGCTGTGCTCACCTATGGCACGATGATGTTTGTACGCGTCGCGCTTATACGCGACACTGCGCAAAGCCTGGCCAAGGCTTCCACAATAGCGACACGCTACTCGGCCGTGCGGCGTCAGAGTCCCATCGATCCCAAGTAAGTGTCACCAATGGCACTTTGTTTGCTGACTCTCACCCTCTTGTTCTCTCTTTGACCGACAGTCAACCCGAGCCGCAGATCATGGAGCACACAACACAACAGCTGAAGGTGTTTCCGCAAATTGCCAAGGCCATTGTCTTCAAGACCACCGGCGACAACATCTGGAACATGTACAACAGTGTCACCGGCGAAATGGAGCAGGGAAATTTGGACCGCCTGCCCGAGATGCACGCGCTCTCGTGCTGCCTCAAGGCGATTTGCAGCGCTGATGCTGCGGCCGGCGTGGAAGTGTGTCGTCTGTCTTGCGGTGGCCACGGCTACATGGACTGTTCCAATTTCCCCACCATCTACGGGATGAGCACAGCCGTGTGTACGTACGAGGGCGAGAACACGGTGATGCTGCTGCAAACCTCACGCTACTTGGTTAAGGTGTACGGACAGGCTTTGAACGGCGAGCAACTGGTGCCCACGGTAGCCTACATCAATGACTACGTGAAGAACCGAGAATTTGTAAATTTCGATGGCTCTTTGCTGGCCATCGTGAAAGCATTCCAGTTTGTGGCGGCAAAGTGAGTATTGAGTGACAGCCGGGGCGCCGGGGCATTCAGCAGCTTTTAACAAACTAACTGAATTTGCAATTACAGCAAAGTGCGCATTGCCTTTGAGCGCATGGAGCAGCATCGCAAGCGGGGCTGTGGCGCCGAGGTGGCGGCCAATCTGTGCGGCATTGAGTTGACACAAGCGGCAGACGTGAGTTGATTAGTATTCAATTTCTGTTATGTTTTAAAATTTTGCTGCTTTCACAGCTGCACGGCCGCGCTTTCCTGGCGCACTCCGCCTACAGTGAGCTAACGGCGGTGGCACGTGAGGTCTCGCCCGCTCTGAGCGACGTGCTGAAAGTTGTATTGGAGTTGTACTTGTACGATGCCTGCCTGAATCGTAGTGGCGATTTTCTGAGAGTGAGCTATGAGCAGCGGTTTACAAAAAAAGTATTCATATTTTTATACATTTCGCTATTTAGTTCATCAATCTCAACGACAATGATATTAGCAGCTTGGAGCTGCGTCTTGAAGAGTGCCTTAAACGTTTGCGCCCGAATGCTGTCGCTGTCGTGGATAGCTTCGATTTGCACGATCGTGTTTTGGACTCGGCACTGGGCGTCTACGATGGCAACGTGTACGAGCGCATCTTTGAGGCAGCCAAGCAGAGTCCGCTGAACAAGGAGCCCGTAAACAGGACATTCCATCAGTATTTGAAGCCCTTCATGAAGGCGAATTTGTAAAGAAGCAAGTTTAAAAGTGTTGAATATATACATAAATGGTATTCTTAGTGCCTTTTGTAAAGATGTGCGTTTTTCCTTTTGGGTATATTTTGTTTTCTCTCTATATTTTGTTATGCTATATGCTTGTGAAATGGCTTTCAATTAAGTATAAAACTTAAATAAATGACTAAATAATTTAATTAATAATGTGAGATTTTTGTATTTATTTATATAGAATTTTTTCGTTCTAATTACTTAAGTGCTTTACTTAAGTACTTAAGTAATAATTCCATTAAACATTTGGCCTCGCAGTTAGACATTACTTAGAGTTGAAAAATCGAAGAGTTGTTCATCATTAAATCTACCTGCCACGTTGTACACTTCATTTTCGATTGAAATTGATTGGACGTATTCAGTTTCTATTGCAATATTGCAATCGATTTCATATTGGATCGAAAGTGAGCTGTAGAACATGACTAATAACCAAGTAACGTATTACATATATAAAATATGTACATAAAATACAAGATATATTAACAATTAAAATAGGAAAAAGTTTCCATAAATTTCAATCTAGCTAGGAAAAAAATTTCCATAGAAATTTTACGTTAAAATTATTGGGCAATAGTCAAACGAATTGAATTTATTTCTAGCGACTGGCACAATTCATAACTCACTACTCAATTCTCAACTGAATGGTATTCGAAACTATTTTATGTTGGAGTAAAAATATTCTTGGTCAGTAAAAATTGCCACAACAAAATTTGCAATTCGAATTTTTTTCAATAACATAGTTTTATATGGAAAAGAGTGTCAAGAGTGCCCAAAAATTATTATATACATAATTGATGCCAGTTGCATTATCCTGTTGCCTAGTGAAAAAAATAAATAAATTGGTCCTTCATCTGTCGCAGTTAAACAATAAGTGCAAACAGTGTCAAGTTCGAAATATACGAATTTATGCAGCCAGCCTATGTGAGATCTGCCAATTTCAAATCTAAAAGACTGTGCAAAATATGCTACCCCTTTTTCACTTTCGAGTAATTTCAAAATTACTTACAAATACAAACCAAAACATTCTATGCCATAGTCATAGTTTAAGCTTGGAATTCTTTGGATTTACATCTCAGCCCCCTTTCTCCCTTTCTCTGCCTTGTAATCTAGGCGAATTGCGCACCCACTAGCATGCGCCTTGTGGCACCCTCGTGCTCATCGTCGCTGGCATTCTGATCGAGCTTTTCGAAGCCGCTGCGCCTGCCGCGATCCAGCAGCAGACCTCCAAGATTGAAGCCCTCTGGTTTCGCGGGGAAGTCCCAAGCGTGTCGACGATTCTTAACGCCAAAGGGCAAGCAGCCTGAAGAAATGAAAGCACAAACGATATTAAAATTTGTAATTTAAGTAAGTATTACAATTAAACGTTGGCCTATACAACAAGCTTGCATTACAACAACAATACATTTTTCAAGCGCAAAAACATGAAAGACGCCGAATATGCTTACACTTTTCAGCAAGATTGCACGAGTAGTTTTCGAACATAGAGTTTCTTTCAACATAGTTTTCATTTTTGCGCTAGAAACATACAAAAATAGTGTAGATATAAATTTGTGATTGTAACAGAACAAAATAAATGCAAATAAATGATTTTGAAATGTTGTATAAATTTATTGTGGTGCAAAAAATATTGTTTGTATAATTATTAAGTATCATATTTGGAGTAATTGTTGCAAAATTATAACACAAAATCAGTCGTTTTAAGCAAAAAACGCAGAGAGACTATTTGGCTACACAATACTTTAGCTTAGCGTGTCTTGTGGAAATGTATAAACTTTTTATGTGATGCTGAGACGGTTTAACAAATACAAAACGCAAATACAAGCATTGGAAAAAATACAAAAGCAGAGGGATAATATTTTTTGTAGGGATATGGGAAATAATCACCCATTAGCGAAAATAATAATAGCAAACAAAAGTAGTAAATCAAACGCGCTGAGTTGAAAGTTGATGCAGAAACACTTATGGACACTCATCACAAACATTCTGACTGGATGCCACCAATTTGCGATAGACCAATTCGCTCGGTTGGCCCACACCCAACGCAGCGTTACCTCGTTTGCGTCGACGCGCAATCAGCAGCGCCATTGCGAATGTGAGGAATGCAAAGAGTAGCATAAGTGAGACGACGAGTATTGCAGTACCACCGGGACGCGTATGAGTCGGCGTGTTGGAGGCATCGTCGCCCATCATTGCCGCCAGCGTAGTATTGCCAGTTGTCGCTACCGCTGCTGCCGCCGTCAGATCATACTCCGGTCCAACGCCGGGTAGAGTGACAGTGGGTTTGGCCGCGGAGAGAGGCATTGATTTTGCCACAGATTTGTGCAAAAACTTGTGCACACGCATGGGATTCAACTCGGCCACGTAAATTTCGCTACCATCTGCAGTGACCGCAACGTCGTGTGGATTTTCGAATTGCAAATCGTTGGGGCCGAATTTCGACAGCACTTGCTTCGTTTTCATGTCCACCACATAGCCACGCACCTCATTGTAATGCTCCACTTTAATGCCCAATTCGGCGGTGGGGCCATTCACAACGATCAGTTGGCCACCTGAGAGTTTCATATTAATATATGAGTTGCAAGGCGAATGCAAGTTGAAAAATACCTGCTGCAGGAGTATACGCCATGCTGAACAGGCGATCGCCAATGATAGGACTGTGGTATTGGGAGTGGAATGTGCCATTGGTCCAGAAGAAGCACTGCACACGTCCGTTTTCTCGATCGGCCGCACAAATCAGCTCCTGCTCAGGAACTAGAGTCAGCGCGTGAGGTATGGCGAAAAAGTTCTTTGGTGCCACATCATAGGAAACGCCTGGCAGAAGGGTGAAAAAGAGAGTCATTTGAATTTGTAGAACATTTCCATTGAAAAGACCATTCACATGCATTTCCAACTCACCCGCGAAAGAGTTCTGTCCCCAAGATAGGATTTTCTCGCCACTTTTTGAGTACTTTAATATGCGCGCGTTGCAATAACCATCAGCCACGAAAAAGTCGCCATTTTCGAGCACTGCCACAGAAGTAGGTTTGCAAAATTTATCTCCAGCGCCTGGCATAAAGGCTGTGCCCAGCGTAAGCAATGGTTGATCTTTCGAACCGCGCGGACCGAACTTAAACACCTGATGCAATGCCACGTCAGTAAGCCACACGTTGTCCTCATGATCCACGGTCAGGCCATGCGGCATATAGAATCTAAGCATTTTAAATAAAATTTGTTTTAATAGAACTTTGATGACACCGCGATATGTCTTACAAATTCTTTCCCCACTGGTAAACTATAGCTCCGCTCTGGCGTTCGAGGGCTAACACAGTGTTGTCACGTATGGGACCCTTCTTGCGTTCCCTGTAGATGTTGCCGTTGTCAAAGGTGCGTTGGCCCCAAATGCGATCGACGCGATGAAAGATCACCACATTGCCGTCCTTATCAAAACTGACTGCAGTGACGGCACCAAGTTTGACACCTGCTTCAGGCCAGGCACTCTGATAAACATAGCCTGAGTACATATAAGAGTAATTTTTAGATATTTTCCGCCCCTTGAAGCTTTAAATCCGACTAACTTGTGTTTAATTTGGCTATTTCTGCTTCAACGTCAACTTTCTGTCCCTTTACTTTGGGCGGCTGGGGCCAGCCTACATCTGTGGGACTGCCACCTTGCATGATTTGCTGGAAACGCTTGTTTGTGTCGAGCAGCTGGTCATCTGCAGCAAGAGGCAGATAACGTTGCAGTGATAGTTTCTGAATATAAAAGAAATACGAATTTTACACTGTTATTTGTCGAGGCAGAGTAATAGGTAAAAAATATAGATTTTTGCGTTATGCCACTTTTTATCAGGCCCACCCTGCTCTCCTATGCAAAAAGCATAGCGCGTCAAAGTGATAACTTGTCTAGCCGCTCCTACAACCTGTTACACAGGTAACCACAAAGCAACCTATTCTCATTGCATACATCGCAAATCCCAGTCAATAGTACAGAACGACGTCATAAAAAAATCAATAAACAAACAAACTGCAGCATTGTGGAGCAGGGGCAGGTTATAGTGGATGGAAGTAGGCTACCATATGCCAAACATTTTAAAGCGCCTCCGCAAACTACTGCCCGCCACCAAGGACCAGATGTTGCTTACCTCATCTGTTGCCGATTCCACAATGCAAATGGCCAGGACGAGCAGCCAAATGCCAAGTTCGAGACAACTTTTCGGCAACATATTTCGTCTGCGCTTTGCGTTCGTAGTTGCTCACAAGTTGATCCCCCGCTTTTATATCAATTCACTATATATATTTTAAATGGAAATATTTTTTGATTCGGCAACTTAAAATTAAAATTGTTCCAAGTTAAAATGTGCAAAACTGCGAAACTGGTGTTCGGCATTTGGAAGAAAAAAGAGCGAAAAATCGGGCCGATGACATTTTTCCAGCAGAGCTCACTTCGGCTGTCATTTTTCATACATACAGCGGCTGTTTATGAATATTCTTTCTAAACTAGTGATGGTAGTGATAGAAACAATCGAACTGCTACTATCGTTCGAAGGATTTTAGAAACCTACCATACAAATTTGATTTGCGGGCAGGACAGAGAACACTAAGATTTCAATCATCGCACCGCGAATACGTTCTTCCGTCCATATTTTGCATATGAACATGTATCAGTATTCGACCATGGTCGTAAACATCTCCGCGGGTAGTCCGTCCGCGCCGCTTTGTTGTTTTTAGCTGTTGAATAAGATTGTTATATTAGGGGTATTCATTTAAACGCGCAAATGCCTGATAACGTGACAAATTTATCACCTGATAAACGAACTGTCAAATTTTGTATGAAAGCTCATTTGCACAAATGTGATAAATTTGCCCAATGATTTCGCTGTGCAAACGATGTTTGTAAACTTAGACGGCAACGAATGCAACCCTGCTTAGCTATGATCTTAAACATTATGATAAAAATTTAGTATTGAACAATCAAAATAAACGCAAAAGGGTTACAGTAATTTTTTCCAAACAGCTCCAACATTAATCTTTACTTTTTCACTGATTCTCGGCATTTTAGTTTTTTCTTTTTGACAGCCAAACACCATTTGCACAAACACTTATCCAAGTGCGTTCATTTAATACACTTGATAAATTGGAGCAATGCGCAGATTTATCTGCTTAAATAAATACCCTTATTATTTACACTCCTATAGACTATTACACTCCTATACACCGAACGAACGCCTTGGCAATAAGCCAAATATTACAAAATTCGAAACACTTTCGCAGGAAAAATATTTTCAAACTATTTATCGATCAAACGTAAAACGTTTTATTCGCTAGTACTCATCCCTATTGTAAATTCGGGGTATTACAATTTTTAGCTGGTTCATTCCTGGTAAATTATAAAAATCAATTGCAATGGCCTCCTGCAACGAGCAGCTGCATCCCAATTGGCGTGCATTGGCTACAATTCATTTTCCGCTCAAGCGTTTCGTCAGTGAAGGTATTGCGGACGCTGAAAGAGGCATAGTGACCAGAAATCAATCCTCATCCGCTTTAGCGTTTAGCGGGGATGAGGCCCAGAAATTTTATGATGAAATGGTGAAAAAGGAAAGCAGAGACAAAACCAAAACATCCTCACCAAAAAAGAGACCATGTTCAAATGAATCACAACAAGTTTTCCCCTTCGATAGAAATAAGTTTTTTCGATATGCCATGGAAAATAATGCAACTGAGTTGCAAAAATTAAACTTTCAAGAAAATAGTGTAAATACTCAAGATGCTTTCGGCTGGACAGCTTTGATGATGTCTGCTTGCGAAGGAGCGGAAAATGCGGCAAGAGTGCTGCTGGAGTTGGGCGTGGATAGAGAGGCAAGAGCAAAAAACGGGCAGACAGCTTTGGACTTGGCAAAGAAAAAAGGACATTGGAATATTGTAAGTTTATTAAAACAACACTCAAATTCGATGGCAGCGTATACACCACCGTGCAGAAAAGGTGAGGAAGAGCTTACAATTGAGCCATTTTACTGCGCTACTTGCCAACGCACATTCGCAGAGACTACTCAAGGCGCACATCGCACTTCTACTGTGCACCAGTTCAATGAGAAATCCTCCTTGCCAGCCAACAAACTCCAAAAATTCAACATACCCACCAAGAATCGTGGTTTGCAGTTGATGGTGAAGCAGGGCTGGGATAAGGAAAGTGGCCTCGGTCCCTCACAAACTGGCCGACTATATCCCGTGAAGACAGTTATACGCAAACAGCGCACTGGCCTGGGTATAGATCAACCTCCAGCGCGTGTCACCCACTTTGAAGCCTTCGATCTGCGAGCAACGCAACGGCACGGCTCGGACTATTACAAAAAGAAATCACGCAATCGTAACGACATGCGCAAAGAAAAGCAGCGCGAATGGAAACGCGAGCGACGGCTACGCAATGAATTGAGCTAGTGCATGCCAAGGGAGCACATGCTTGTGAGCACATTTACATTTCCCAATCTTAATGCACTAAGATTTATATTATCAAAGTTCAAATTAGAAACGAATATCTACACGTAGAAATGTCCAAAAGCGACGAACAAAAAACGATAGAAATCATAAAATCCACAGAAGAGGTGGCCGATAAAATATTGGTCAATAAACAGGAATTGGTTGAATTGGATAAAAGGCGACAGCAGACGCGCGAGGCCATACGCGAAATCGAGAAGGGCAACGCAGCACAGGAGAAGAAGATATGGATAGCAGTGGGCAGCATGCTGATGAAAATGCAGCGCGACAAGGCGCTGCAGTTGCTCAGAAATGGTACAATTATTTATTTCTAAATTTATCTATTTTAAAAACTAAACAACTTGTTTCACAGATCAAAAGCAAATTGAGCGTGAAATCAATATACTCAACTCCGATCAGAAGATTTTGGTTAACAAACATCGCGATTTGGAACATTTCTCGCCGTACTCAGGCACGCATATAAAGGCTATGGACAGTAAGGAGTTTGCTGCGCTTAAAGCAAATTTGCCAATGCTTTAGTTTTTATATTATTTGCCTAAATGATAAGCTTAATTTAGGAGGAATTAATCACGAAATATATCATAAAAGATATAAATGATACTTGATTTTAGTTATAAAAGCGAACTGAACAAGTGCTGTCGAGCATTATCTGAAAATGTTTCCCAAAAGCTCAAGTACATATGTATATGTATCACCGACTTGGCAAAAACTAGTAAATATTACATATACAAAAATATTGCCTCCAAGTAAAGGAAAAAAGAGCCTGAACTAAATTTGTTTACATGCAGCAAGGCTTAGTTATTTAGTTATGATTTGGTAATCTGGTATTACAAATACATATATATATATTTTTCTCAAATAAAAATAATAAATTTTTTAGTCATATTAATCTTGGACTTTCCGTAAGTTGGCTGCACTGCCTCGCTTTGCAATCTATTACAAATATCTGCAGAGCTGCGATTTGCAAAAACCAACTCAAAACTTTTTGAACTTTACGCAAACCTACAAAAAAAACTACGCTGGCGCTCTCTTCTTGAGCTGATGAACGCATTCGCTTTGCTAATTCACCTTTTTACAGGCACATTGCTCACCCAAACGGCTCCCCAACCCCACTTCTACAAACTTGCTTCCACAGTGAGCAGTTTTACCATTTCCTTTGCCTTCGCATATTCTTATTTATGCCGTTTGCTATTTTTACTCTTCGTATTTCGCATCTCTTTCTTTTGTACACAGTCCCGGAAAACTTTGAAACTACTCATTAAATTGTGGTAGATTATTGCTGCTGTTGTTGTTGTTGCGGTTGTCGCTGGCGCTGCTGCTCGATTCGCTTATCCCCGCTTCGCTTTGCTTTCGTTGATTTGAAACTTGGGGCCAAGCAGCAGTCGCCAAGTCGCTCGCCGCTGTCGTCAGTCTCACTCGCTCATTTGTTGTTGTCGCTTTGTGTTGTCAGTGTGTGAATCGCAATCGATTTTCATTGAAAAGAATAAATCCGCAAGAAAAAAGTGGCAGGCATTTGTGCAAAAAACAACATTTCAAAATCTCTGGCAATAATTGTCAAATTGCAGTGAATTTGTGCAATAAAAGGAAAGTGGCAGCAGAAACACACGAAATACGCGCTGCGCCTAACTAAATAAGACGACAGCTAAACGGTGGCATATTTTTTTTGTATGGAAAAATGTGCCCAGTCGCTAGTTTCAATCTCCAACTCGCCGCCTCCCCGCTGCTGCTGTGAGTGTTTCTGTGTGTTGGATTTGACGCCAAAAGTCCAAAAGTGGTAGCCGAAACGACGTTGAGAAGAAAATAGGAAAAAGTAAGGAAGAGGCAAAGAGTAAAGTGCGTGTTTAAAAAGTATCTTATCGCTAGTTTTTCCCGAAATTCTTGGTTGTTTGTTCTTGTGGGGCTCGTGGTAATCAAGTCGCGCGCGAGCTGCGTTGTGGTTGGGATCGTCATCGCGTGGTGTGGCAGTCGTGCTCGTTTTTGTTATTATTGTGTTCTTATGTTGTTTTTTTTTAAGCGGGCGCGGGATGCAAAGTGCACACACACACACTGCAGCCAAATTGTGGTGAGAATTTGTTGTTGTAGAAAAATCCAGCGGAAAAGTGCAGAGACAAAAAATAAACCATCTTCGCTCTGTGCACACGCACACGCACACACACACACAAACTCACATGTTAGCAGTGCAGCGCGCGCTATCATTCTCAAATAGCGCACAAGTGTACCCGTCTACCATCCCCACCTTGCCCGCTCTAGCTTAGAGCACTGCCACTTGACGTCCTTATAAAATTCGACTACAAACAGCAGCAGCAAATTGCAAATTCCAAGCACGCAAATCGGCGCTTAAAAACTCCCAAAAGCAGCCGCATCATTGCACATTCCCCCTACACCCCGTCCCAGTCGCTGGCGATTTTCCCGCTTAATTTGCTGGAGTCGCGCAACAACTCATTGTGGCGCTCAAACCCGCAACTGGTTGGAGGCAGCCCGGCGGATACTGTTGATAAGCTGGTAAGTGCCTATATCTAATCCTTTTTCCTGCTTACTCTTTTAAATGTAAGAAAGTCTGCTTTTTTCAGTTTTCCTTCTCTTGGCGACAAACTCGACTTTTCGAAAAGAAAAATTCTCTTGTGTAAATTGGTAATTAGGTAGGTGGGTTAGGTGGGTTAGGTGGGTCAGGTTATCTTGGGCACAGCTGGTCTGCCAGAAAGGAACACTTGCATGTGTGCCCAAATGCAGGCCCGTTGTGATAGCACAGAAGGGGATTTGGCGTACTTTTCGGAATAATTTTGAGAGTTAGATGAACTTCAAAAGGTTCTTGAGATTGACCTGTTTGAGATTATACAGGCTGTTAAAAAGAAGTCCCTCTTCTTCTAGAAAGGGCCGGACAGTCACAGAGCAGGCGAGCTGTATCATTTTGACAACTGGACGACATGCACTGCCACGCCCCTTTGTTCTGTATTTTGCATTGCAATTTTGTCATTTAATTGTCAACATTTTAATTTATATTGAAAATGGTAGGCGCCTTCATTTAAAGTTCCTTACAGGAGAAGATTTGCACTCTTGAATTTTTGTTAGGAAGTCACTATTTATTTTATAAAAAAAAGAACCGAAGGAAATAGCAAGTAGCGTGCTACAACTAAACGCATGCCAACACACATTAACATTATGTGAGTGAGTGATGGTGTGAGTGTGCAAGCATGTAGACGTATCTGTGTGCGTGCATTTGCATTTTAATTTATGCAACTACTAAAAACGTGTATAAAATTTGTAAAATGCGCTCGTAAAAAGTAGCAACAACAACAACAACTACAATAGCAAAAATTGCACAGGAAAAGGAACGCTTGTGGCTGCTGCAAACGAAGCTGCACATGCGCTGTGGCAATGGTCGCGCAATGGTCGTGCGAGCGATTACAGGCGCGTAGTGCAATCAGCAGAGCTTGGGAGGGGCAGGCAGGCGAGCACTAAATAATTAAAACGTGTAACGTTCGACGGATGAGGCGAGGGGCGGTGGGCGGTAGGCGGCACAGGGTGCATGGCTGAAAAGCGGTTTTGCGAAATTAATGAAAGCTCTTATGGGATGCTAAACGTTAAGACAAGCAACAAGATACCACACACACGCACACACACTCACGCAAAAACAAAACCAACAACAACAACAACAGCGGATAATGCAAAAAATGCCCGGCTTAAATCAGGTTCTGCTTTCTGTCAAAATGAGTGTACATTCGTCCGGCTGTGCAGAGATTCGCCGTTCGCAGTTGCGCGCTGCCAGATACAATTCGAGCTGGCCTGCAGCTCGTAGATACAATGCGTGCAGGCGGGCAGGCAGGCAGGCAGGCAGGCGGACAGGCGACAGCAGATAGGTGCACTTCGATTGTGCTTGGTGTTGCTATCACTTGATAATTCATTGTTATTGTTGTTGTTTTGTTGTTGTTACACTTTGTTTGTTGCTGTCTTAAATTATTGTCCATTTTTCATGGTGCTTGCGCCCACCACGAAACATGCGAGTTCTTTCCAACGAAATGTAATGAAAAGCACGCAATAAAAAGACGTAGAACCAGCAAAAAACGAAAACACGCAAAAACTGGTTTCAAGTTCTCTTGTAAATGGCAATCAAAATGTGACGTAAAGCAAGTTTTGGAATTAATAAAAATTAAAAAAATTTTGTCGCTTGGCAAAACTATTGAGTGAAAACTGTAGTAATAAAAAAAATTTACTAAAAACTATTTTTCATAAAAATAAGTGGTTGAAAGTTAGTTCATACAAAAAACAAGCAATTAATACTAAATTAATAAAAAAAGGTTATGTATTAACAAATAGTAAAAAAAATAAGAACATAAATTTTATAAATGAAAATATATCTTTCATTATTGCTATTATTAACAATTAAAAACAAATAGGTACATACTTGCCAACGTAAAACTAATTTAGTTAATGTTAATTTAAAAAATATTACACTTTCATATTAATAATAATTAAATAAGTTTATGTTTTATTGAATTTATTCGAAATATTTTTCTATTATCATATTGATTCTTGCTTCGAGCATGTACAGCATTTTGTTATAAAAAAAATTTAAATAAATTATGCAAGTTAAATAATTGAAAAACAATTAAAATAAGTTTATGATGTGTTTCTATTGTTGCTGTAATGACAAAAAGCATAATAGAAAAGACGTTTCGTTTTGAAAAAAATCAACAAAATTGTAGAAATAATCTTCGGCGACGAACATTTTCGCTTGTGCATGCGCAATTTAATAATCAAGATGAGCTTGCTGAGTTTTGTCTTAAAGTGAATAAATTACAGCAGCAACAACAACAATGACAACAACAACAACAACGGCAGTGGTGAAGACGACAACACAACTAGAAGAATAACAACCACAACAAGGCAGCATGTGCTGCGTTTATCATAGACCGCTTAGTCGCAAAAAAAGAATGCTTAACCACTTACACATTCAGCTTACACTCAAGGAAAATTGATAATACATGCTGCTCGTAGACAATGCTAATTCTTTTTCTTTCTAATTTTTGCACAATGCCAAGACGAAAAGATTAAGAACTTTTAAACATTTTATTTGAATAGAAGACGAATATTTTGCCTTGAGTGTGTTTGTATAGGCTCTGCAATCATGTGAGTATTAAGTTGCCGGTCATTTTAAATTTGTTTACTCTTCTGCTGTATTTCGCTTGATTGTGTTTTTGTATGGAAATTGATAATACGAGTTATTGTTGTGCTGTTGTTGTTGTGTTTGTTGCTGTTCTTGTCGTAATATGTACATACATTGTACATATTCTTCAGTCAGCTTCAACGTTTTCTTACATATGTATGTATGTATGTATGTATATACATATATTACATGTTTGTTGTTACATTATGAATATGCTTTACACACACACATACACATACTAATACGTTCTCACTTATTTATGATTTCGTACAATTTTGCTTAATTATTTTATATAAATTACTGCTAAGCAATATAATTTAAACGTCACAACAACAATAAAGTTGTAATTTCGCATTAATCACGTTTCGACATATATTTTTCCAATGAACTGCAAATATTCGTAGTTATGCATTAAACAGTAAATTTTTTAAAGCGTATTTCATTCGAGCTTTTTTCGCTTTAGTTTTTACGAACGTTTTATACTAGTAAGAGTTTAGTTGAAGAATTAGAGGAATTTTCGGCGTATGCAAATATTCGTTTCGAATATTTATGTCTTTGAATTTTCATATTTTTTTAAAGAGAAATGAGCCAAAGTAGGCAAGGTTAGTAAATACCGTCGAACTTCCATAACTCGAACTTCTATAACTCGAACTAAATCGGGTGACAACAGCGTCTAGGCAGCAAACTACGTACATTCTATAAGGTGAAGTGTCCATAAGTCGAACTTTGTCTTTAGATAATAGTGATTCGAGTTATGGAAGTTCGACTGTATTAGAAGGTTCGAAAATGATGCATTCTTTTTTCACAATTATTTGTAATATTTTTCTGAATTCACTGCTTCATTATCGATTCCCACTCAATTCTAGTGGTGCTGCATTTATCTTCGTCAAAATTATAATTTTCAAAATTGTTAAATTATTTTCAAAATACGATGAAAGGTTTGAAATGAAGTATAGGATTTGTTGCATATTCGTAGCTGAGCCGTAGAGTCCTAACTTTAGCTGAGTTCCCTTATTTAATTGTGGCTAAAAAGAGAAGGAACAATGTTATGCTCTCTCTTTGACACTCTCGCTCTCTCAAGAACAGTATCGATGAGCTCAGCGGAGTATCAACACATACTTGAGAACCTGAGCTTAGAGCTGATGAATTAGAAAAGCTAATAGATACAATATTTGTTATTCCTATGTAAAGTTTTGTACGACGAAGTTGGAGCACTGAAAATCGAATCACTTAGTTCAGAGGACTGTTTTGAGTTCTTTTTTTTATCTTTTCAATAATGAGGAAATTCAGCGCCATGTTTTGGATAACAAAGTATGTATGCACAATGATCTCATGTTTTTTCTATGGCAGAAGTAACTGCAAGAGATTCTGCTATAAACTTTCAAGTGATGACTTGTCCATAATATAATAATCAATAATTTTTACGTAACTTCGTTGAATCATTCAATGCTTTTTAGGGTTCCGTTTCCCTAAGGGAACCAATAAGGTCATTTTTGTTATATAGTCGGGTGAGTGCTGAGCCTGGCTTACATGCGCGTTGACATGTCGGTTTAGCTCTTGAGGGAGTTCAGTATTTAATCGATGGAAAAAACGTATAGTTCGTTTTTTCTCAATTTCCGTCTTGGGTTCATGTATGTTGAATTAAATTATCCTTAGAGATTGAGCGCAGCAAGGTTAACTACATTAAGTCGGAATGTAGAAAAATTTAAGATTGAAATTAGCTAGCTGTCATTTATATGTTTCCATATGCACTTATATCTTTTCTCTGTATATGAGTACAAATTTCTGTATTGGCGCAAATGCCGAACCATTAAAATTGCATAAAATTGTTAAATTGTCAATTGTGACATTTGATATGTTGACATGCGGACAGTCAAACGAATAGATTAGACGTGTATGTGAACATGCAAAAATATGTTAGTGTATACTAATTTACTAATTTACATAACAATAGTGTGAAGTTATAAGCAGCAAAATTTATTTAACAAAAAGTTCAGCTGTCTTCAAACTTAAACATTTTATGAAAAAACCCCTAATAGAAGACATAAGCAGTTCGCGAACATATAGTGGCAATATTATGTAAATGACAAAAATTTCAAGTATACCATTAACTATTTGAGTATCAAGCGAAAAGCGATTAAGCTTGAAAGTTTGATATTTTGTAGGGTTTTTATATTAAAAAGCTCGACTATCTGCTGCCAAAATGTCATAAGCTCACTTTCCGATATTTTTACTAGACGCCACTTTGCCATCTGGCAACTTTTTTTGTTGTTGCTTTGTACGCAAACAAAAAATACCACTAGTTGAAAAAATTGCCATGCGTTGGACCGTGTTTTTCTTTCGTGATAGGCTGGCATTTCTCATCAGCTGTTTTATTCGCGAAAATGGAAACAGATTTTAAGCAAATTTTATTGAATTCGCAGAGAATAATCACACACTTCTTCCATTTTGATGGAATATTGCTTTTTGCGAGAGTAATAAATCCTTAATAATCGCTTTAGAAAACACTTGTAATGCGATTGTGGCAAATTAAGAATGGTCCACGAAACAGGGGCGCTCAGAGTTTCATTTTACTATCGTGCTGAAGTTGCCAGATGGGAAATTTAGAAGGAAACTGTGAATACCCTATTTGTTTGTAAAAAATACTAAACACTTTATTCTAAATTTATTCGTCTGCTTAACTTGCAGAAATTATAGACATTGTACTTGCTGCTTCTTGCACTAAATTTTTACGCGCTGCGTCGTCGCATATCGATTAATATGCGTTTTAGTAGAATACTTAATGCATGAGTCCTGAGGCCATTTTAGGCATTTACTTGATTCTTGTTGCTGTTTTTTCTCGTACATTTTAACATTCTTGCCTTGCTCTCTTATGCTGGCGTTCTTTGTGTTTTCCTGCTGAAAAATGCAGGCATGTGCGCCAAGTCGACGCAGGCCAGCGCAAAAGTCAAGTACGTTCTTTGTCGCAGCCGCGCAGCGACCAATGCGGGCAGTGCCGCTCCTCCGCCCGAAACATGTTCTAGGCTCATACATTTTAATTATTGTTGCAAATACTTGATTTGTTTTAAAGCGCATGACGAGAGCAACAACAACAATCACCGCAACTGGGGAATAGCCAGCACACTGAAACTTCTTGTGGCCATTACATGGTGCACAGTGGAATAAAAGCAACAAATTATGCAGCATAAATTATGAAAATCGAAAACGGCAAGCGGCGTAAGTTGCAGAAAGAAACCCAAAGAGCATTCATATAATTTTTCCGCTACACTTTCAAAAATTTTAAGTTCATTAGGAAAAAAAGTCGCCGCGGTGGCTCAGTGGACTAAGTGCTTGGTCGCTGATGCGTGAGAGCCTGGGCTCAACTCTCAGCCCGTCACATAATATCTAACAAAAAGAGAATTTGTTTTTGAGAATAGTTTCTTTGCGCGGCGCCACTGCTCTCGATGAATTGGCAATTCTTCGAGAATATTCTTGGCCATGAGAAGCTTCTCAGCCCGTTCGGATTCGGTTAATCTAGGTAAATTTGTGAAAAATATGACAAGCACACTCAAGTTAATGCGAGAAAGCTAGGCCTAAGCCCACGTGGGCTGTTGTGCCAATCGATTATTATTATTCACAGTTCCAAACTCTTTTCTCTGAAAATGATCTTTTACAAAAACTTTGCTCACGCACTCAAACATCTCTTTGCCACCTTTTGTGACACTAGCTTCCAGCATTGCTCCACTGTCTTATTGTAGCAACTGAGCTCAGCACCTACTCGTACTTTCAGTATCTCAACAATAAGTATCTCACATTCCGGTAGTTATACGATTTGGCAAGTAGTTAATAAAACGCTTTTGCCGCATAATTTTCGCTTTTTTGTTTTTGTCTTGAACTTTTAATTGTTTTTTTATTATTGTTTTGCTTAATTTACATACATAAATGACAAGTTCACGTTGTTTAACAGTTTCTTTAATTTCGATTTTGATTTTTCTTCATTCTAATCATTTTGTCTTGCTTTGTGCACACGCTGTTCGCAACTTTTTCGCTTTGCAGTTTTTTGTCTAATATTTCGACAACAGTAGTCGGATTAAAATACTTTCAGTTGCCATAAAAGAAATATTTCATTTAATTGCTGAATTTCATTAAACTTGTTGCTTTGACTTTTGTGCAAAAAATTTGAAGTTTCCGTTGTTGTCGTTTTGCAGGCTTTAATGTGTGAAAAAATATTACCCTACTCTAGAATGAGAAGCTTGGAAGAGCATACGCTGGCTTACAGATGATTCAAAGCGCTGGAAACTGTTAAAAACTGCTCTAGACTGAACTCAGGTTCAAATCAAAATAATCATTCTGAATGTTTAAAGGCACCCCTGACGAACTTACTACATCTACTTATATATAGGACTATTATAAAGTTCTCGACAGCGGCTCTGCTTAATGTGATGCCGAACAGTTGGAACTTCCACCAGAAATCCACTTGAACTTTCAGAATCAACCCAATGGGCCCGAATTGTATCGTTTCAAAGACGAAAAGTTTTCGATCATTAGTTGGATATGTCCGAGTCAGTGGATTATTATGTAGTTATTTTTACCAAAGCTTTTTCTTATCACATGAATTGCAGCGTGAAGGCGACAGGGTTGCACCACTACGCAGACCAGCTAGTATAGGAACGCACGCCGGGTGGGTTTATACTATGCTATAGTAATGTACTTAAAATTCGCTAAACTTATTCACACTTTTTTTCGAATGTGGTTTCTAAAATTTAAATTTTTATAAATTGAAGCTGGCCACATGAATTTTATATCGGGAGCTCAGAATTATTTAAGGTGCTTCAATCGATTAAACATTCATTTGATTTTCATTTTGCTCATTTTGCTAACTGCTCCAGCCGCATTGTTTGAGGAGCATTCACTACGTTCGATTTGGCCAAGAGCCCAGCCAGTCTGACATAATCGCTTTCAGCTGATATCCATCAAAGACTTTCAGCTGTTTCTTGTTTATTAGAAGAATAGCAAAACGGAAGCAGAAAAATCGAGCGAATAGTTAGAAAAGAGAGAGCAAAAGGCAAAAAGTAAAAAGCAAACAAAGTACAAAAGAAAGAACAGGTAACTCTATTGCATATGTATGTATAAGAAAAATAACAACAACAATGCACTGTGCTACTAAGAAAAGAATGGTCAAAGAAGAAGTGTTGTTCTAGGCAAAGCACTCATGCGTCACACTACGAACAACAATAAGAAATAACAACAACAACAACAACAGCAGAGATATTAAGAATAAACGGCGTTGAAAATTGTTGTTTATCTGAAGTGAAAGAGCTTTGAAGCGCGCTCACGCTCGCTTGAATCTGAGCAGCAGCAAGTATGAAAATGATAAAGCGCATGGAATAAAGCAATTTTGGCAATGAAAGAGCATTAATAAGAAAGCTGCAAATTCACCATAGCAAGCAGCACACACACACACACGCACACACACATAGAAGCATATAATTGACACACAGATACAAATATTGACAAAGAAGCGCATGGCTAAGCAAAGGCGAACGAAACACGCGACACGAAGAATTAAACAACTGCTCAAACTCAAACGGAAACACAGATACAAAATTGCACACACAAACGCATGCCACTACGACCACTTGTTGATGACGCACTTTACGTTCTCAGCTCTTGCGTGTGTGTGTGTGTGTGTGTATCTGTGTGTCTGTTGGAGCCAAATGAGAGCCGTTTTCGTTGATTGAGAGCGGGAGACTGAGTGAGAAACAGAGAGAGAGAGAGAGACCTGCGAGCTCAAGTCTCAACTCATGGCGGCGTGAGTCGGTGATTTGGCCCACAACGTGCACTTGTATCTGTTCGCTTGTATCTGCGCCTAGCATCGATTGTGGTAGAACAAGCTTTAGCAACGTATCTTGCCTTGCCTCGCCGCCCTGCCCTGAATGCCGCGCCTGCAATGCGCCGCTCGCCCGACAGCCAGCATATCCACCCAGGCAACTGGCTTGTATCTGTATCTACACATCCAGCCACAGCCCACTGCCTTTTCCATTTTCTTGTGCGCGCCTTTGCTTTTGCCTTGGTCTTCGTCTGCGCCTTCGCCTTCGCCAGCGAGTGGCATCGAGCCAAGTTGCTTGGCGTGCGTGCGTGCGTCCGTTCGTCCGTGCGACGGTCGGTTCATTCCTACATGCTAAGCCCTTCTTCTCCCCCATCACATCACATCACACTCATACATTATGGCCATTAAGCTAGTGTGCTTATGTATGTACATATGTATGTGTGCTTATCAAGGTCGTCGCTTGGCGTCGCTTTCTGCCATGGCACCATAAACGCTTTCCTACCACTACCTATCAACCAAGCAACTTGCCCCTGTTCCCTCCCTTGCCTTGCCTATGTTGTTGGTTTCCTTTTTTCCTTTTCTCGCATTTTGCAAATTCTTTTGCTTTGTGCCTTGATTCCTTTGAGCGTTCCTGCTTGACTTGGACTTTGCTTCGAATGTTTTTTCCCAACAGTTTTATTTTACGCAGGTTTTTTTTTGTTATTTTTGTTAGTGCTTCTGGTTTATAGTTTTACCAGTTTTTCGTTTTGTAAACTTACAAACTTTTATATTATGCACACGCATATTTTTTTCATTACTCAGATTGGTAAATAGTTGTAGTTGTAAAAGACCAAAATTTTCTAGTCTGCAGCAAAAGCTCAACAATTTTAACAACCAGAGCGTCCTTCTATGAGCTGTGCTCATATTTTGGTTTAAATACCCTGACCATTGAAGAGAAGTATGAAATTATCATTTAGAGATTGTCTTTAAATCAATTTAATGATTTTAGTTCGCGTATGAAATATGAAAGAACGAGTTGCTCTTTAAAGAGTTTGCTCTCTTCTGACGTCAAGCTTTAATCCATTCATCAA
This sequence comes from Neria commutata, assembly GCA_963457695.1. Taxonomy (NCBI): domain Eukaryota; kingdom Metazoa; phylum Arthropoda; class Insecta; order Diptera; family Micropezidae; genus Neria; species Neria commutata. The sequence goes on along the minus strand of OY735247.1, from coordinate 14,443,325 downwards.
CTTTAAACCACAAACTATCTTTAACAAAAGGCTACTCTGACGTAATTAAAGCAGCTTACTTAGCTAGAAGGTGTAGCTACAATTTATTAATGTTTTAAAAGCTAACACGAGCTTAATTTAGATACATACATATGTATGTGCTTATTCCAGGGCTGGCAAATAGCAAGCTACTAGACTAGACTAAATTGTTCTTGGGTAGGGATCCAGTGTCCTAGTTAACGCGGCCGGTCTTTTAATAAAGCTTAGTCGATTAAACATATTTTTGCTCCATCCATCGATACGTAGTCTTTTTCACGATATGGGTTAGTATTCTAATTGGCAGCAATATACCAAGAAGCAAATAGCACCAAGGAAGAAACAATGTTATCCTATAAATTTTCTGGAACTGTAATCAAAGCAAATATGTACAATTTTAATTGAGTTTCAAGTTCTGTTAGCAGCGGCACATTCCATTAATGCATTTAAAAAAATTATTGAGGAAATAGTTTACGATGTTTTGTCGGAAATGGTTTTTCAAATTTAAAATTGTTGTATTTCACTGCCTCTCTGTAAGTCGAAGAAATTGTCTGCAGCCCACGAACGATAGCTGTTTTCTTTTGAGTTAAGGCAAGCATCGTTCACGAATCCTCTATTTCTTTTCAATGAGAGTCCCCTTCGATTTCTTCTAGCGCGTAAAGGCATTTGGGTTGCATCTCCTCGCAATAGCTGAGTTCAGAAATTGGAAACCATGTCGCCAATTAAAAAAAGAAGAACCAAAATTTTTATTGAAAGGCTGTTCTGAAATATTTGTTCTCAACCGAAAAAAGTTATAGATGGCTCTAGTTAATTGTATCTCGCGTTGTATAAGTGCGATCGATTTACACGGATATGGCGTTAGAATGACAAGATTTCGTACTAAAACATAGTTTTGTGATTGCTTGACTCAGTTTTGTTTGAGCGCGTACCAAAGATGGACACCTGGACACCAGCAGAGAGAAAATACACCATATTTTACAGTTTTTCTTCGATAAAGGCGAAAATGGTTTCGTCGATTCCGTACCGATAATTTTGATGGCAAAAATGCAACACGCAACACGTAAGACCAATTGTTGAAAATGCCGGTAAAATCTTGGAAACCGTCGAGTTCGACCGTCACTGGAACCTTCTTGGGCACTGTCGATTACCCAGGAGGACCAAAATCGTATCATTCTTACTATGCAAAATAAAGCCTTCAGTTTCATGTAATAAAGCCTAACATTTCCTAAAAGTATGGCCGTAAGAAGCGCCTCGCCCATATGTAGGGCACTTTATGAGCGTACATCAAACAAAAGTTTCCATTTTAATCACAGACCAAGCTTTAAATGTGCAGCAAAGAATACGCACAAATCTTTGGCATTTCCCTTTTGACCGAATTGACAACTTTCACTGTCAAAATGTCAAACTTTTGGTTGGAGTCGGCTCTTTACTTTACTTTACCCGGCAGAAAAGCAATAAATTCTTTGCAGTGCGCTGGTTCCAGAAGCCGGCGATGCTCTTCAAGCTGCTGCAGCTGGAGTGAGCTACCTTGCAGCCTGTTGTTGCTCTGTAATAACAACAAACAACAAACAACAGCGAGCAACAAAAATAACAAAAACAACTGTTGCCAATGTTGTACCAGTTTTATTCAGTTTGATTGAGCATCCATTTCTCCTTCTCCACCTCCACCTTCGTTGCTGCTGCGCTACAAACCCACCAAACAAGCGCGCCTCTTTTGCTGTTGTTTCTTTTGTTTATATTGCTGTTGGATGTTGTTGTTGTTGCTGCTGCTCTGTTTGCAAGTTTATTTGTCTGTAAGTATCTCTTACTATTTAAAAATAGACATCGCTCATTAGAAGTGTCTAAAAATAGGCGCCGAAGCTGCCGCGCGCGCCTCCAAGCCGCTTATAAAAGTGAAACAAGTTGAGAGCAGCGAGCGCATTGGCGTGGATTGGCGCATTGATGGCAGCAAATAACTGTGGGTACACTGAACTGGATATGTTTGTTTGCTGTTATTGTTTTTGTTTTTGTTTTTGTTGTTGCTGTTGTTGTTTGTTGCTGCTGGCATTTTATTATTATTGTGCATTTTGTTGCTGTTTATTGCTGGCGTTGTTACTACTTCGGACTGCTGATAGTAGCTTGCACAAACACACACACATACATACATACTTGGAAGCTATGTAGCTGGCAGCATGCATCCAGGATGATAATTGAGCAACGAAACGAAAGGCGTCGGAATTTGCCATAAGAGCATAAAGATTGACGAACGCGAGTGGGCAGGAAAGCCAGCAAGCTGCCAGCAGAGCCCATAAAATTCTACTGAAAGTGGCTTATAAACAGTGGCATCTTTAGTTGAAGGTCGTTGCGAACCAGGGGCATTCGAAGAACACATTTTTTTTTCGCTTTAACCAACACTCAGGGGATGCCCCCTATACATGCAAAGCACTTGTTGGTTTAGAAAGGATCATAGGTTAGTGGGTGGGGGGAAAGATTTGTCGGGAATGCTGTTAATTTTCGTTTTATAAGAGTTCCGTTTTTTCCCCTTTAGGGTTACGGAACGCTAAAAAGTAATTGAAATCTTTAAGTGAGAAGAGTTTTCGAAAGGAGCTGTTGTTAAAAAAAGAAAGTTGATCTTCTCTCTTTTCTGTTAAAAGGACTCATGGCTCTATTCTGATTTCGAATTGAAATCGACAACATTTAATTTAAAAAAAATGCCAAAAACTAATGCTAAACAAGACATTGAAATAACAACTATTTACAAAAAATCGTTTGAAAAGGCTTCTTTTGCTATTTCAATAAAATTGTTTGAAGATTTCTCGTATTGTGGTGGACTTTGGGCCCGAGCCCAAATTGATTCATAGTTAGAGACGGCATCGCTTGTAATATGTGACGCTACTTGCATAGCTATGGCTTCGGCTACAGCTAGAGCTGTAGTACAACAACAACACAGCTAAAAGATATTCGTAAGAACTGCCAGTGGCAAGGCTGCTGCGACGCTGCTAGGAGCAGCCATAATTGCTATGAGCAGACTGACGACAAGGCGGCAGCATGGCACGTTAAGCCGGCCTGTCAGGCAGTCGAGCATCGGTTGATGGGCCACTAAACGCACCAGGCCGCGGGTATTCTAGAACCTGTTGATAAGTTCCTTACGTTGGCCATTTACGGCAGCATCTTCCTTGCCATCTTCTTCTTTTTCTTCCGCGTCTTCATCATCATTATCGTCGTCGTCGTCGTTGTCGTTGTTGTTTTTGTCCCTATTTTGCGCCTGTCCTACGAAGCCAAGCAATTTGTAAGGTGAATTTTTTTGCGTGTTGCATTTTTTATGCGTCTTTTTGGCCGCTTTTTTTTTAATAATTCAATTTTACTTTCAATTCAATTATGGGCCATGCATTATTGAAGCACCTCACGAAAGCTTTTCGGGCAGCTGCTGGCTTGCCTAAACGCTCACATGAGTCACATGCCATTTCCAAATGGCAGTTTGGCTCTTTCTCGCAGCATATTCAATTAAGCTTTGAGAAATTGTAGCGTGACCTTTGAAGCGCATTCAAAGCTGTTTAGAGGCGCTTTAATCAAGTCAATTTCGTTTATTAGAAACGGTGTGCTTGCCGAAATTGTTGCAAATATAGTAATTTTAGTGTTGTCCTTATTCATTATTGGAATGACAAGCTTTAGCTTTAATGATGAAAATCAGAAAAGTTATGATTTTAGTTGAGGGTAATTCAGGGCATATTCCTGTGGCAGTCAGATCATATGTTTTAATTATATATCGCACTGATGAATGTTGAATATATTGTCGCTTAGAAATCATAGATTATTTCAAATCATAGTACACATTCTCTCATTTTTATATGATTAATGATTAAAAAAAAAAAAACTGCTTGAAAAACAGTTTGAAAATGGCTTAATTTCTTGCAAGAGTGAATAACGCCGAATCAATGCCGAAAATCTTGCAAAAAATAGAATATATGTTAAAATTTGCTTATAAGGACTATGCCATGGAAAAAGAAGGTGCAACAGCTCGTGTAATCGAGGCTTGGAACTAGCTTCTCGTACCAACTTGTGTGTGCTCGTTCTATTATAGCACAAGTTAACGGGATCTACAAATTTAATCAATATTCGTATACGAACGGAGTTGAGAAGCTTTATTTTCATGGCAAATAATATTCTTGGAAAGTTGTTAAGTAAAATATTTGTTCCCTCAATTAGGATTTAAAGGAAGCTGCGCAGAAATTGCTACACTACAGCGGCTCTTAATAAGTTAAAGGATCTTGGCTAAGCATTCTAACATTAAGGCGCAACTACACTTTGTCTGCCCGAATGCGAATCAGCGCAGTTAGAAAATACTAACTGAAATAATTGATCGACTTGATTCTAAAAAAGTACTTACCTAGCAAAATTTTGCAATACTCAAATCAAATTATGTATAAAGTTATAATTTAAGTACATAGTGCGAAGTTCTACTCACGGTTCCTCTTAAACCTTTAATAAAGTCAATTTTGAAGCGAGTGCGTGATCAGCAACTCAATTTATGACAGATATGTGTATCTGTGTGTGTGCGTGTGTGTGTGTGTAGCACCTTCAGTATTGCACTATAAACTACAAAGTTTTTAATTAAGTTGGGTTTTGCTAATAGCGTAGCCCACTAATATGAGATGGAGCGCGCGCCATCATTTGTATCACCTATAAGTACTGCCTTACCCCTCTAGGTGCGCCGCTGTGTACTCGTGCACCAACTGAACACCATTCCCCGCTTGTTACGCCGCAGCACGCCCACTTATATTTAACTTGTTCATTCATTTAACTGTACTAATATTAGCCGCCGACCAAGGTTGATATTAATTTGTGGTATTTTATACTCATTTGCTTGCCGGCGACCCGGTCTTTCCCTTCTTTCCTTCCTGCTTGCGGCACTTGTCTAGTTCGGCAGTTCAATGCGCGTGCTTCCCCCCCTCTCTCTACAGCCCTCGTGCGCTTTTCGTATTCTGGTACGCTGCGGGAGGCGTTGAAAGCTATGCGACCGAAAAAAGCGTCCACGAATTGTACTTAATAGATACAAATTGTCAGCTTCCCCGCACCAACCTACCGACGTTGACCGCGCCATCGCTTTTTCAATATTTACGTGCCCGCTGTCGCACGTGTGTGCGATTTAATTGTGTGCTCTTGACGTCGTCATTGGTTTAATGTGCTGCGGCCCTTTTCCTGCGGCCCTCTCCTTGGCGATGTCAAGTGCATTGCCACCGAGCGGCGTGCGTATGATCTACGATATTACCGACTTTTATGCCAATAGCAAGGCATAGGTACATATCGCCTTTTGCCTTCCCATTTGATTTACATATACATATATAAGATTTCTCCAGAACTCTGCGTCCTTTGCATTTGCGTTAATGCGTGCCATGATATTTTCTACACATTCCTTATTGCTTTCTCATTAGCTCATTATATACTATTTAAAGAGGAGGCGCAAAATTTCCACGAAATTATTAAATTATTAAAATTTTTCCAGGCAACTTTGTAGAAGTTTGATGAAGGCAAAATGATTCTTTTGTAGACGACTTTTTATTTCTATGAGTAAGCAACTTTTGGCGAAGATTTTTGTTGGTACATCCGGACATTAGGGGGTTAGGGGTAAGAGGGTAACACCACAAAGTGCATTCAAAAAGGGGCCGGACCAGTTGACAGCCAAGCTCATGTCATCTGAGAACAGAAGCTAAACCTGGCCCGGGCTGCCAGCCGCATTGAAATTAAATAGACGCATTTTTTCGAACCTTAGTTCCAACATTTAGCACAATCCCATTTTTAGGCGTTCACTTAGATGAAAGAACAGGCGAGCTATAGACGCGTCAACAAGAATTTTTTAAATTTGTTTCCAAAAAAGTTGAATTTTTTAATAATATGTATTGCTATCATTGTATACATTGCGCCCTGAGTCCCCTTTCCATTGGCACGAAATCTGAGAAATTTCGAATTGCAAAATATTGGCATTTTGATGCTGCCAGATTGTAAATATTTTTACTTAAAGCTGTGTTTAGTTAACAAGCATGATCTTAAAGCAAAATTTCGCTAAAAATTTTATGGCAAAATGTATAAGATTTAAATGCATTTATTGTCAGTGAAAATAAAGTATTTTAAAACAAATCAAAATTTTTTGAGTGAACTACCAATGAGCCAGCAGGAAGGTTTGGCTTGCACTTTCGTTCAGTTCGTTCCAGTCGTTTTGTCATTACACCACACATGTAAAAATTCTTTGAGCAATATAATTTTTGTGCGGTTGTTCGATTTAGTGGCTTTAAAACTGGTCTTGCTGTTACAAGAAAGAAAAATCCAACATGACTCAGTTGTTCGGTTGTTGGCATTTTTTATTAAATTATTGCCAGCGATTTTGTATTATGTGCTTTTGTTTATGAATAAATTCTTAGAAAATGCAAACAAACAACAAAACACCAACATAATTACACATACGCTGGCATATAATGTAAGAAGGCATACAATAATATTGGCAACTCACCACTGCTTCTGCATGTAGTATGTATTACGTATGTATGCCCCCCTCAAGTCTCGCCTTGACCGTGGCATGGCATAGCCAATGTTTAAAGCTACACTCAAAGCTACAGCAAAAACAAACAGCCAATCCTATACAATACAACAACAGTCAATATTCAATACTGACATAATCGAGCAAGCGCGTCGTGATTATGATTTGGCGTTGACGCTGGCTGGCAATTGTCTTTTATAATTACTTGATTCTATCTATGGCAGCTACAATTTCACAATTGCCTTTGGCTGTATATTGCAGCATAGGGAGCTTAGCTGCGATTTTTGATGGTTTTTTTTGCATTTGAATATAAGAAGAAAAAAAAGAATGCAAAAAATTTGCAATTTACACAAAAATGCATTTTTGCAACGTTTTCGTGCGCGCTTAGCAACAATTGCATTTCCTTCCCGTGGCGTTTGAACTTCAGCGCGAGTTCAATGCTTTGACCTGTAGCGACAACAAATTAACAAGAAACGCCAACCTGAAACGCATAAAAGTTATAAAATCTTTTTAAAATTTTGTTGTTGTTGATAAAAACATCACCTTAAAAAATGCGCATAATAAATTTTTGGCAAGCGCGCTGAAGTACTTGGCAATACCCGCGCTGAAACCGGTTAGAGCAACAGGTTACTCGTTTTATTCAAATGAAGCGGCAATTAAAGCATTATTATTCCAAAAAGAAGAAGAAGACGAATTAACAAAAACAACATTTTGATTTTTTTCCAATATTTTGTTGTTGTAGTTTGTTTGTTAATTGTGTGTGTTTTTCAGCAAGTTCGAGTCGCGAGTTGAAGTGCGCGGCGCGTGTTGAAGAGCAACTTTTTTGCCAGCACTCTCAAGCAAAGCTCATGCTTGCTCGCTCTTTCTGCCTAGCTCTCGCTTATTATCTGCTCTCGACGTATCGATCGTGCGATCGCAGCTGTCAAAGCGTCAGCGAGCGAGCGAATGAGTGAGTGAGTAAGTGAAGCTGATGTCATCCGCAAGATACGAATTGGCAAACGTCAAACTGTCAAAATCGAAATGGTTTGCCAACGGCGTCGCGCAATTACGACTTGCAAGTGATGTCACTGCTTGCACTGGTGTGCTGTGAGTATCTGTGTATACCTATGTGTGTGCGTGTATCTAAAATTGCAACTGTGTGTTTAAGTATCTTGCGCATCTGCGCGCGGCTTGATCGTGCCTTCGTTGCTGTATGCGCTCATCCTCACATGCTCTATTCCGTTTTATTGTCGTTTGTTGTTGACGTTGTTTTTTTTTCGGGCTCTTTTTTTACTTTCTTCTTTATTGTTGATCTTCCACAATTTCACACATTTATTATGACTACTGTTCGTTTTTCGCTCTCATTCTAATTCGTTTGGAAACACGTGATCTTGTCTCGCGCTGTCGCATTTATATATTTATTGTTTATTTCCTTTTTACACGCTTCCACACAAAAATTGCATGCATTTTTAATGGAATTTTTCATAATTGCGAGCAAATGACTTGTTTTCAGCGGCGGCAGCCTCAACGTGGCACGTGGTTTGGCGCGCCTCTCGTGAGTTTTGTTTAGTGCGACTTATATTTTAATTAATGTCACTCATACGCAGCGCTGTGCGTGGCGTACAGTCGTGGCCAAAAGTATTGGGCGTCTTCAAATGTTGCTGTATTTTAAATCAGAAATGCATTGCTTGCGAAGATTTTCATTTGTTAATAAAGATTTAGAGCGCTATTTAAGCAATTCACAAGTGTTGGGCATTTATAGTAAAGTCATTACTTTTCATAAGGATAATCAAAGGCTTTGGTTTGAATCTTTTTTATAAGCTTTATATCAATTTGCCTTCAAGTTTGTAGTTTGTAGTCTAAATCTAGTAATCAATTTTTCACCCACTTTCCGACTACTTAGAGATCTGAAACTTTGCATACATGCGTAAACAGGCTGACTATATATGAATCAATCAATCAAAAAATATTAAAATTATTTGTGATTCTTATTTGTATTAAAAATGTTTGTTTATCTTTACTTTTTCGATTTTGAATAACAGTTAGTTTGATACAACTGCTTTTTTGGAACTTCAGTGAAATATTATTTGTTGGCTTTGTGCCAAATTCAAATTTATTAAAGAAGTAAAAAGATTCTACAATTTCGCTTGGCCAATTCGAAATTATAAATCACACTTATAAAATGAAAACAAACAATTAAAAATTAGCACGAACAGTAGTGGAAAAGCACAGCAACGGCAAAAAGCTTGCGACCTATCAGCAACATTGCATCGTGCTGTCGAATGAGCGACAGGGCAGAGGCAGGACAGCGGCAAAGGAACTGGCACGAACACGCCGCGATGACGCACTTCTGCCGACCCCACAAATGCTCAACCCCTTGGAATTTGTTAAAGAGGGGCAGTAGTGGGCACAAATGGAAAAAGCGTGCTTATGTAAATGTTTCGTTTACACTCTTTCCACTTTGCTTGCAGCGATTGCAACAACAATGGCAACAACAACACCGACAACAATAGTTGCTGCCGTCGCGACGGGGGGACAGTCTAAAGTGGCGCGCTAATAGTTTTAGCTTGCTTTAGTCGGCACGGCCAATGGCTGCTGCTCCAATGGAATGTGTCATAAGAGCGCTGCACTGCGTCGCATTGAGTTGAGCTGAGCTCAGCCGGGCACTGCAATGTGTGTGTGTGTGTGTGTGTTGGTTGGGTAGGAGGGCGCATGCCGCATAACAAGAGATCTGCCTTGGATAAGCGTACATGCACAATCGCGACACACACAGATATACTATACAAACACTACCGTAGCTACCGACGACTGCCAGCAAACAGAACAAAATTTATGAAATTTAATTAGAAAATATTGTAAGAACGCACACCTACACAAAAACTCACACACGCAAAACAACATAAATACTGTCGCAGCTATAGTGTTGTGAAATCGAGAATATTTAATAGTAGGTACTCGATATTCTTTAAGTCTTCGTATTCTACAATCTCTTTTCATATGGCGCCGCAGTGGCTCAGTGGACAAGTGCTTGGTCGCTGATGCGGGAGTGCCTGGGTTCAACTCTCAGCCCGGCACATAATATCTAACAAAAAGAGAATTTGTTTTTGAAAATAGTTTCTTTGCGCGGCGCCACTGCTCTCGATGAATTGGCAATTTTTCGAGAATATTCTTTGCCATGAGAAGCTTCTCAGCCCGTTCGGATTCGGTTAATGTAGGTCCTGTTAATTTTTGAAAAATATGACAAACACACACAGGATAATGCGAGAAAGCTGGGTCTAAGCCCACACGGGCTGTTGCGCCAATCAATTATTATTATTATTATTAAATTAAATTAAAATTTTGAGTGCTTGCATACTTGAGCACACGACACTGGCAATTATGACGCGCCTAAAAATCAGCAGTACCTACCGGTTGCACATCATGTGGGTACCTGCTATTGTCACAGTTCCAATACGTGCAGTGCAGGTTGCAGCAAGCCGTTGCACGTACTTGACTTAACTATTGTGTAAGATCTGCCACTGCCCGGCGACTCTTATGCAAGGCAATTGAACAGTTGCATTCAGCGTACAGCTGGCACTCTTATGAAATATTGCATTTAACTTGAAAATATTGAAACTGTCGAAGACGGAAGGGGTTAGTGGTTAGCGCAGCAAAGAAATGTTCAAAATGCCCACAAAAAAGCTGAAATTTAAAATATTTCGGTGGCACGCGGCGTATGAGTGACTTCCGCTAAGACTGATGCAGGAAAAATAAACTGACTTCTGCTACAAACATAATTTCGATGAATCTCTCAGTCCCGCTCGGATATGGCTATATGTAGATAGATAGATATGTAGCTCCCGTTACTACTTCGAAAACTTACATTTTGATTTTGTCGGAATAAGAAAATTTTCCAGCACTCTGGCAGGCATTTCTCCATTGCACTGATGCGTATATTCCATTTTATTGCTGAAATAAATAATATAATTAAATAAATAAATAAATAAAATAATTAAATCTTGCTGATATTTTTGCAAAGCGTAGCATTCTAGATGGTGGCAAGGAGCATGGTTGGTCGGTTCTCAACATGTCTGACTTCAGCAACTGTAATCGTGAGCTGGAAAAGGCAGGATACTCATACATATATTTAGAAAGATAGTAGCGATATCCTCGTGTTTCAGACTGTCCTCACAGCTAATGCAGTCGCTCATAGCCATTACACTCCAGTGTTTAGCACAGAAGGTTTGACCAGTAAGGACACCAACTAGAAGTCTGCACACCAAAAAAAAAAAATACAAATTATGTTGTTTCAGAACTAAATACTAAAAGGATCAAAAATGAAAACAAGCAATTGGTCTGCTTTCTATAATAAAAAGGTTAGCACTAAAGTTTTCTTGCATACGAAAAAAAGGGTAAAGCCTTCAGGTAATTCTTGTATTCTTTTCTAACATTCATGATTATTGATTGCCTCTTATTATAAAACAAATGTTATAAAAATGACTCGTTGGCATTTAGTTAAAAACTTTGAAATTGCTAAATTATTGCTTAGAACTTATAATTTCAACAAAATGTAACTGCCTGCATATTCTTTCCCCCAGCACAGTTGTAAGTGTACAATTGACACCATCACACACACACCCACACACACACACCCACACACACACACACACACACACTTGCACTCAGCACACCCTCAATTCAATTGTTTTATGCATTATTTTCACTTCTCTTTTGCCTTTTTCGATTTCACTTAACTGCACTTGCACTTGACATTGGTATTTACGAGACCCTACAGCGCCCAACCAACAGTCCCAGCCATATGCACACCATCCACACCCCACCCCCACCCAAATCCGCTCTTCATGCTCCCGCACAAATGCGACGCTCTCACAATCTGCGCAATGACTGCGCCAGAGACTAGCGGCAAAAATAGAGGGAAAAGAGAGAGACTTAGGTGGAGAGAGAGAGAGAGAGAGAGAGTAGGACATTGAAAATTGACACCTTACCAATTACCAACTGCCCCCTGCCAAGCCCACCCACGAGCAGCTGCCAGCAAGCTTTTGACAGGCATTGCAATGTATTTAACGTGCATGCATATGCATGAGAGCGTGTGTGCGTGTGTGTGTGTGCGAGTGTGCAGCATACAATGTATTAGCGAGAGTGACAGTTATAGATAGCTTACACTGTGCTTAACACCCGCACACTGACGTGCATAGTTTGCACGCACGCACAGATACACACACTCTCAGGTATACATACATACATGCAATGCAATGGGCGACATAGCTTAACTCTCCCCTGCAGCAATTTTTTTCAATTTTCCGCCTTAAATCACATTTCAATTTTCTTTAAATGATTTATAATTTTGAATTTCAGAAGGTATTCCTTAGTTTTTAATAAAATGTCTGAAAAATTTTACAACACTTTAAACTAGAGCTTGGGAGCGCATTCTATATTGATGCAATTCCAGTTCCTTTTATATATTGTTCTGAAATGTCATATCCGTTTTTGATATCAGTTCTTTCACTTTTTAATTATGATATGTATTTTGGTAGCTTTTTAATTGCACTTGCGTTTTGACGATCGAAAGTTAATTGCCAAGCTTAAAATTTAAATTTATTCGAATAAATTTGAAGTGAAATCAAAATTTCCAGAGCATTTTTAGTTGCTGATGCGCGAGATTTTTTGCCTTTCAAAGTTTCGGTTTCCATTTGATTCAGCTTCCGGAGTTATTCAAAAACAGCGTCGTTTCCTCTTGCTATTTGGGAGTTAAATATTTCATTATCGATTCCTGTTGCACTGCTAAAAGTCATAATGGCTTTCATTTTAAAAATCCATTCACTCACTGAAAGTCGATTACTATCGATTTATATTTTATTAATTTCGATTGCGATACTTTTGAGTAGAAAGGTTGTTTGCGATTCACTGCCGATCGACTTTCAGTTTGTAATCGATTAAGATTTCCGATGGAAAGATTAAGTAGAGGAGCCACTGGCAACGCTTGGAATTTCCAACTGGAGTAGGCGCGTGCGTGGCAGCAGGGCTTAAAGAGAAGCCCTTCGTCAGGTCGTAACCCGGCAATGGGTTTTTCTGTACAACCAAGACGAAGAAGTAGCAGATTTCAATAACTGGTTGTTCTGCTCAAACAAGAAAAAGAAGAAGAAGATTTCAGTAGATACATTTCGACTGCGATTCTTTTGAGCTCATATGTTGCTTGCGATTTCGATTCGTTAAGTACGTTTTGATTCCTTCTTTAATTCTACACTTTTTACAAACATCTTCATGCCAGTTACGGTTTTTTGCAATTTCCGTTTCCGCCTCCTCCACTCGAAGGAATTTCCTTTTTTCCAAGCGAAAAATTCCCCATAGTATCAGTGCGCAAAAGCTCACGCTTTAATTCCGCTGCACGCACATAAAACGTTATTTTATTTTAGAAATGCTTTCACACACATACTCATGCAAATAGCACACACAGCTGATAAGCGTCAGAACGCGAACACGGAAAAGCTTTCGCCGTCAAGCAGACGTTTGACTTTTCACATTTGCAATTGCATACTTTTGAGCGCTGGCGGCACATTCCAAATTTAGCTACGCAGTTTTACAGTTTTGTACGCCATGCGCTATAAATGGCAAAAGTACACTGACTAACTGACTGCCGGCACACGCTATAAACTGCATGCATGCACCAGCATGTATTTAATGCCGCCGTATTTAGTATTTTTTGCTAATAAAAGTGGCTGTAATGCCAGAACCAACAACAACAAACGCACACACATTCAGCGTCTATAGAAAGCGACGTTCTTACTTGCAGTTAATGAAGGAGACCTTTTGCTCTGACATGCATAAATTTCACTTAACAAATGTGCCGTTATTTCATATGTGCCATTATAAAAAGTTTGTATTTTTTCATAGGTTACACTTGAAATTGTGCAACAGCGTCTTTAATAAATTTGTAATGGCATACTTTTAGGCGCGAAAGTCTGTAGGCTGCCAGTGCAGACTGTTAGGCGTGTTGGCTGCATTTAATAACAAGAAAGCGTGTTATAATTAACTGAAGAATCAAGACGAATATTTTAGTTTGACGGCATATTTTTAGGCGCATAATTAAAGTGAATTTTTTGGCAGCAGTTTTTTTTCAATAATTTTATTTTGCATTGAATACTTTTTTGCGTACTATGTTAACTCTTCCCTTTTGCGAGTGTCACGCCTTTTTCAGTTCGCGATTGCAGTGGCTGGAGTCAGACGTGGTGAGCACCGACCAACTAACTTTCCTGCCACCATCACAAATCCTTCGCTTTATTAAAAGCTTAGGAAGATTTCAGTAAAAGGAATTCACTTATTAGTACAATGGACAAATGTCTGTCATCGTGCTGGAAAGCTTTCTTCTTCCGGCACAAAAAACTCTTTCCGTAACTCTTATATGAGCTGATTCTACTATAAAATGCGCAAAGTCGCTTAAGTTCTCAAACCGAAGTACGAGTATCTGGTTCCTTTTCAACTTCAGTTTCAGCAATTCACATTAATTTTGCTTCCAACAAATATTTATGAATTTCTGTGTATTACTATTTTTGGTAATGCAGCAACGCTCAAGCAAATTTTCCAATTATAAATAAAGCTTATAATAACGTTAAATGCCATACAAAAAGCAAAAATGCTATCGAGAAGCTAGAATATTATTCGCTTGGTCATGAAATTTAACTGTCGCTTGCCAAGAAAGTTTTTGAATGCAATCGTTTCACTTTGTCTCCTGTGCTTTTGTTACATTTCTACTTTGTGCAATATTCTTTTTTAATTGCATACTTTTAGGCGCTTATAAATGTATATTTCTTTTTGACAACAAAAAGTGCGCAATAATTATTATTTGCTTTATTTAGAAATATGTATACACTCACTTGCATTAATTTCGACATAAGCAGGCTCTTTAAAATTTGACTGCTGAGCATGATCATTTTAAAATTGATAGCATATATTTAGGCGCTTAAAAGTGTTTTTCGAACGCTGCCAATAGTTAAGTGCAGCATTTTTATATGCAATTTGCACGCTGACTTTTTCATTCACCGCCAACAATTCCACTGAGGTTTATGCATTCTACCTGTGGCTACATTTTATTGCGATTGCCGTACACTCCGCATAGCATGCTCGGGCTATGCTGCAATATATTTTAGAGGAAACCATTGGGGACTTAATAATGTGACATTTTGTCTGATTACTTATGCAAATGGCATTCATAAACTTGATTGACAATCAACTTGTTGTTGCTGTTGTTGCTGTTGTTGCTGTTGTTGCTGTTGCGGCTGTTAGTGGAGCCATTGTCTCTTTGACGTGGTTCTTTGTTGATGTGCTTCGTTGTTGACGCTGCTGCCTGCCTGCTGCAGCATTTATACACGTTTTTTTATCACTTGACATATCTGGCGATATTTTGCTCATGACTTTGGCATTCTGCAATGACATATACATACACACTTGAGGCATTTCTTATTCTCTTATGTGTGTGTGAGTGCGCTTAGCGAAAAACGAAAGGAAAAGTCGTGGCATTTTAAATGAGTGTATATGTTATTAGTTGGAGTTTGGGTGGGGCTCTTCGCAGAGAACTTTGGCATATAAGCGTAACAAACGCGCAAATAAATCACGCCGCGGCTGAATGGCGCAACTGCGGCAAAACATAAAGTTGTCAAATTTTTTGAAACTTTTATTATAATTTATTAGAGCCTAAACTACAAGAACTCAACGTTTTCTTTCTACAACTTCAAAAATTGCAAGCAAATAAACAAGAAAAAATTTGCTTTCCGTTGCCTCGAAGCAAGTTTGGGCTTTCAGGAAAAAATTTTTTGTTGCTACCAGAGCAAGGCACGTTCTCTTTGACCGTTATTTGCTGGAACTTGGATTCGATGTGCAGGACTTCGTTGGCAGTTACGATCTCTCAGTGCATCCCTTTTGAGTTGCAGCAGTAGACCTTGGATTATGCTTTCTTTCCTGTAGGAACTCAAATCGGTCAATATCAAAATGCTCTCCAAAGGACTTGCGCTATCATCTGCTTAGTTTTACAGAAAGTACGCAGCAAGTTTTACAGAAAATCCACTCATGCAATATCACAAGACGCAGACCATCTGTGCCCCAAGCAGTCACTATAACCTTACCTAACCTAACTTTACCGTCCGATTCTCACTATTCATGTTCAAAAATGTATGTTCTTTAAATTTAAGTCCAATAGCCTGTTTCATAATGCTTGTAAAGGTTTTTAAAATAAATTTTGTAAGGCATATTTTCAAATGCTTTTGCTTTAAATTGAAACTGTTTTTTTATGAATCAAATGAAATTTATGAATTGTTAACTATTTGAGAATCATTTGTAAAGAAAATTTTTAAAGACTTCAACTATTTTTCAGCCTTTTTAAAGTGCTTTCGTATTAGCCTAAAAGGTCTTTAAAATAATTTGATTCGAACCGCGCATTTGGCTGTAATTTTAAACACGAAGTTGACTCTGTGTATGGAGCTATCTCAAATGTTATAGCCAATTTAATTATTCATTCATTTAGCTTTTCAAGCTACATTTTGTTATAATAAAAAAGTTCTCAAATCGATAAAAAACGTAAAATTGACAACACGACGACATTTTAGTCGTACTCGAAGCAACAGTGGATTTTCCACTTTTGTGTACATGCCCTTTCCTCGGCTGTTGTTCGATTTGTGGCAGGCACTTGTTGTTGTTGTGATTGCACTTGCCGCAAGTTGTCGCACAGGCAAGCAGGCAGGCAGGCCGCAATGTAATGCGGCAGCAAAAGTCAACTGACTTGTCGTGCCGTTTCACTATTTCAAGGACATCCTTTTCAAATGCGGCGACGCTGACAGCGAGTCAGAGAAGGGAGGCGGGAGGCGGGAGGCGGGAGGGAGATAGACAGGCGCGGAGCGAGTCAACTAGCCGTTTATTATAGCCAAGACAAGTGAAGGTTTCCTTGTGCCGCGGTGCTGCGCCATTGTTGGCCTTAACAAGCCGCTGCGGTTACAACTTGCTCCTGGGGGAGGGCAGGTGCAGTGGTGCAATTGCGGTCGGCTTGGCCAAAGGAAAGCGAAACTGAATGTGCCACTCGTGAATCGGCAACGGAGTGCAGCCGAATGAAGTCACGTTGCACTTCTTTAGCGCTGGTTAGTGATCGCGTATCGTATTTAATCGTAATTAATCGTAACGGCAAAATTTGGGCCGTTTAGTAAAAATCGTATCGCAGCTGTCAGATTTTCCTCCACTATTGCAATCAGCCTTTCGTCGTCCATCTTTCACTTTTGTTTACCTTTTTTTCAGTGTTGCCGTATAGTTTCGTGCACCAAGTAAGCAAGCTGTTCATTTTGCTTTTGAGGTTAAATTTTACATTCTTTATAAAATCTAGGGTATAGAATTGTCTTAATTTTTAAATATAAGTATTTATTGTGGTTTACTTTTATGAACTAGTTTTAGCAATAATTATTCGGTTTTTGTGCTAAATTAAAATCGAAGAGCAGTGGCAGCTCTGTTTTTAGTACAAAGCAATGTCATTCTCTCATCCTCTCTGAGAGCAGACTCATATTGACGTAAATATCGGAGAGATACCTATTTGGATTATAATTTCTGCGTTACGATCCGAATAAATACGTCATGAGCGAACGCATGTATAGAGCTCGGGTAAAGTGGGTTTTGTTTACGATACGATTAAATACGATACGCGATCACTAAACAACGCTTTCGCATTTGACTGCGCGCCGCTGCAATGTAATATAAGAGCAGCGGCTTGCGGCACGATTTCCATGCATGTTAAAATACGCTGCACGTTTGCAGCTTTCTGCGGCCCCTTTCCATTGGCCAGCTCTTGTGTGGTGCCTCTCCAACGGAAATATGTATGCTCATATATGAACGTGAGTATTGGCAAATGCCAGAGGAATTCTTAAGTAATTTCTAGCTGTGTTGTTTTTGTAAGTTGTTGTTGTTGTTGTGCGCTTGGCAGCCGCGATCCGTCCTACCGCAACTCGCAGCGCACACGCCTTGAGTATGAAGGCACGACTGCGTGCAGTTAAATTGACGGTCATGGCAACAAAGAAGGAAGTGATGAAGTAAGCAGGCATTATAGGCAAATGGCAAGCTTGACTTGACATAGAACTTTGACAGTTATGAGCGGAACTCGACTTGAATAATATTAATAATGAATTGCAAAAGTGGCATTGTACAATTGTGGGAGCATCCTGGCTAATTGGCAGTGTACCGCCAAGAGCTACAAGGAAGTCATGGCCATTCTAGAGTTCTATAATCGGAATGCTCGTCAAATCATCTCAAATTTCAGCATTGCTGTAGCTAATTTCTAATCGTAAGCTGCCAAATTCTAAATTTGAAAGATGGACTCCCTATTGGCGATTGTTAGGCAATATGCCTCTGTATTCCGAAGTCCTTACTTTTTTCCTGCGAACTCTACAATGTCTACGAATGCCCACGAATGTTCCGAATTTCTAATTACTCTCCAGCGTTTTGGAAATAAGAATAGCAAGCTATATTTAATATTCGAAATAAAATTCCAATTGCGACATTTTTCAGCTTCGAGTTTCAAAGCTTTTGATAAATGTTTGATAGTAGGTGTCTATCAATGGTTCAACATTAATGCCAAGAGAAGTACAGCTATCAATGATATTGGTTCGAAGTAGTCCATAGGCTAAAGAATTTAAGTAGAGTCATGGTAACTTTTCATTTTAGACTTAGGAACTGATGTCAGAGCGGAAACCAGCCAAAATCGATTTTTGTTGTAAATTTAAGAGACTTGCACTCATTGTCAGGCTTATGTAAAGGTTTAATCGCCTTATTAGAAATCAAGGAACTAGCACTTGATGCTAGAAAAAAAATTTTATATCATTGCCTTATTTGAAGTAAAGGAATTAATACTTGATTCTTGAAAAATAATTTTTAAAAGAAGACGAAACAAACAAACAATTTCCGCAGGGCTTTATAAAAAGTGGCCATTAAAGTTAGGCATGCAAATTTTCTCGACTTGTAAGTCGGAAATGCTAAAGAAACATGCAAAGAAGAAAGCATTTAAGGAAACGTTGCATAATTTCAGGCTGCAGCAACAGCTTTTTCAGCTTTATACTATTGAGTCATACTCTGAGCTTAAGTAAAGGCCTCAAACTATGGTAGCTTCTTTCAGGCTTACAACTCTGAGTCGTACTTCGTTTCTGACATGTTAAAGCAGGTAAAGTGATCATTTTTTTTTAAACAAACCACAATTATCAGCATTTTATTCAAAGTAGCCAGTCTATAGTTCTGAAATACAATCAATTACGGCTAAGCAACTCAATAAATGCAAAATTTTAAATACATAAATCTTAAATATTCTATACTTTCTGTGGCAAAGAAAATTATACTAAAAAATTGTATTTCAGATGCAGAACTCTCCTTTTGTTTTATATAAAAAAATGCGGATGATACTCGTACTTATAATTAATACTACATATATTTCTGCTGCTACTATTTATTGTTAGTATCTGTGCGAGGTGAATAGCTGCGAATGGGCACAAGTTATTCTAATTTTCCGTAGCATTTAATGCTTTTGCATAGCCCATCAAAACTGTTTAGGCTGCCAGCTTTACACACACACAGACATACACTTCACCTGGGCAACAATCAAAACTGTAAATTACACTTTTGCATTACTCGTTTAGATTTTTAGTCTATTTTATTGACGTGCTTTTCAGATTTATTTTTTTGTTCAGTGTGTTTGTGTGTGTGTGTGCAAATAACAAACTAGCATATCGCTCGTGCGCCAGACAAACGATCTGACACTATTGCAGGCATATCAGTAGTGTAAATATGATGGTTCTGGCCCAATACGGTGGAGGTGGAGCAGTGTGGAGAAGCGAAAAATTTCATAGTGTGGAGCAGTGTGACGTCACATTTTTGCTCCACCATATGGTGAGGAGAAACGATGACGTCATCAGTGAAAATGACGTCATCAGCGATAATGTAAACAATACGATGACGTCATCAGTGAAAATGACGTCATCAGCGATAATGTAAACAATACGATGACGTCATCAGTGGAAATGACGTCATCAGCGATAATGTAAACAATACGATGACGTCATCAGTGGAAATGCAACCCTGCAATACAATTTGAATTTCACAATTTGAATTTCACAATTAGAATTTCACAAGTAGATGTAATTTGAAGCCGTTTATATGTGTATATATGTATATGTGTGTATGTATGTGTGTGTATGTATATTAGAATTTCACAATTAGATGTAATTTGATATGTATGGAGCAAAAAGATGTAATTTGAAGCCGTTTATATATGTATATGTGTGTATGTGTGTATGTATGTGTGTGTATGTATATTAGAATTTCACAATTAGATGTAATTTGAAGTGTGTATGTATATTAGAATTTCACAATTAGATGTAATTTGATATGTATGGAGCAAAAATGTGACGTCACCAGTGAAAATTTGTATGTGTGGAGCAAAAAAATACTAGAACAATTCCTCCATCGTATGGGAGGAGCAGAAAGTTTACTAAAATCATGTGTGAAAATGCAACCCTGCAATACAATTTGAATTTCACAATTAGATGTAATTTGAAGTGTGTATGTATATTAGAATTTCACAATTAGATGTAATTTGAATCCGTTGTGTTGAAAAATAATCAAATAAATAAATATGGTGTATATATAAAAATTGAATATTTATTTGTATATATGTATGTAATATAACAAATTATTAGTTTTTATTTTTCTTTGTCTCTTTCTGAAGGTCATCATATTTCTTTTTCCTACAGGAGTCTACTTTATGATCATTACTGCCACAATAATTACAATATAAGAGTTTTTCGTATCCTTTTTTACGATTGAAATAATCCATTTTGATCCTCCTTGGGCTAAAGCTGATACTATAGTGGTAATTGTTTAAATGCGATTCTCTATATAATACCCATTTAATGGATTATTTTATTCAACTCTATATTACTTCACTCCTCCACCATATATAAGGAGGATAAATTTTAGTATAGTTTATTTGTATTTATATTGTAAAGAAATTTTAGGCAAAGGTGTCCACAATTAAATGAATTGTATTGCTGTTGTTGTTCATAGTTGTACTGAATGTTATTTCCCAAGTACTTGATTATTTCTTGTGGAGGTTGTAAATTTCCAAAGCTATCGAAATATTCCTTACAAGTTCCATTTTTATTATATGCTACCCAATGTGTTCCAGAACCCTTAGAAATATCCAGATTGACTATGCCACATTCGCGATAAAATGGTCGTTTCGGTAGAGTATCTCGC